>CALYLW010001240.1:0-166342 GCA_944989445.1 Ampullaceana balthica | reverse complement strand
GGTGTGTTGGTAAGGTTATTTTGATTGTGGGGGTAGTAGTTGGATAAGAGGAGGTATGTAGAAGATTAGGGATATGGGTGAGGAATTGTTATTTGGTGTTAGTTATGTATATTAAGTATGATAGTTGTTTGTTTTTATTAGAGTGGGTAGGAGGGGAGGTGTGTGGGGGGGGGGGGTTAAATTAGATGGGGGGTTAGGTGGGGGGGGGTGATTTGGGGTGTGAGATATGGTTTTAAATAATGATGTGATAATTTTGTTTTTTTTTTTTTGAGGTGTGGGAGTGAATAAGGGGGTATTAGGTGGGGGGGTGGTTTTTTTTGTGGGGATGGAGGGGGGATTAGTGTGGAAGTATGGAAGATAGGGAAGAGGGGGAGATGGAGGGTTTAATGGGGGGGGGGTTGGGGTGGTGTATGTGGGATGAGTGTGGGGAGGATATATATAATAATAGGGTGAGTTGATAGGGAGTGGTGGTATTGATGAGGAGGTGGGTAGAGAGTTATATAATATGGAAGGAGGAGATTGATATGAGGATGGAGGGGAATTTGAATAAACAATTTGGTAATTATGTGTATTTAATGTGTATTAATTATAAAGTGCAAATTATGAATTAGAGGAGTTGGATTAGCGAGAGAAGATAGTGTATGAATTTTTGGGTTTTAGAATGGGAACTATAAGTATATTGATTTATAAATTTTAAAATAAAAATGTTTTAGAGTGGGAGTGATAATGAAATTAAAATGGATGAGGAGGAAAGTGATAGAAATGTAAACTGTAGAATATAATGTGTTTTGTGTAAGGAAATTTGAATGGTCGAATTGATTTAGAATTGTGATATGGGTGAAAAAATAGAAATAAAAAAATTTTTTGAGTATGTTTTAAAAAAAATGCTTGCCGACAGTGTTTAGTTGACCCGAGCGAGGGTCATTCATCATGCTCGTTGCACATACTTGCAGCTTGCTTGTCTCGCATGGTCTCACCATGCAGAGAATTATATATGTAGATGTCTCACCATATTTAAGTTATTTATAGTCAAAAACTTCGTTTTTACTGTTGTTTAATTTTATTCACTTAAATCTAACAATCCAATGTGTAATCGTTTTCAAATGTCGTAATTTTAAAATTTTGGCTTACAGTCATTTTTACAGTAGCAGGACTCCAAAAATAAATTCATTTCCTTCCTTTATCCAACAGACTTTAACTTATATATACTTACAAAAATATTTGGGTGTATTTTTATCCCATTAACATCTATAAGTCCAGAGCCGATTTTGTTTTTGGGCCATTTTGACCAAGGTCGTTTTGACCGGGACTGTTTTAAAACGTGCCGTTTTGACCGTGCCGTTTTGACCGAGGCCGTTTTGACCGTGTCGTTTTGACCGGGGGCCGTTTTCACCTAATAGTGATATTACAGTCTGGAACTTAATGTATGTGTAAAGGATGTAGTTAACTTCAGTCTAGTGTTATTTATACACTTTAATGTAACACGAAAATCCAATGTGTAACAATTTTTAATGTTCGTCAATTTAATTGTTAATCGATTAAATTTTCCAGATTAATCGAAGAATTTTTTTAATCAGTATCAGCCATAATATAATATATATATATATATATATATATATATATATATATATATAATATATATATATATATACAAATATATAGCTATATATATACAAATATAAAGCTATATCTGTATATATACACGTAAATACATACATTCATACATACATACATACATATATATATATATACTATATATATATATATATATATATATATATATATATAAATATATACTAGCTGACGCGCGGCGTAGTATTCGCCGCTAATGATTTATTGACGGGTGAATACTTCCTGAAAGACACAGTTATCAAAATGGGGTGGGTTTTGTCAAACGACTGTGAGTGAATGAAAGAAGGAACTCTGGAGAGACCCGTGGCGTATCAACCGTCAAAAATGACGGAAGTTTTCAAAATAAATCAGATGAAAAAATAACGTAATACAGAACTTTCATTTATTTGAATTATTTTTATTTGATTCATTTATTATCTTATTGAACAATTTTATGCGGAACGTTCTAAAAGTGTTATTTTTGGTGCAGTAATTTGGTGCGCACTATTGAACAAAATCGATCGCAGAGCAATCTAACACCATATTCCATACATACATACAGACGACGGAAATTATGTATATTGATGATATATATATATATATATATATATATATATATATATATAATATATTATATATATATATATATATTAAAAGACATATTATTATGCCAAGATATTATTTAAACAATATTGATTGCGAAAATGCAATATTTTTTTAAGTAAAGAACTGGATACATAATTAACAACTATAGGGATTTTAAAATTCTCAGTGTTTTTTGGTATGTAAAGAAAATAATAACTCTAATTTAATGGACCTTGTCTTTACATGCAAGATGTGCATTAAAATTTTATTTCCCGCTTGCGAAGCACCGCCAAGCACCAGTATTGATGTATTTAATAAAAACATTATACATATGTAAAGTCTTGTTAGAAACATTAATGATGGGATGTTATTTCTGTTAAATTAAAAACAAAATATGTAATTTACTATTTGATAATATTTAGTAATAATAACTTCTTTTACTAAATGTTTCTATGAATGTAGATTTGAAGAATGCATAGAAATACACATTTCAAAGGAAAATCGAGATTTTGAAAAACTATTCATTTCAAATTAAGAAAACTATGAAATACATATATTTAATGTAAAATACACGCTCGTCTAACTTTTAAACAACAACCAAAATTTTCTTTCAGGTGTTATATCAAGTGGCACGCCACTTTAAATCGATCTCTGTAATTAGAGATACAATGTCAATGAATCGTTATATTTCTCCTTCCTCCTTAACTCTTTCTCAAATCTCTATAAAGGCATGACATTGATTCTTGATTTAATTACTTCAAATATTTCTTGACACTGTTAACTGAAAGTAAAATTTCGCCATTAGCTTTGCCTTTGTTGTCTAAATGAAGGTAAACTTAAGGTTACTTAAGATTTCTTTCTGCAGAAAGTAAAATAGATTCAACACCTAATTTTAAAAAAGCGCGCAATAAAAACTACAATTTTTTCAAATCTCACAAGACATTTTTTAAATATATAAAAACTGACTTTTTAAACAGATTAATTTTAAAAATGTCGTAGTAAAGGAAAATGAATTCTATAGTCTTTTAAAAGAAAACGTTGATAGTAATACCTAGTCTGAATACTATACATATTTTAACAAATCTGTCAATAAAAAGGAGGCTGGAGATTCAACATTTTATAAAACCATGTCAATATCAGACACCGTTTATCGTTTGTAATGATTTATAAGCTTGTGATTTTTGTATAAAAAATAACATAATTTTGTATATTTTTAATTAAATCCCTAATTTTAACTTCACGGCCGTCTCTGTCGTCATCTCTCTCTGTCGTGATCTCTGTCTTGGGCGGGCGGAAAAACAAAAGTAAAAAATGACCCACTTCCAGTGATCCGATCGAGCTCAAATTGGGAACACGGACCCGTCTCATCTAACAATGCATCGTATCAAAATTTCAGATTAAGTTTCAGATTAATTTCAAAATTAATGCATTTTTAGTTTATCCTAATACAACGTATGTAATTCAAATTCACTGTTTGTTATTATTTTTTTTCCACGTGAAAGCTTGAGTTGACGCCTTGAGACGACCCATCGAAGTACCGCGTGCTTTTGTTTACATTTTACGTGTCACGCTGAGCTCGGTCAAGCAAATCAGTGACCAGAATTTTCCCCCTCTCCCTCCTTCCGCCAGGGTTATGAAGCAAAGTTGAGTTAGACAGATTCAGTCTGTAAATGTTTTGTAGCGTTTGAAAATAATCAATACTGTTAGTTATGTCTCATATATAAGGGATTTATAGTCAAAAACTTTGTTTTTACGGGTTTAATTTATTAAATCCCTTATATTAACTTCGCGGCCGTCTCGTCATCTCTGTCTGTCTTGGGCGGGCGGGCGGAAAAACAAAAGTAACAAATGACCCATATCCCGTGATCCGATCGAGCTGAAATTTGGCACACGGGCCAATCTGACCTAACAATGCATCGTATCAAAATTTCTGATCGATTGATCGTACCGTAATGAAATTAATGCATATGTAGTTTATCCTTATATGAGGTATGTAATTCAAATTCACGGTTTGTTATTGTTTTTCCCCACGTGAGAGTTTGAGTTGATGCGTTGACGCGACCCATCGACGTACCCGCGTGCATTTGTTTACATTTTACGTGTCATGCTGAGC
Source organism: Ampullaceana balthica (assembly GCA_944989445.1). NCBI lineage: Eukaryota > Metazoa > Mollusca > Gastropoda > Lymnaeidae > Ampullaceana > Ampullaceana balthica. The sequence continues at coordinate 162,033 of CALYLW010001240.1, read as the reverse complement.
TCAGTCCCCCCCTAGGGTTATGAAGCAAAGTTGTGTTAAGAGTTTGAAAATAAATAAGAAAAACCCGTAAAAAACCAAGTTTTTGACTATAAATCCTTTATGTACGAGAAGTAACTAAAAGAATGTTCATTATAATACGCAGCGCCAGACCATCCAGAAATACAAAATTGAAGTTGTGTCGTAAAACATGTTTAATATAATACGCACCGATCAGGAATATGTTTATAAAAAGAGCTGTCAATAAAATACGCACCTTATTGCGCGACAGAAAGGTTGTTCAATATAATACGCACCGCGACGCTCTATCTCAAAAAATAGCATGATACATAGGAATAAAAAAAATAATCTAAAAAATCAATAATTTAATTACGGTACATGCGATCGATCTGAAATTTTGATACATTGTTTTTATCATCGGTACGAAACTGCCTGCAAAATTTCAGCTCGCTATCTTGCGAGCAAGTGGGTTAAAAATCGATCAAAAGTTTTGGCGACAAGCAAGCAAGCAAGCAAGCAAGCAAGGTCCGCCGCAGACACCACGAGTTAATATAAAGGATTTAATAAGAAAAACCCGTAAAAAACCAAGTTTTTGACTATAAATCCTTTATGTACGAGAAGTAACTAAAAGAATGTTCATTATAATACGCAGCGCCAGACCATCCAGAAATACAAAATTGAAGTTGTGTCGTAAAACATGTTTAATATAATACGCACCGATCAGGAATATGTTTATAAAAAGAGCTGTCAATAAAATACGCACCTTATTGCGCGACAGAAAGGTTGTTCAATATAATACGCACCGCGACGCTCTATCTCAAAAAATAGCATGATACATAGGAATAAAAAAAATAATCTAAAAAATCAATAATTTAATTACGGTACATGCGATCGATCTGAAATTTTGATACATTGTTTTTATCATCGGTACGAAACTGCCTGCAAAATTTCAGCTCGCTATCTTGCGAGCAAGTGGGTTAAAAATCGATCAAAAGTTTTGGCGACAAGCAAGCAAGCAAGCAAGGTCCGCCGCAGACACCACGAGTTAATATAAAGGATTTAAAAATACTGTTAGTTATGTCTTATATATAAGGGATTTATAGTCAAAAACTTTGTTTTTACGGGTTTGTTTTATTAAATCCCTTATATTAACTTCACCGGCGTCTCTCTCTCTCTCTCTCTCTCTGTCTGTCTTGGGCGGCGGGCGGAAAAACAAAAGTAAGAAATGACCCACTTCCCGTTATCAAATCGAGCTGAAATTTGGCACATGGACCCGTCTTACCTAACAATGCATCGTATAAAAATTTCAGATCGATCGAACGTAACGTAATTAAATTAATGCATTTTTAGTTTATCCTTATATGAGGCATGTAATTCAAGTAATTCATATTCACGGTTTGTTATTGTTTTTTTTTCCACGTGACATCTCAGTTCACGCGTTGGAGCGATGTACCGGGGTGCTTTTGTTTATATTTTACGTGTCCCGCTGAGCTTGGACCTGCGATCGGTGACCAGACCTTTCCCCTCTCCCACCCCTTCCCCCATCCACCGGATTTTAAAGCAAATGGCAGTTAAGACATATTCAATCTGTAAATGTTTGTCGGGTTTGAACATAATAAATACTGTTAGTTATGTCTCATATATATAAGGGATTTATAGTCAAAAACTTTGTTTTTACGGGTTTGTTTTTATTAAATCCCTTATATTAACTTCACCGCCGTCTCTGTCTGTCGTCATCTCTCTCTTTCCGTCTAGAACGGGCGGGCGGAAAAACAAAAGTCAGAAATGACCCACTTCCCGTGATCCGATCGAGCTGAAATTTCGCATACGGACCCGTCTCACCTAACAATGCATCGTATCAAAATTGCACATCGATCGAACGTACCGTAATTAAATTAATGCATTTTTAAATTATCTATATAAACTATATTTAGCGGTCGCTATCGTTTACATTTTACGGGTCACTTGACTTCACGCCAGCAAGAGGTGAACACATCTCGTGCTTTAACCAGGTGTACCGGCGTGCTTTTGTTTACAGTTTGCGTGTCAAGCTGAGCTCAGTCAAGCGATCGGTGACCAAATCTTTCAACTCTCTCACCCGCCCCCCCCCAGGGTTTATAGAGTAAAGATAGGTTATGACGGATTCAGTCTGTAAATGTTTTTCGCGTTTGATAATAATCAATGCTTTTAGTTATGTCTCATATATAAGGGATTTATAGTCAAAAACGTTGTTTTTACGGGTTTGTTTTATTACTCCGCCAATAAACGACTGTGAGAGACTGCCAAGGTGACTGGGAAATAATATTAGCAATGTAAAATAAAAATATTTTAAACATATTAATAGACCATGGCCATTTTGTCCGGGGCCTATTTGACCGGGGCCATTTTGATAGAGGCCCTTTTGACCAGGGCCGTTTTGACAGGGGCCGTTTTGACCAGGGCCGTTCTCACAGGGGCCGTTTTGACCGGGGCCGTTTTGACCGGGCCGTTATGTCAGGGCCGTTTTGTCAGGGGACGTTTTGACGGGTCACCTGAGTTAATTAATATCTCATACCACATAACGATAGAACAATAAGAAGTTTGAATAGTTGATTAGTACGAAAGTAGTTCAGATACTTCATCTCTTATTAAACTATCTGTATCTTTGTTCTCGTACGTGCTAAGCAATGCACCTTATATCTGACTGATTTTATACCTCAACTACTTTCCACCTGGTGTCACTGCAAGGTTTTAATGTTAGTTCCTTAAAATTCTTCAAAAGAATAGGCAGTCCGAAAGTCCATGAAGAAAATAAAATAAGTAAAATTTTTAGAAAAAATCAAGAAGTTGACTCCTTCTAATGATTTTACCATATCATTTATTAACAGGTTAAGTGAGTGACTAGCACATGGTATAAAAATGCGCCAGGGTTTATGTGTCTAATCTCTGCGTGCACCCCCACATTTTCTTCTTTCATGTTCGCCCCTTATGTGTTCCAAAGGCAATCTTTCAATCGAAAGAAATTCCCAAAAATGTTCATGAATGCTGATGTCTTCTTGTACAGTCGACACATATCTTTTAACGAAGTCTATTTTTTCTGTTTTATTCAAGTCAGGTTTGCAATCTTAATAAATGTGTAATATTTTGATATTTTCGCCTTCATCCAATAAGTGACTTTTTTATATTATTTGCAATTAGTCTAATGGCGTCATTTTGAAAGCTCTTATTCAAGATTGTGCTTTTTAAATCCTATATTAACTCGTGGTGTCTTAATGATTGCTTGCTTGCTTGCCGAAAAAAATTTGGATCGATTTTTAACCCATTTTCCCGTATGCTAGCAAGCTGAAATTTTGCAGACCGACTCGTGCCGACAATAAAAATAATGTATCAAAATTTCAGATCGATCGACTGTACTGTAATTAAATTAATGCATGTCTAGATTGTCTCTATTTATCTCTATGTAGCATTTTAATTTTTGTGCTAGATTTTCGTGGTGCGTATTTTATTGAACAAACTTTTTAATACTTTCCTGTCGCGAGGTGCGGTGCGTATTATATTGACCATACTTTTTAAAAATATATCCCAATCTGACATGTAAATGCTTGTAATTGCTAGTCTGTCTCGCGGTGCACACTATATTAAACATTTTTTATTACCCTTTTCCCGTGATCAAATCGAGCTGAAATTTATCAAGCAGACTGTAGTATTTTTAAATCCTTTATATTAACTCGTGGTGTCTGCGGCGGACCTTGCTTGCTTGCTTGCTTGCTTGTCGCCAAAACTTTTGATCGATTGTTAACCCACTTGCTCGCAAGATAGCGAGCTGAAATTTTGCAGGCAGTTTCGTACCGATGATAAAAACAATGTATCAAAATTTCAGATCGATCGCATGTACCGTAATTAAATTATTGATTTTTTAGATTTTTATTTATTCCTATGTATCATGCCATTTTTTGAGATAGAGCGTCGCGGTGCGTATTATATTGAACAACCTTTCTGTCGCGCAATAAGGTGCGTATTTTATTGACAGCTCTTTTTATAAACATATTCCTGATCGGTGCGCATTATATTAAACACGTTTTACGACACAACTGCAATTTTGTATTTCTGGATGGTCTGGCGCTGCGTATTATAATGAACATTCTTTTAATTACTTCTCGTACATAAAGGATTTATAGTCAAAAACTTGGTTTATTACGGGTTGTTTTTATTTTTACTATAAATCCATTATATATTTGGGACATACCAAAAATTTGGATTTTTGGATTGTCGTGCGATGCTTATGATAATGAACATTCTTTTACGTATGTCTCGTATATAAAGGATTTATATCCAAAAATTTTTTAAACGATTTTTTAATATTTATGTTGTTTATCTATAGCACTTCTTATATACTCCTCCATGACCTGGTCAAATTCAGCTAAAAGTTGGACTTGCTTAAAAAAAAAGTAATTTATTATTATGTTCTGTAGTGTCATTAGGAGAGTGCGGACTGCACGGGGGGAAACTATCACAAGGGGTGACACAAAAACGTAAAATCCTGTATGTTCCCGTTTATTGGCAGTGGAAGGCACGGAGGAGGTTATGGGGTAAGTCGTGTGGGGGTGATACCATGAGCTACAGCACTGGGTGGCACAAACCCTAGTGACGCCTCTGATCTTGTTCATTTAAATATTCTTTGCTATCCCTAAATGTATAACAGCTATAGCATAAGTTTGACGATCGTTGAAGAACAGAGTCCAATGATGGGTTCCTGCATTCCGAAATCTTTGAGAAGTCGCATCTCTTGTTTGCGAAGTACACATTTCACGACAGGAATTTTGGCTTTTAAATGTTTTTGGTAGTTTCATGATTTTTTTAGGATTTGCATTATATGCTGCCAATCTCCATAACCATCGTTTGCTAACAAAAATGTAACTATTGCACAAATTTTTGCAGTAGAAGAAATAAACAACAGAATCTTTAGCTACAGTATACAGAAACCATTTCTGTTATTTTTCCCTCCATTGCTAAGATGTCTTATATAATTGTTTGATGTAAACCAACGTTCGCTCGTATCAATAGGGAAATCAAAGTTAAACCCTTTTGTACTGTGCGCCGGTCCAAGTCGTAAGATTGAGGTAAATATGTCCCCGGGCTCCAAGGTACATGTGAGCAAAAATGAGGCTTACTACGTTATATTAAAATTTGATGAATCGGAAACGGTCGGGGGCGTTAATTTTAATAATTTTTCCCTGGGCGCAATATATCCTCGTTACACCATTTGCAACGTATAAAGAATGATATAACCACTCATCATCAAATTCACTGTTATGAATTGTCTATTATTTAAAATGATAATTTTAAACGCTATACTATTAAAAAGGACTGACGGCCTCATTTTTTTTGGACTTTAAAAAAAATAATTCATTTTTCTTCACATTTTCATAAATGAATTTTGCGCCCCTCGAATTTTTTACTCCGCGCATTTGCACGGAAAGACGGAGTGTTGGTGCGGCCCCAAGGACAGTCAATAGATCATTAGTAGAAATCATATTCTATGTAATAAGATTGAAAGATTTATAATACCCTGATATATATAGACATTTGTTTCTGATTTGGCTTTAATAAAAGTCGCTAAGAGTAAATGAAAAAAAAAGTACAACAGATGGCGGGCTGTAAAGATTATTTATTAAATCAACTTTATGACCTAATAGTGAGATAACAGTCTGAAACTGAACGTTTGTGTTAATGACGTAGTTAACTTCAATGTAGTGTTATTAAATACCTTATATTAACTTCACCGTCTTGTCATCTCTCCCCACCCCCCTCTCTCTGTCTTTCTTGGTCTCGCGGAAAAACAAAAGTCCCGTAATGATATCGAGCTGAAATTTTGGACATAGACGTTTGTTACCTACCAATGCATTGTGTCAAAATTTCAGATCGATCGAATGTACCGAAATTAAATTAATGAATTTTAAGTTTATCTCTATATATCTCTATGTAACATGTACCTTTTTGTGCCAGACTGTCGCGCGGTGCGTATTATATTAAACAACCTTTTTAATATTTTCCCTTTGCGTGTTGCGGTGCGTATTATATTGAGCATACTTTTTATAATATATTCCCGATCTGTAAATGTTTATGCTAGTCTTTTGCGCGCTGAGTATTACATTAAGCATAATCAATATTTTTAGTTATTTCTAATCATATATAAGGGATTTATAGTCAAAAACTTTGTTTTTACGGGCTGTTTAATTTTATTCACTTAAATCTAACAATCCAATGTGTAATCGTTTTTAAAATGTTCGTAATTTTAAATTTTCGCCTGCAGTCATTTTTACAGTAGCAGGACTCCAAAAATAAATTCATGTATTTCCTTTATCCAACGGACTCCAACTTACAAGAAATTAGTTTAAGCAAAAAAGTTTGTAATATGTGTTTATTTTCTGGTATCAAGAACAGTTTAAAAAAACAAAAACTAAAGTGGTATAAATACATTGAAGATTTGATAGAAATGTCTTAACCTTTATTACGTAGTAAAGTTAAAATTAATTATTATAATTTAATAGTTTGAAAAAGCCCGCATTTTGACATTCTCATGTTTATGTTAATTAAGTTAATTAAAATATCGTAGGTATGGCAGATTCACAATAAATTTACAGGTTTTTTTTTCCCGCGGCTAAGGTTGTCCCAGTGTCCACTCAGTTCCGATGGCTTATTAACACTAGTTGAATAGAAGGACGACTTAGCTGTATTCCAGTAAATATTCAAATGAAATATGTAATTTCAACTATATAGGAATGCTCAAATTGTCAGTATTTTGGTATGTAAAGAAAATAAGTAAATCTATTTTAATGGACCTTGACTTAACATGGCGGCGCGCATTTTCGCCCCTCTTGCGCAGCTCCACAAAGCACCAGTATTGGTGTATTTAATAAAAAATGTACTTGAGGAAAAAAAACTTGCTTGACACATTGATGGTATTTTATTTCTTTTACAACATTTTTTCTAAAAATGTAATCTACTATATAATTATATTTAGTAATGATAGCTGGTATTATTTAAATGTTTCTATAAATTTAAATTTTAAGAATACATAGAAAGATAAATTTGAAAGGGAAAGCGAGATATTAAAATACACATTCATTTCAAATGTTAAGAAAACAATTAAATATGTAAATTTAATGTAAAATACATGCATGTCTAACTTTTTAGTGTCGGCAATACTATAAATATAGTTTCCGTCATTTAAAGACAATCTATTATAACAAGTGGCACGCCACTTAACATCGATCTCTATTAATTAGAGATACAATGTCAATGAATCGTTAGGTCTCTCATACCCGGCTAACTTTTTCTCAAATTTCTATAAAGGTATCACATCAGTTCTTGACAAAACCATTTTGAATCCTTCTTGAAATTACTAACTGAAAGTAAAATTTCAGACCGTATATACTTGTTTTAAAGCCGATTTTTTTTTACAAAATCTAAAGGAACAAGTTGCTGGGACGGCTTACGAGCGGGTCATGGGTGATTTCTGCATGTACATATAATATAGGTGTCGTTATTGTAAATCATAAAGGCTTTTGTCTACATTCTAATGAACCAACATGTGGAAGTATCAGTAGCCCCGAGGCTAGGGCTCTTTATGGGTCTTCCCGGAAGACCCTTTCAACTATCTGGTCCCCTAAGGGATGTAACACTGGGAAAACCCCCTCGGAGCGGTCACGCTCGAAGCGACCACCTGGCATCCAAGACAGACAGTAAAAATTGCCTCCCCCTAAGTTGAACCTCACAATGAGAGGGGGAATTCCCTACTACGACCCGCTACCCCTTTGGTGCAACCCCGGCAAAGCACACGAGTCTCCATGGTTAGGACCGCCGCTAAGCGAGGGATCATCAATGACCTACCTAGGGTGTGACCCCCACTGGAAGGTTTCCTCAGAGCTGGCGTCCGCTGCGTTCTTCGCGGTACCTTTTGCTAATCCGTGCTGGCGCTCCTGGCCCTAAACCGGCACCGCTCAATGTCGTTGCTAGTAAAATGAGGGGGACGAAACGGTCGCTTCGGAGTAACCTGACCCTCAAAGGGCTCTTTGGTTTTCATCATTGGCATTGCATTTAGATGCTTTGCCTAAGATCCGTACAGCGACTGTAATCATATGTGACTAGCACCTAATACCTAACATAACGGACTTCGGCATTGCTTGCCAGGAGTCGTCGGTTTCGGGTCGCAGTCAGGTCCGCAACCTTACTCGTCCGTCGAGCCCCGTAGAGGCCACCCCTTCTTGTCTACATTCTACAAGATTCGACTTCTCCACCAGAAGCTATAAAATATTAAACATCTGCACTTACATTATTTATTCATTTAATTTATTTTTGTGAATGTTTTAATAAATGACGTACAAATTTTATTCTAAACAGCGAATTTTAATGTACGCGCTTTCAAAACAGTTACATATAAAAAAATAAAAAAAAGGCATCTCTTGCCGAACAAAGTGCACAAAGACAATATAATTAGTACAAAGTATAAGGAAATACAGAGAAAAGTATTATACAAAGAGTGGGTAGTACCTATATATAGTCACCAATTTAACATATTTTCAAATAATAATATTCTGAACAATAATATTCGAAATACTAACCCTATTCTTGAAAATGAATAGTCAGTGTAAAAGAAAACGATCGGCTTATGATCCTGCATTTCAGCTAAAAGTAGTTAACTTTGCTTTAAAAAATGACATTCATCTTCTCTTTTATACAAATCTCTTTGTTCTTCAACCTAAACCAAAGTAAACAATTATAATGACTGATTTAGCCTGTAGTTTTTTAAATCCTTTATATTAACTCGTGGTGTCTGCTTGCTTGCTTGAGGCGGGCGGTGCCGAAAAAACTTTGGATAGATTTTTAACCCACTTCTTCGTTAATTAGCGAGCTAAAATTTTGCAGGCAGACTCATGCCGATGATAAAAATTACGTATAAAAATTTCAGATAAATCGAATGTACCGTAATTAAATTAATGAATTTTTAGATTATCTTTATTTATATCTATGTAACATGATGTTAACTGTTTTTGATATAGTGTCGTGGTGCGTATTATATTGAACGACCTTTTAATTAATACTTTCCTGTTGCGCAATTTGGTGCGTATTATATTGACAATACTTTTTAAAAATTTAATCCCGATCGGTCTGCATTACATTAAACATGTTTTACGAGACATAACTAAAATGTTGTATTTTTGGATTGTCTTGCGCTGCGTATTATAATGAACATTCTTTTAGTTAAATTTAGAAACAATCCATACATAGCATTGCCTTTGATGTCTACTTAATGTTTCTTTAAAAGCATGCGATATAAATAAAAACTACTATTTTTCAAATTTCACATGAATTTTTTCTTAACAGATACAAACTTGAATTTTTTTTTAGAAATGCCATAGTAAAGGAAAATGAGATTTATAGTAATTTTAAAACAACTGTGTCATTAATACCCGCATTGAATACTATACATTTTATAACAAATCTGTTAATAAGAATAAGGCTGAAGACTAAACATTTTAAAACAGCTGTCAATATTAGATACCGTTAGCGTTTGGAATTATCTATAAGCCTGTTGTTGTTTTTTTTACTTATAAAACTAATTTGTAAAACAACATTTTGTATATTTTATTACAATCCGTTACAAGACTCAGCCAATACACGACTGTTAATTCTGACAAGGTGACTTGAAAAATTGAAGACGTGTTTTTCCTAATATGAGCTATATAAAAATTATATTTTAAACATAGGCTACTAAGGCTACTGGGTAAATGGATGGATCGTGAACAAACTTTTGCATATATATTCATCATTTCATAGAATGAAATCTAGAGGTGTTTTAAAGTTGACAGTATATACCGTTAAGGACCGGGTTCCATTTCATTTATTTCTAATACAGCTCTTATAAATAATAAATAAATAAATAAATGTGGCTACGGGGTGGTTGGTTGGATCTAGGCCAAACTTGTTGAACAAAATCATCATGACCCATAGTAAACTACTATATGGAATTCTACTCATAATAATTACTCAATGGGTTTCGGAAGTCCATAGTGAAATATTTTCTTTAAGAATCATTTAAAATATGTAAAATAAAATAATAGACAAATGTGTAGACCTTGACCAAACTTGGTAGATAAAAATGTTATGTTCCATATTAAAATATTATAGTAAATGAACTAAAAATAACAATACTTAGAGAGCCTGGAGCCGAAAATCTCTTATTAAAAAAAACGTTCAAGAACTTATTCTGATTTCATTATATAAGATCTTGAACAATATTTACACATATATTCATCATGATCTCGATTAAAATCTACACGGGTTTTGAAATTTAAATATTGCATCATTAGGGCCTGGGGGCCCATGATATCATTGTTTTCTAATTTAAGGTGGATCATTATTATTTCTAAATTGGCTACTGGTCAGATAATTAAATATATATCAAACCTTTCTGTATTACACCTCTATGGTCTTATTATAAAAACAATATATGAAATTAAACTCCTAAATCCCCTCTTTTTTATCTTTGGACCCCTATTTCATTTCCTTCGTAAAAACTTGTAAAAATATCTTACAATACTTTTAAACAACAACACAACTGGTTACACATAAATTAAACTCTATTCAAATTTCGTAGTCATGGCTTTTGTGATGCGCATAGGTATCTTAATATTATATAGTCAGTTAATTATAAAGTAATCGTATTATCCTCTATACCTTTGCACACATTTTCAAATGTTTATCGTTGAGTTCACCAGACAATCAATTTAATAGCAATCTTATTATTCACTTATATTTGTGGCCTAAATTCAATATTCTAGAAATTTCTAAGTCTTATCTTCGCAGGATCTGGGATAATTTTAACTTTCATTATTTAGACAAGTTCTAAAGTATTACGGTAAATAATTTTCAGTCTAGCTCATGGTGTCACCCCTTCAATACTTATCCCTTAGACCTCATCCGAGTCCGCCATTGCCTAATATCAGTAATATACATAATACTAAGCAAAGTTTGTAAATGTATGTGGAATATTTACAAAGAAATTAAGAGAAAAATTGAATTCAAGGTCGGTAATTAAAAGATTATAAGAAGTTAAAAACTAAGAGCTATGTAGAAAAAAAATGAAATGTAACTTTTAATGTTTTTATTTTAACATTAAATTTTAAGTACTACTGTTAAATAACAGTTATATTTTTTTCCCGATTAATTGAACTAGAAAATTTTAAACAGTACCAGCTCTTTTCTTCTGAGCCTGTTGGACGTTCTGCTGGGTGTCTTTTTATCGTAAAAGTCAATTAAAGCAATCCCGTTTCTCTCGTCTTAGACTGGTGAGTTTCTTTCAACATGGATCGTGAAAAAATCGTTCAAGGCTCAGTTTTGAATCATGCAATATAATTTGGATCCTCATCATTAACCATTAACAGTCGATGCAAAAAGGCTTCTAGCGGAAGACCGGCAGAACATGTCGCATATTGTTCACTCCGAACATATTCCGTAGGATCTGGAAGTGATCATAAGACTTACGTATATTTGGAAATTTAGTCCCAATATGATTCTGTAAGAATTTGTCCACAGTAATTTTTGGATGATCGATGTGATACTGCATTATGGCATTTTTGACTTATGGCTTAAATCATGTGGGAACTGTTCCAACGAGTTGCGCCATCCTGCTGCGACTTGTTGAAAATGACATCATATTTTGGCAACGAGACAATGGAATGGCCTCTCTTCAGCTCCGATGTGTTGGCCGAGCTGTGCTTGAAATGTCCACTTAAATGTCGACATTTTGCGACGGGAGGTGATGAGTCAGCTGCCTTCAAATATGCCAATATGCTAAGATGAAGACAGTGTGTGATGCATGGTATCTGGCTATAAACCAGGGTGCGCAAGCTTTAAGCTATTCCCGGCCGCATTTTAAAAAAATTACTTTTGCAACGGCCGCCAAAAATTTTTCACTGAAAAAAGAAACGATCACTATAAAAATTTACCTCTCCTAATAGTCAAGGCGAGATAATAATGACATAATTGTAATGTATTGTAGGCAAACACAGTGCTTAATTACAAACAAAAAACATTTTCATTGATATTCTCTTATATTTCTACTTTATTGAACATTGTCATGTAAACCTAAATCATGTCACACACGTACATCATGAGTATATTTTTAAGTGGCATTAGTACACTGAGAACACAATAATTGAATAAGTGATAAGCTGCTTCATTAACACTGTCCTTGTAACTTAGCAGTCCAGAGTTCTAGAAATTAGTGGCTGCCTTGCTCTTGGATGTTTGCAGAGAGTCGCGCAAAGTCCGGGCAATCGCTGGAGATCATCAGTCGCATTCCTAACGCCAGATTAGTGTTCACCAGTCGGGTTCGATATTTATTCTTGATATATTTCATTCGTGAAAATGATGCTTCGCACATGTAAGTGCTTCCAAACAGCACTAGAGTGTTTCTTGCTATTTCGCGAAGCTTGGGATACTCCACAGATACTTTCCATGACTTCAGTAGAGCTTTTTCCCCCTCAAATTTCTTCACAAGCAGCGCGTTATTTTTTTTTATTTCGATCAGTTTCATATGGACATCCAACGGCGCACTCCCTGTCTCAACCAAATGTGGAGAAGCAACGAGTCTCATATTTTCTGAAATATTTTTGAAATCCTGAACAACTTTCTGCGAATTCCAACAACAGTGCGCCGAGGACCCCTGAGAAGTACGTAGCCGGAATTTTATCTTTTCTTATTTCAGGGCTCTTGATTAGAGCGGTGAGTTGTGGGAAATAAGAGATTGAGCTGTTGGATATGACTTTGTAGCAGACGACATTGGTCACAGAAATCCTGTACTCTTCTGTGTATGAGCAAACTGTTGTTCCTTTGCCATGCACAGTCTCGTTGAGGTAATTGATATAAAATAACAAATCTGCAAGGAAGGCTAGAGATGTTAAGAAGGCCTGGTTTTGCAGTGGGCAGTCCTTGTTATTCATGGTATAAAGTTCCAGTATTTCTTTTCGTAGCAGCAGAACATGGCGAGATGTTTCTCCCCGAGACAACCAACGAACGCTGATGTGGTACAGAATATCTTCAGCAGACGAATCATTTGGGAAAAGAATTTGTATGAATTGGCGGTGTTGAAGAGCATTCGCACTAATGAAAAGGATAATGCGATTCTCATCCTTCAGAATGTTATCAAAATCAACAGATTTAGAACACAGCGCATCTTGGTGAATAATTCAGTGCAGATTTATGAGCTGGTCATTACCATGATCCTTCAACATATAATCGGAAAATCTAGCCACGAAGCCATTTTGCTTACCAACCATGGCAGTCTGTACAAACTGCCAAAATATGTCTTCTCCTCGAGTTTGAGTAACGAGTGTCTCCATGGAGAGCAGATCCTCTCAAAATTCAAATGTTGGGGAAAAGGAGCGAATGAATATGAGTAGCTGTGCTGCTTCAATGTCTATGAGCGCTTAACACTGCAGCTAACGCTACAGCTGCCGGAGTCGTAATTTGTTTCTCAATAACAAGTGCTTAAGAGTGTAAATGGATATTCTATATTTCGTTTACAACTTTAAATAATATATTGCCAAATGGCAAATATTTGACGGCCGCAGGTTATTATAATTTAAACAGATTATCACGGCCGCACATTTTCGGGCCCGTGGCCGCATGCGGCTGTACGGCCGCAGGTTGTGCGCCCCTGCTATAAACCGATATTCTGATAGGAGCAACCATGTTTCGTGCACTGTCCGTTACGATACAGCATATTTTGTCAGCGATGCCCCATTTTGCAGCAAACTCTTCAAAGAAATTGGTAAAGCCTTCAGCAGCGTGTCGTTCGTCAACAAGTAAGCAACCTAAAGCAACTGATATTGGTTTCCAGTTGGAATCAATCCAGTGTTCCCGTTAAACCACAGTACGATTCATTGTTGTTTTAGGTACAAAAGTTGGTAGTGAGAGCAATACTGTGAATTCTTTCTATGGCTTTCTTATGTTCTGTTAATTTCTCGTTGTACATCTGACCAATGACATTATCGATTGTACGGCGACTAGGCAAATTGTAAGACTTGTTTTGAAAAGCTATGCATAGTACTGTCTGTTGAACATCATCTTCCACAATTGCCGTAGGCATCCTGAACTGGCATTCCACTGAGCAATAGTAACTTTCAAGTCCGCTGAAATTTTGTCGCTTACCGGCTTGTTAGACTGACACAATAAAATATTAGTTATTGATTGTACTTGAGAACTCTTCTGCCGGTCACTGTTAATAACGTGTTAATACTTGAGTCTATATTTGTGATGAAAGTAGCAGCGGGGTATTTTAAAACCGAAAAGCGAATTGTTTATGGCAGTGAACACAATGAATTCTGACGTCTTCGTCTACTTTGCCATCCGCAATTGGCTTAAAAATAAAATGTTTGCTCGACTTTCCACTTAAATGGTTGAATTTAATGGTATTGTCATTAGTCGAGCATTTTTGTTATAATAAATATCAATAACTAGATTGTGCTGCGGCGCCCATTTTTTTAGGACGCCTGCGGCGCCCACCTTTTTCAAAAGCCCAACCAACTTGTCCTTGTTTGATAAATACGAAATATTAAACTTTCTGAAATGTACACAAAGTATTGTGTAATTAACTGTCATCAAATACTCTATTTACATTGTTCCCTTTTACAAAATTAAAATGTGAGCTAAACATTGACGTCATATAATAACTTTTTACAGCGCATCTTTAATTTATAATCATTTCGCGCACCATGCATACCTTGTATTTTAAAATATAAGATCAAACAATGAAGACATATAAAAAATTTTTTACAGTGCTAATCACCAGACGATTTTTTAACTGCTATAGACTGTTGTAAATCGTTCCTCAGCGTTCCACATCTATCAAGTGAGCCATCCAGTGACTTGGACTATTATTTACTAGAGGTTTTAGGGCGCCTAAGGCGCCCACTTTGTTGGGGTAAAAAGCCCAAGTAACTTATCCTTGTTTAATAAATACGAAATATTAATTTTCCTGAAATGTACACAAAGTATTTTATAATTATAAATCCTCAAATCCTCTTTTTACATCGTGCTCTTTTCGAAAATTAAAATATAAGCTAAAACAATGACGTCAAAAATATATTATTATATTTTAGAATCTTTAAGAATTTTTAGAATTTTGCACACCTCCTGATGCGCGCCTTGTATATATACTTAAATATGAGCTCAAAATGACGGCATAGCGCTACGAATCCATTTTTCCAAACTGTGACTTGGGCTATTATATTGTTTACTAGCATACGCCGCTAATGATTTAGTGACGGGTGAAGACTTCCTAAAAGATACAGTTGTCAAAATGGGGTGGGTTTGGGCAAACGACTGTGAGTGAATGAAAAGAAGGCACTCTGGAGAGACCTCGGCGTAGCTTACGCCGCAGACTTGCTCATCATAGAAAGTACAAAGAATGGTGGGGGGGGGCAGTGGCGTAGCAACGGGTTGGCATCGGGGCAGTTGCCAAGGGCGCCGGCTCAAAAGGGCGCCACTAAATCACTAATTTTTAAATTTTTATTTAAATAAATACAGTCGAACTCAAAAGGACCGATAAAAAATTGACTTACTGAGTTCTTGAGTTAGGGAGAATGGCGTAATAGGCACCGATTAATCAAGGACAATGTAGATATTGAGAGGTGGGGGGAACAGCCATACCGGCTAGTAGGCTTTTCAGGAAAGAGATGCGGTATCTATGTTTCATATGAAAGCAAGCCAACTTGCTTTGACATGCCGACACAAGCCCGTGAGAGGAGACACCTTCCCTCCCATCCCCCACTTTACTCCCTCAACAGTGGGATGGGGGGGAGTAAGATTTTTCTTTTTAAAAAGAGTCACAGCATGCAGCAAAGGGACGCAAATTAGTTACCACTTACCACTCCTTTTTCTTGTCTTTGTCATTTTTTGTACTTGCAAGGTTGCTTAATCCCTCGTGGAATGCACTAAGATAAGATTTTGCGTCCATTTACGTGGCTTTATGTAACACGTGTTCTGAAATGTCACTCCAGAATAATAACCCAAACGCCTTGGAAAATTCGACTAAGAGAGGTTGAAAGCCAACAATCTTAGAGTTAAAGAGATCTAAAATACATTAGTCATATGGAGTTTGGCCGGGACCTAACAATTAATTGATATACGGAGGTTTTCCACTTAGGGAAGTTCGACTTAGCGAGGTCCAACTGTATTTCACTTTTATCTATATATATAAAAATCAAAGTATGTCTCTGTGTGTGTGTGTGTGTGTGGTTGTGTGTGTGTGTGCGCATGTCCTTTATAGCTGACTAAACCATTCATCCGATCGTCATGAAATTTTCGGAGACTGTTGAGTACCTACCTGGGATGGTAACTGGCAACTTTCTTTTCAAAATTTAACACTCATGGGGCACCGGGGGCCCATAATGTCATTTGTTGCTTATATGAGCTATATAAAAATTAGTTTAAGCGCTAGCTACTGTGTAAATTGTTGGATCTTAACCAAACTTTATATAAGACAACTTGATAGCCAATATTAAAATACTATAGGGCACTGAACTGCAAATAGTCATTCCTTTGGTGCTGGGGGCCCAAAAATTCACATTTCTTAAACGTTTAAGATTTTATTCACCATTCAGTCATTAACAATCTTGACAAATAATGACACATGTATCCATTATTATACAAATTGAAATGAAGAGGTGTTTTGAACTTTATATCTTGCACTGAATGGGCCCCGGGGCCCTTAATGTCTTTTTTTTGCTTATATAAGATACATAAAAATTAGTTTTATGCGTTAGCTACTGAGTAAATGAATGGATCTTAACCAAAATTTGAATACAAAAACTTGGTAGCCCATATTAAAATATTATAGGGCACATAACTTTAAATGTCCATTCCTTCGGGGCCAGGGGCCCCAATATGTCTTTTCTTCGTATATGTTTATTGTATTTTCCCCCATTCAATTTTTCACGATCTTGAGGAATATATCTATGAGGAAACTTAATTAAAATGAAAAAGTTTTTGAAATTTACTTCTTTCACCGAATGGGCCCAGGGGCCCCTAAATGTCGTTTTTTAAAATCTTATATTAGCTGTATAAAAATTAGTATTATATTAAAATACTGAGAAAATTAATGTATCTTGACCCATTTTAGTATATAAAAAATCAAGGGTCTATATTTTATTACGATAGGGCACTGAACTCCCAATTTTCATTCCCACCAGGCAGGGGGCCCAAACTGTCTATTTTAGTAAATGTTTAATATTTTATCGTCCATTCAAAGTTTTAACAATATTGAGAAATATAAATAAATGTATGTATTTTGAAATTTATTTAAATGAACAGATGTTTCGCACTTTATTTCTTGCAATAATTGGGCCCTGGGGCCCTTAATGTCATTTTTTGCTTATACGAGCTTTATAAAAAATAGTTTATGCGTTAGCTAAAGAGTAAATGATTGGATCTTAACCAAACTTTGTATACAAAAACTTGGTAGCCCATATTAAAATACTTAAAGTTTCTGAAATTTTTATCTCGATTTCTTCGGGGCTGGGGGCCCCAATTTCTTTTTTCATATATGTTTAAGATATTTTTTCCATTCATATTTTAACGATCTTAATAAATATATCCCTGATGAAATTGAATTAAAATGAAAAGGTTTTTTGAAATTGACATCTCACACCCAATAGGCCCGGGCCCCCTTTATGTCGTTTTATTTCACTATGTCTATATTTATAAAAATCAAAATATGTCTCTGTGTGTGTGTGTGTATGTCCTTTAATGCTGACTAAACCATTGACCCGATCGTCATGAACCTTTTTGAGACTGTTTAGTATGGTCTCGGGATGATAACTGGCAACTTTCTTCGAAATTTAACACTCATGGGGCGCCGGGGCCCATAATGTCATGTTTTGCTAAAATGAGCTATATAAAAATTAGTTTCTACGTTAGCTACTTAGTAAATGAATAGATCTTCACCAAACTTTGCATACAAAAACTTAGTAGCCTATAATAAAATACTATAGACACTGAACTTCTAATGCCAATATCTTCGGGGCCGGGGTCCCCAAATGTCTTTTTTCATATATGTTTAAGATATTTTTCCTATTTACTTTTTAAAGATCTTGAGAAATATAGCCACAATAAAAATGAACTAAAATAAAACAAACCCGTAAAAACAAAGTTTTTGACTATAAATCCTTTATATATGAGACATAACTAACAGTATTGATTATTTTCAAACATTTACAGACTGACACCGAGTGATGTCCCTTGTCTTTAATAAATGGGGGTGGGATGTGAGGGGGTGTCGGCACGACGGTCGGTGTCAACACGACGGTCGGCGTCAACTCAAACTCACGTGGAAGTGGGAGAAAAAAACAATAACAAAACAGTGAATTTGAATTACATACCTCATATAAGGATAAACTAAAACTGCATTAATTTAATTACGGTACGATCGATCGATCTGAAATTTTGATACGATGCATTGTTAGGTGAGTCGGGTCCGTGTGCCAAATTTCAGCTCGATCCGATCACGGATTTTCGACTTTTGTTTTCCGCCCGCCCGCCGAGCCCAAGACAGAGACGGCCGCGAAGTAATATAAGGGATTTAATGAACAGGTTTTTGAAATTGACCTCTTGCACCGAATGGGCCGGGGGCACCTTAATGTTATGTTCCCCCTATTTTAGGTATATAAAAAGTAGTTTAAGCGTTATATAATGAGTAAATAACTGGATTTTGACCAAACTTAGAATATAAAAACTTAAGAGCCTATATTACTATAGGGCACTGAACTCTTAATTTCCATTCCTTCGGAGCTAGGGGCCCCAAAGTCTTTTTACTGAACTTTAATCATTGTATTCCCTATTCAATTTTACACGATATTGAGGAATATAGCTTGAGTACAATGGCAATAAAAACTATAGTATCCCTCATTTTGGGGGCGGGGCCTTAATATCGTTTCTTCTTTTGTACGTTATTTAATTATTAATTTATTTATCCGTTTGCTATGAAACTTGGAATTTTTTTTCACACTTCCACGAAGGTTTCTTCAGAATTTTTAATAAACATACCACTCATTTGTTTCTTTAAATTTATTCATTTTTAATGAGATCGTTGCAACGCACGACTGGTCTGCTAGTCCTTGATAAAAAAGTGAATAATTAATTATATTTAAATATATTTCATTTAAAACATTATAATATTTTTATTATGTTTGTGGCTTCTTATCATACAAATGTCAATATGATTTTACAGTCTTTCTTTTAAAAAGAAAAATCTTAGTATCCTCATCCCACTGTCGAGGGAGTAAAGTGGAGGAGAGGAGGGAAGGTGTCGGTATGTCAAAGCAAGTTGGCTCCTTTCATATAAAACATCACCCGCCCCTCTTTCCTGTGATCCTGTCAAGCCTCCTACGCCGCAATGGCTGTTTCTCTCCCCCCTCTCAATATCAACATTGTCCTTGATTAATCTGCGCCTATTTCACCAGTTTCCCTAACTAGAAAACTCCATAAGTGGAATTTTTTCCCCCTTGAGTTGGACTTAGAAAAGTCCGACTGTATTAACAACACGTCAATACGCCAGCTAACAGAAGTGCTGAGCTGTAGTCGGTGGAGTGTTATTTAAATTTACTTTTAATTGTGAGTTTCTATCGTTATGTATGAGATAATGAGTATGACACTTTGACACTAATGTTTTTATTTATAATACTTGTTAATTCAAGTTTTGCTGTATTCTTTATTAACGCAACAATATTCCCGTTTTATCCACCAATTTATTTGGTATTATTTAGTAAATAACAAACTGCAAATTAGTATTGTTCCTGTCTTATGCATTTTTATATTCACGTTGTATGGCTGTCACTGTCAGACTACGTAATAATTTTCATAAATCATAAATAAAATAAGAGAAATTCAATTATTTTTTCTAACGAATGAAAAAATCGCAAAGCTGAAACTTGTCAATTTATCAAGGGCGCCGAAAATAAATTTGCCAAGGGCACCAAAAACCTAGTTACGCCTCTGGGTGAGGGTACAGACACAAAAAGCAGCACTAAGTAAATAAAAAATAGCGAGTAAACGTAAAGACATGCACACTGAGGTTGTTGTTACCCGCCTCCCATTTATTAACCGACGTTCACTCGCGTTAGTTTGATTTCTTCGTGCTGTATTTTGTGTCCGTTCTTTCTCCACCCTCTTTGCACTCTCCATGAGCAAGTCTGCGGCGTATGCTACGCAGCGGGATGTCTAGTTTCATAATAAATATAAATCCTCAAATCCTAATTTTACATCACTCCCTTTTCAAAAATAAAAATATAAGCTAAAACAATGACGTCATATAATATTTTTATACAAAATCGATCGCAGCGCCACCGAACAGCATTATAATTACATCCCTACATACATACAGAACACGGGAATCTATATATATAATTCTCTTCGTGG
The DNA here is from genome assembly GCA_944989445.1 of Ampullaceana balthica. NCBI lineage: Eukaryota > Metazoa > Mollusca > Gastropoda > Lymnaeidae > Ampullaceana > Ampullaceana balthica. Next base: position 141,576 of record CALYLW010001240.1, on the reverse strand, counting down.
TCGGACCCTGCGAGACAAGCTGCAAGTATGTTCAACAGATACTAATTTTAGAAAGCAGCGCACCACATTACTCAACCAATGCATCAAAAGGTATGCAAATTAAATATGCGCTGTAAAAAAAAATTATATGACGTAATTATTTTCGCTGATATTTTAATTTTGTAAAAAGGGAACATTGTAAAAAGTTATAAAATACTTTGTGTACAATTCAGAAAGTTTAATATTTCGTATTGATCAAACAAGGACGAGTTAGTTGGGATTTTCAAAAAGGTGGGCGCAATAGGCGCCCTAAAAAAGTACTTTATTTTTCAAAATAAATAGATTTCAGCTGAACACTTCCGTCATTTTTTACGGGTGATACGCCGTGGGTCTCTCCAGAGTTCCTTCTTTTCATTCACTCACAGTCGTTTGCCCAAACCCACCCCAATTTGACAACTTTGTCTTTCAGGAAGTCTTCACCCGTCACTAAATCATCAGCGGCGTATGCTACGCCGCGGGTCAGCTAGTTATGTATATTGATACTCAGTAAAAGTAAACAAGTAAAAAAAAAGACGTGCATTAAAATTGTATTTCCCGGTGCGCAGCACCACAAAGCACCGGAACTCCTGTATTTTATAATAAAATATACTTGATAAATAATTGCTTGATAAGATTGTATTTCTATAAAAAAAATATGTAATTCACAATTAGATGATATTTAGTATTAATAAATTGTTTCACTTAATTGTATCTATGAATGGAAATTTAAAGAAGACCAAGAAATATTAATTTTAAAGGAAAAGCGACATTTTAAATAAATAATTATTCATTTCAAATTATGAAAACTATGAAACACATATATTTAATTTAAAATACATGCATGTCTGGCTTTTCTGCAGACGTATGTGTGTATTCTGAAAAGAGTGTCATTTAAAGACAATCTATTATATCAAGTGGCACGCCACTTTACATCGATCTCTATAATTAGAGATACAATGTCAATAAATAGTTCGGTTTCTCATAACCAGTTAACTCTTTCTGAAATTTCACTATTATAAAGGCTTCACATCAGCTCTTGATATATTTATTTTAAATGCTTCTGGAAATAATAAACTGAAAGTAAAATTCCGTAATTAGCCTTGCCTTTGTTGTCCACATGAAAGTAAACGTAATGTATTTTTATATTTATTTTCAAATAGTAAAAAATTGCAACTCCTAATAACTGTTCACAATAACTTTATATACTTTCTCCTTTTTCCTATATCCTGTGTCCTTGTTTGTTTTTGTTTTCCCTCTCTTTTTATTTTACATAAATATTTTAAATTGTTTTATGATATAATATGTTTTAAGAATTTAAATATATGTAAGTACCTATTTTATGTTATTGTACTGATGAAGGCATTAGCCGAAACGTCTATTGTCGTGTTAGTTTAAAATAAAGCTCAAATTTATTGTTTTCATTGCACAATTTGTTTGCGTATTTTGTATTTTATTTAAAAGCTTTACCGCAGTCCCATTCTATATGATACTTTATATCTAGTATTTAATACTATTTATTAAAATATTTATTATCCAACAAATGGATAGTAGCTGCTATTTAAAATGAAGGTTTGTGACACTGTCAATTTCAGCGATGAACATTTTACAATGAATTGAATGAACGAACTTGAACGAAGTTCAACGAACTTTGTAGTGTGTACCAAGTGAACAGTGTTGTACTGAGTGTGTAGTTATGCGTACAAGGATTCGTTATGTAGCAGTCGGAGCCGTAATAAAAACTGTTCGTTTATCCAGACGATTAAAGTTTAATATTTTTTTAGTCTACATAGTTATCTTAGGTAGTGATGCAATATCTATACTTGTAACTTTTTAACTTATTTTTTTCTCGTATTGAAATTGATTGTTTCACTATATTTTGCATGACTCTGAATGATAACACAATCAACGCTTGTTAATTTGTTTATTTTTTTCTAGACTAGAGTTTTAAAATTATATGGCTGAATAAGATATAACATGTAAGTCAAGCAACATTTTTATTTTTTAATTCGCAAATCATATCACAATTGCAACTGTCATTTAAAGTTCAACTGAAAAAAACAACAACAAAGAATATAAAAGTATTATACTGATGTAACTTATATCATATAAGTAAAAGGTTTAAATGTAAATACTGAATAGAAAGTATTGAATAATTGACTACTGTAATTTGGAATTTATAAATTCTTTACTTCATCGATATCCGGATACTATCCGGATCTGCCATAAGTATTTGCCGAATCCGGATAGTGGCAAAAATCGTGAAATCCGATCCGGATATCCGGCTTTACCCCGATATCCGGCTGTTCCCTAATATATATATATTTATATACACACATACATAAATATACAAATATATAATTGGAACAACATGGATGCACAAAAGTAAGTAAAGAGCTGGATAACTCAGGCTAATAAAGGAGCTTAACTTTGTATATCAGAAGTGCATAAAGCACCAGTGCTGATATATTTAATATGAAATTGTAATTGAGTAAACGTGTCTAAGAAGATAATTAATTTATATGATATTTTAATATTAAAAAATACGATTATATGAAACTTTATTTATTAGTATTAATAACTCGTGTTATGGAATGGTTGCTTTTAATGTAACTTAAAAGAAAATATTAAAATATCTAATTGACAAAATGGACTTAAAAATTGTATATATCACATCGCTTCTCTCTAAAATCACAAATGCTTTAAATTATATTGTATAGTAAATTAAAAAAAAAGTTCATTATTAAACAAACTTTTTAAACAAATACTAGTTCAAATTCATCTTAGTAAAGGTAAGTAGAGGCTAATAATTAAAAAAAATGAGACATGTTAAAATAACTGTAAGCTGTAAACAAATGTTCAGAAACTCTACTATGCCCTTCAAGTTGAAAGTATTGCATTTTATCTATTTCATTATTTGGTTTTAGAATAGTAATCACTGGCTTTGAAATAGTCATTTAGTTCATTAAACCACTTGAAGAAAAGAGTTCCTGCGTCGCTGTTGTGTTTGAAATTGTTTATGATAAAAAGAAGGGAAAAAACTTACATAACACATATATGTGCATAAATTTATAAAAAAAGAACCAACAAAAAATATATATATTACACGTAACAAAAAACTATTTTAAAACATAAAAAGTGAACCGGGAACTAATGAATATTTTCGACTATTCATAATTCAGTTTTTCTTCTTTTTATCTTAAATCTATATCTTGCACAATCTCTTTTCTAATTTTACACAGAGGTGAAGGCTTTGAAAAATAAATTTATAGAACCACCGCCGAATATATCGTGCTCTGACTCGGTCAGACCTCCCGACTCCCGACCTTCCCCGCCCGTCATATCTCTGTGACAATTACTCGTCTGGAATGAGTTTTGGTATCAGGGGCCAGTATCCACCAACATATTGTATCGAGGGGTGAGGATGATCTCCCGCTAGCGTCTTTGACGATCAGCCCGCAGTCCGTGAATGCACTTCTTGGGTCAGATTTGACATTCGGAGACGTTCATCGCCCTGCTTTATGTGCACGCGCACCGAAGATGGTGTCGACACAATAAAAGGTTGTCATAAAGCTTTACTTTCCGCTCGACGGAGTTTTTCAGGGACAAGATTGGAGATTGTGAATCATTTACATACAGCTATCGCCGGGAACGGAACTGTGACGTTCAAATACGAACAAGAAAACTCCCCTAAGGACGAGTTCATCCGGGAAACTGGCACGGGGTCAGCACCCGACAACACCATTAGGCACTTCTCTTAAAAGCTGATTTCGAAGTCACTGCAGTATACGATAGTGTCGGACTGTTAGTGTGAAAAGGTTATCTGCTCAAATAGTTGATTTTTTTTAGGACAGTGTAATCAATGGTGTTCGTATGGTCAGAGTGGGAAAATAATTCGCTCTTGAATTGTGGTGGTCTAATTTATTCATATTATTTATATGTTTTTATATATTATGGTAATATATATATATATATATATATATATATATATATATATATATATATACTTTTCTAGTTTCATTCGCATTAACAAAGATAATCAAATCCTTCTTTACGTATGACATTAGACATTCGTATGTGAAATTGGTTACCTGAACAAGCTAAGAAAACCAACAAACGATCAACATTTAAATTTTCAATAAAACGCAAGACTAGTCATAATTCATGAATAAGTTTAGGACGCTAGACTGGTAATTGTAGTTTGATAAGCCTCTTCATGTGTAAGATAAGACATGATACGATTTATTGTTTCAGTTCTATATCTGCCACTTCTCTGAATGTTTGACTACAATTGAAAGTCTAAGTTTCTCTTCTGCCTACGTCAAGTTCCCAAACACTCTATGTCATTCTTCCCCCACCACAAAAAAGCTCATTTTTCACAACGCCCACACGAATCCCAAGGAATTACAAAGAAAAAAATATTTGGTACTCTTGTCAGTCTCAAATCATCTTTTTGGCACGTTTCGAGTTTTCGTGTTTAAAAATAAATAATTAATCTTGTCCGGAATCTTTATTGACAAAAATAATTCTTACAGTAGGAAGAATTTTACCACTTCAGAAATTGTAAAATTGACTTTTGTAATTTAAAATTTCTCAACGAGGACTCGAGTTTCAGATATCCATGTCGCCTACCGGATGTCAGAAAATTACAAAAACTTATACCATTTATTTTTGTAGGTGACCAAGCTCTTTAGGGCCAGAAATAGACACATTCCCGTCAACGTCATTTACGAGAGCAGTCGTTTCTCAATCCTTCATTTCTTTTTACACAAACACCAACTTTTTTCACATCTCACGACATGTTTTATCAAGTGAGAGAATCGATTTTTTTTTACTTCTTACTCCCGATGATTACCCTTTCAGCGCGATACCTCATTGATGTAAGTTAACAAGATAGTGGATCGCAGGAATCAGTTGTTTCGATATTGACTGAAAAAAGATACCAAATCAGAGCCGTAAGGTTGGAGGATATTTCTTGTCAAAAGCAAAAAAAAGGCAAGTATATTGCTTCAAGTTTCATACAATGTTTTCATTTTTCTTTATGGTCGTTGTTCCGCTGTTAACGTAACAAGAATGGAACATCAGTTCGTAACTTAAAACATAACATAAGGAAGGTATGTGCCATCTAAAGATATCTGGTAACACTTTTATAAAAAAAAAGAAATGAATTAAACAAATAGGATATCAAGCTTATTTATGTTTAAACTAGTGTATCACCCGTCAAAAATGACGGAAGTTTTTTTAAAATAAATACTCATCAGTTTAAAAAAATAAAGTACTACAGAACTTTCATTTATTTTATTTATTTTTATTTGATTCATTTATTATCATATAGAACAATTTTATGCGGAACGTTCGAAAAGTGTTATTTTTGGTGCAGTAATTTTGTGCGCTGCTTTCTAAAATTATTAGCACTATAAAACAAAATCGATCGCAGCGCCACCTAACAGCATCACATCCATCGCTGCGCCACCTAACACCGTTACATCCATACAGACAACGGGAATTATGTATATTGATGTGTGCAATAGTATGAGTCGTCTCTCCAAGTCAGATAAGTTTTAATATAATACAGTACAACCGCAACGAAACTCAATATTTACCTCATTTAATATATTAATATATGCGACTTATTCAGATTGAAAGATTCTATCACAATATTAATTAAATATCAAGATAGCCTGTTAGAAGTCATCTCAACAGATCTTTGTTTATTCTACGGGTATTTTAAGTCAGCTTAGAAGAATTTACCATGAAAAAAAAAGTATTTTTAATCATTATTGAACTAACATTTTTCAAACGTATTGTTACATCTATAAGGATGCAGAAAAAAATTGGTTTATGAAAACCTTGTCTAATAAAGAATTATTACGAAATAAAATATGACATTTTCAGGTCTGAGAAATGACATATGTAACTGAGTGAAAAATGACGATTCTGGGTTAAGAGTTCAATAATGGATTTAATTGATAATTAATATAGATTGTTAAAGTATAAAGTCTTTGCTTTAATGATTAAAATTTTTTTTAATTTGCGGAAATGGGGGAGGGTATTTTTTTAAGATTCACAATAAAAAGGATTTTATTACAGTTAATACATTTCATGTAAAAAATAAATTTCAAGCCTTAAAATATTCCTAAATGTGCGACGTCTATTACTTCTTCTCTTCTAGCCCACAATACCGGGTAGTCCCGCTGCCAGCCAGTGCGACAAGTGACGCATCCTCTTCAATATCATTGAAACATCTCACATCAAATCAACTTCTATGGGCGCCAGAATGTTCAACACAATATAAAAAATAAAAAAAAACCGTAAAAAACCAAGTTTTTCACTATAAATCCTTTATGTACGAGACGTAACTAAAGGAATGTTTATTATAATACGCAGCGCCAGACCATCCAGAAATACAAAATTGCAGTTGTGTCGTAAAACATGTTTAATATAATGCGCACCGATCAGGAATATGTTTATAAAAAGAGTTGTCAATAAAATACGCACATTATTGCGCGATAAAAAAGGTTGTTCAATATAATACGCACCGCGACGCTCTATCTCAAAAAATAGCATGATACATAGGAATAAATAAAATAATCTAAAAAATCAATAATTTAATTACGGTACATGCGATTGATCTGAAATTTTGATACATTGTTTTTATTATCGTTACGAAACTGCCTGTAAAATTTCAGCTCGCTAGCGTACGAGAAAGTGGGTTAAAGATCGATCAAAAGTTTTGGCGACAAGCAATCAAGCAATCAAGCAATCAAGCATTCAAGCAATCAAGGGTGCAGACACCACGAGTTAATATAAAGGATTTTTTAAAAAGGGGGGGGGGCATTTAAAATACGACGGAGACAGTACGTTACTTGTAGCGCCAGAGGAACATTTTACACGACTTTGCCTACGTTATTTTTTTTTGTTGTAAATTAAAAAAAATAGTTTGTGAATTTTATGAAAATTTTCTTAGAAAACTCTTCAACACATGGCAGTGACTTATTATATTACATCAGCTTACTGTACTAGTTTTTGAGGGAGCACCAAAGAAAATATCTCACCCCCCGCCCCCTTTTTACCCAAACAACAGCACTAATCTGTCCCACGGTGTAGCAGGAAAACTCTTGAGCCGCGAGCCTAAGGCGACAAGCCCCCGACATACTTGACTCCAATCACATCAGAGAATGGCCGTCTCACCATCGTCTCACAACGGTCTCACCACCACCACCCCCGTAAGTCCATCCGGGTACACGGCCAAACGCTTAGGCCCCAGACAGTCGTACCCGAGGAGCTGGTCACCCTCTCCTTCCCCCGACCGCCATAATCAATGCCTTGATCGAGACACTCAACTATTACACGTATTTATCATCGTCCTTGCTTCCATTTTACCTCAGACGTAATAGCCCACCATCTCCCCAACCCCCGGCCACCCCTCCCCACGTCTCGGTAAAATGCGCTCCATCTTAAAGCTCCAGATTAGTACCTAAGACGGGTAAGAGCTCCAGGAAAAAACAGGATGCCTCTCCATATCCGGATATTTGATTTTGACTTAGGCACTTAAAGTCTCGACTGAGCATTTTTCTAGTGTAAATGGAGACAAAAATACAGACATTCGAAGACACAGTGTATTTGTGATCATGATATTATTTATAGATTATTCAATCCGAACTACTAAAAACTTATTTCCTACAAACTTTGATGTAAAGCCCAATAGTGAATAGAAAGGGAAAAGACACACACATGTCTCTTTCAAGTGATAGACAAGCTTAAACTTATGGACTCCTTCACATCTGAAGGTAACAGCACTCATGCCTCAAAGTGAAAAACACATTCTACAAGCAGAGGATTATTATGTCTTCAAAAGAGCAAGCAATCCTACACAACATAACTAATACACATACAATATTACATACACCAACCAGCCTCTTTAAGGAAGATCTGCCCGCACTCCACGCTGTTCGTCCCCCCCCCATCACACACACACACACACGTCCGATCATGGCTATCTTTCCGGGTCATCTTTTCTCTCCTGTCCGGTCACGATCACAAAGGCCCATTTAATACCTATCAATTTTCGGGGAGCAACCTTCACCTGTGGCAGCGCTAAACGACGCCAGGAAATGTGAACGTCCAGATTTTATCGGATCGAATTCTGATCGCTCCTCTCTCCTCACCCCCCTCCACCTTTTCGCCCTTTTCCGGAGGGAATGTCTGGACATAGAAAATCAATTTAAAATGACTGCAGCGTTAATTTCTTGTTTGGAAAACGCGGGAGGTTGGAAAAAGTTAGTTGCGAAATCCATTAATCAGTGGGGGAAGGATACCGTGTTTTTTTTGGAAATGGCATTGTGTTCGTCACGTTCAAAATCAAAAATAGATCTTCAGTAGCTTTTATTGTCAGATGGGAATTAAATTGTGCTCTGTTTTAACACAGGTCAACACGGCAATGATTAAACGATCGTCACGTGGTTTTGGAAAAAAGGGGGGGGGAGATGAAAGGTGAATAAACCCCGTGGGAGGGGGAGATGAAAGGTGAATAAATCCCGTGGGAGGGGGGAGTCTAAAAGGCGTGAAATTTGACGGTCTCTAGAAGTGGATACCAACATACGCAAAATGTTAAAATTACTCAGCCAACATAAGTTTTATTTATTTTGTATAAAAGCAGCTTTCAAATCTGATAGTTGAGTGATGTTAGAAGTACAGAGCAGATCGTATTTAAGACAAGACACATACTAAAAGTGACTGGAGACACTGTAGTTACATGATTAAAAAATATGTAGAAAGTTGAAACATTCGATTAACTGAAATTTTGATACATCATTTTTATCATTGACACGAGTCTGCCTGCAAAATTTCAGCTCGCTAGCTTGCGAGGAAGTGGGTTAAAAATCTATCCAAAGATTTTTCGGCACCGCCCGCCAGCCTCAAGCAAGCAGACACCACGAGTTAATATAAAGGATTTAAAAATATTAGATTCTTAATGACACGTTAAATCCACTGGAATAAATTAAATAATAACCATAAGACCTAAACTTTCATATTAGATTTATGATCGTTTCTGGAATATGTTAAGTCCTATGCCAAATACATTTGCATTTCAAGTAAATATTTCAAAATCAACTATTTCTCTTCTTCAACAATACATAAACGAGATTAAGTATCGTCATAGTTGTAAAAAAATGTAATCACATAATCTAATCATGTACATTATCTAATCTCCTATAATAAATCAACAAAATAATTGGAAAAAAACTAGATACGACCCACGGGGTAGCATACGCCGCAAACTTGCTATTTAATAGTGCAAAGAAAGGGTGGAAAACAACGAACACAAACTATAGCACGAAGAGCAAAGCGAGTGAACGTCGAGAGAGGGGAACCGCTGACGCATTGTTGGTCTCGAGACATACGCACTGCGGGTCAGCTACCTGCCCCCACCATGCACCACCTAGCTTTTCAACCATAAACTGTGATTGGCCGACCCTTATAGCGAGGGTCATTCGTCATGCCTATTTGCAGTCGTCTTGTGCTTGTTCTGTTGAATTATATATAGAGATATGACTTTAAATAAGTTACAACATGATCTGATATACGATGATATCTTTCTTTAACCAATGAATTGTAGCTTGTTACCCGAGTATGAATTGTCTTAGTCAAAGGATTCAATAAAATCTACATTAAATTTACAGTTTGTATTCTAATGATATAAAACTATAAAATATGCACTTTTTTCCTGGCGCAATGAATTGAAAAATAAAAAGTAAATTATAAAAATATTTTCTATTGATCTTGTGACCTACATTTTAATACAAGTACATTCGTTAACACTTACTTTTTTCATTACAGTATGAACCTTTTATAAAATCTTTTTACTCACACTATTGAATTTCTTGTGTCTCTTTATATCGTTAAAGCATCGCACGCCCTAATTCAAGCATTCCATTATTTTCTGCAGGAGATTATGTTCAAACTTCTGTTAAACAAATGTTCCTCTGTCTTACCACTTCACATGACCTGACTGAACCCAAACTACCGGAGCTCTGTCTCATCAGTACAGATGGTGAACTTTCCAGGTCAGCACGAGAAAATCAGAATCCGACGAGCAAGGGGGTCAGATGTGTCAAAAACACAGACACGCAGCACAAACAAAACGGAAGTACTAATAGGGAGACATTTTTAAAAGAGGTTAGTGGCCATCCATAAAGAGCGTCCCGCCCAAAGGGAGGGGGGAGGCCATATGTGATTTCACGTGTGTTTAAGATAAAATTTTAATTATTTGTTCATTAAAAAAATTTTCCCGAAAGTTTGACGTACTTTAGTCGGGAGGGGGTCCAGGATTTGTGACATAATGTGACAGGCGGGAGGGGGGTAAAGATGGTCAAAAATAGCGTGACGTACTTTATGGACGGCCCCTTATCTTAATATCTTGCCAAAACATAAAAGGATACACGAAAGACTAACCGGATGTAAGCGTAATTCATGGGGTTTTTGCTATCAATTTTGATTGAAGGATACTGATGTCCATTTTTAACATTAAAAAAAAATTAAGGACAGATTTGTTGTGCTGAGCTAAAGTGTTAATATTTTAAATTTGAGAAATTTGTTTTGTTATTAACGTGCACACATTTAAAAACTGAGCTGCCAGGTTACTGCTACACTAGATGTAACTATCAATCCAACATGTAACACTATGATTTCTTAAATTACGAATGTTTTGTATTTAATTATAGTTTTCTGTGGTGTTTCATATGAAATGCGTGTGAGCCCAGTTAAAAGTTCTCATATTATTATTACAAAATTAAATGTTATTGTGATTGTTATTTTTTAAAGGTGTCGCTTAATCTTTTTTAATCAGACCTTTACAGCCCTTGAAGTTATTAATAATATTATAATTGCAAAAGAACATTAGATTTAAATAAATGAAATGTTGGTGCTAGGTTGTCTCCCTATAGTTATCCCCAAGGCCTCGCAACACCTAGTTACAGACAAGACTTTAGGCCTGGGCTTGTCAAAGACCTTTATGAGGAACTTGTCATGATTATATAATCATTTAGGAAAGGAACCGTTTTCCAGCATATTTATACATTGTGTCACAGTTAAATTGTCTTAAATTCTTTAGCGGTTCTTAGCATTCCCGAACCACCATCGTGAGAATCACTGGGCTGAAGTTCATGAACTGCTTGGAGACATGGTCGTTAATATAGCCCAATCAGCCGGTAGCAACATGATTCGAGAGTAGCGTACTATGTAACTCGATATTTGTGATTGGATTCGGTGGCCCTACGATCACGGGCAAAGAACTCTGCCGCTCCGTAGAAGACCGGATCACGGAAGATATTCAGTGTTTTGAGAGTATTATAAAAGTACATACCATACAAAACAAAGGTTCTTACCAATCTTCGATTATTAAATATGTAGTACACATGGGACTTGGCATTAGAAAGTAACGAATAAGAGTACTATTCTGTCATGGAGTATTGTTGAGAAGTCGTTAACAAGCTTTTGTCATAAAAATTATACATTTGTATGTTCAAGGTAAAAATTATGCTGATGTTAAATGATTTGAATTTTTGAAGGGGACGCGTCTGCAAGAGCAGCTAGACGATTGAAGAAGCTTGAAATAAGGCATTGTACCAGGCGACACAGAAAGCGGTGCGTTGCGCGTTCCATAGAAGAGGAACACATCATAGATGGAAATTAAATAATTTGTAAACGTGCTATCATTATTACAACTATTGTTTTTCCTTTTTTATTATTTTTTAAATTAGTATGTATGTGTCGGTGAAACAGCTTTTTGTAAGTGTTTACACTTCAAGTTGGGATGTATAGGTATGAATAAGTTGGTGGATAGGTGTGAGGGTATGAGGTGGTGGATAGGTGTGAGGGTATGTGTTGGTGGAAAGTTGTGAGGGTATGTGTTGGTGGATAGGTGTGAGGGTATGTGTTGGTGGATAGGTGTGAGGGTATGTTTTGTTGGATAGGTTGAGAGGGTATGTTTTGGTGGATAGGTGTGAGGGTATGAGTTGGTGGATAGGTGTGAGGGTATGTGTTGGTGGATATGTGTGAGGGTATGTGTTGGTGGATATGTGTGAGGGTATGTTTTGGTGGAACTTGATAAGTTGAACAGAAACGTCTCAACAGTAAATATTTCTGGTTGTGACCAGTTAAAAAAAACATGTTCTCAGTGTGCAATTTAAATCACAGGACCAAACTCACAATCTAGGTTAAAACACCAACTTCTAGCACATTCTCTACCTCACAACTGAGTGTCACGAACCCTTGGGGAAATTAAATTTTTTGAGAACTTCAACTCGATTTTTCCTGGTCGATTTGATGTTATCTAATTTAAGAACTTCATTGCCATACCATGGTTTTATTGGACTCCCCATATCGAGTATTTCTTCTATCGATAAATGCTCAATTTTAAAAAGAAAATGAAACAATTGAACGTATTGTGGAACGAATTATTACTAATCGAGATTCGAGTGATGCTAGTCTCATCAATGTAAACAAAAAGTCTAAAAAAATGGAATGAGAAATGAATTCTTTCATACACTGTAAATTAATTAAAAATTAAAGTTCCGAAGATAATCAAACACCTAAATGAATAGAAAATTTTAAGACTGTCCCTCATACAGAAAGGTAAAAAAAAAGTATGTCAAATATCAAAATTAATAACCTGTTTATTCAAGAGTAACACTTGAAAAAGAAAAAGAAACATTCATTATATTTCTTAAAACAAGCAAAGTATTTCCTATAAAAACACATAATACATCATGTTTCATTCTATAACACCCGGCTACAGACACAAACAATAACATATTGAGCCATTAAAAATATTTCCTAGATACATTGCTTACGGTATCCTTTGATCATTCTTTTAGTAAGTATACGTCTATCCCCATCACCTGTAACACTTCGCTTCTTACAGTCTCCTAGTCATTATTCACACAGTGTTGCTTCAAGATATTTCAAGCTTTTGTAAAGTTTTGAAAAAAATTATGTCTGAAAAAATTCATATTTCAAAGAAAAACTTTCATTTTCTTGAAATGTGTATTCAAGGAGCCCTTTATCCGGACATATGTTGCCACAAGTACTTGTTGCGTCTCGTCTAAAAATGTATTTCTTCGCTTAATGAAGCCATCTGTGAAAACTGCTTTGGCGTTCAATTAATTGTTCGATTCCATTTCAGTGGCGTGGCAGTTTCCAAGAACTTGCAGACGGTGCTACGGGACGATGAACAATGGCAGGTAGATACTTTTAAATCCCCATTTTAAAGTGTCTCTGTCTTGACCTTCAAGATCTCAATCAGTAAAGGGAAAAGACTGATCATTTGATTAACACGTAACTCTAGCCTCATATTTTGTGCGGGAAAATCAAGAGCATCAAATGTAACCATCTTGCACACGTAATAATGGATCAGCGAACGTAAAGATTAAAATGTGAGTTGTTCTGACAATTAAGATCATACCACTATCAAATGATCTCTTGTACGCAAGTTCAACACACTTTCGTTCCAATTTTCCTTTTGTTAAGAATATTTAAGTTCATATTATATATGTTATATACCTTTGTTTTACTCAACACATATTTTATGGACTGAAATTTTCTGATTTGACCATAATATCTTACCTTGAAAAGGACGGGACTTCATGAATAAGATGTGTATTATTTATCTACGAACTCACGAGTTGAAATGTTCTATTTTGTAAAAATGTGTTCTTGTTTTAACTAGCCCGCTGGTGATGTTGTGCTCCTATGACTAATCGCCGTGTCTTAAAACAAAAGAAATAAAATCCAGCCTAAAAATAGCTTGCAACAAATTTAGCTCGTCTTAAAGACAAACATTTTAAAAACTTTACATCGCTGGCCACACCATCGGGAATTTGAGCCTCTGCTAAGTGACTATCTGGGGACTAGACCTTGACCACACATTCCCAGAGTCGGCCCTAAGTGGATCAGGGCGGCGACAATAGTTCATTGCTTTGTGGAAGAGACGCTTGATGATTGGGTGGGTGGGGGTGCGGGAACGGAGGCATTCCTGTAACAAGATCTTTATTCTATTTTTAACACACAGCCCAGGAAATATTGCCTACACTGAGCAATAGGCATCAAGATCACGTTGCTTTTAACACACACATATACACGCACATACACACACAAGCACGATGTATGAACGTCCTTTGGAACATCACTCATGTAATATTAAATAAAGCATTATTAAATAAAATTGAGGTGGTTATTTGTTAGCTGTTTTTGTGCGTGTATTTTGTGTGTACTATTTTAGTATTGGGTATGTGTGTTAGAACATTAAAAAGCCATCTGCCTTGATCTGAACAACTCCATACATTTTAAAATCCTTTATATTAACTCGTGGTGTCTGGTTGAACCCTTGATTGCTTGCTTGATTGCTTGTCGCCAAAACTTTGGATCGATTTTTAACCCCCTTTCTCGTAAGCTAGCGAGCTGAAATTTTGCAGGCAGTTTCGTGCCGATGATAAAAACAATGTATCAAAATTTCAGATCGATCGCATGGTAATTAAATTATTGATTTTATAGATTATTTTATTTATCTATTTTTTTCTCTATGTATCATATTATTTTTGAGATAGAGTGTAAGGGTGCATATTTTATTGAACGACCTTTCTGTCGCGCAATAAGGTGCGTATTTTACTGACAACACTTTTTATAAACATATTCCTAAACCGTGCGCATTATATTAAACATGTTTTACGACACAACTACAATTTTGTATTGTTGGATGGTCTTGCGCTGCGTATTATAATGAACATTCTTTTAGTTACGTCTCGTACATAAAGGATTTATTGTCAAAAACTTGTTTTTTACGGGTTTTTTAATTTAAAAAATGTATTCACATCTTGTGGTCTAAGAATTGGTAATATGGAACAACGTAAACCAAACAGTAAGTTGTGGATTGAGAAGAAAGCAATGACATATGGGAAAGAAAACTGTCTAGACTCAACAACAATAGCGAGGTGAACAAACTGAACCATCGGGCAGATAGTGAATAATTGATGGGGCAGACGATCATGTAGTGGTTGGGGCGGCTGCACTCTTGCCGAATAAATTAATAGGCGGGAAAGCTTTATGTTTTTTTAAAGCGTTATGATAGAAGACCTGAGTCTCAATTCTTCAACTCTTCGTTAATACCGGGAATAAGTCCCATATACATATCTGTGAAACCAATCGTGTAAATTTTGGAAAAAAATTGTTTTGCTTCCTAAAATAAAGTTTTGCGTGATGTCAAAGTCAGGAAGACAGTATGCGCAATTGAGAGAAATTAGTGTTTGAGAGTAACACTATACCATTCTTGATATGGATGACTAGAACATATGGCGTGTCTAGAATAATCGCCCACTTCATATCGAAATACATGGACTTAAAATTAGGGGTTTACCGGATTTAGGCTACGGCCCCGGAAAATACGGAATCCGGCGATTTTTACAAATCCAACTCCGATTCCGGCCAGATTTCACTTCATAAATCCGGGATAATCCGGCAAAAGACGGATTTCAAAAAACTGAATCCGGTTCAGCCTTTTATAAAATACCGTTATCTCAAAGTACCGCCCGGGGTGGACAGCCATCTCCGCACCCCCAACAGTCACAAGACAGCACGTTTTACTTGTCTACATTTACACCAAAAAAACTCAGTTATCATCCATGGAATGCTTGGATCCGCCAAAGTGATCCAAATATATGCAACCTGGCGCTCAAACAAACCCCACTTGTGCAGAGTTGTGAAGACCATCGACTCGTCGAAATTTAAGCATTAATTTTAGCGATACCAACACCGCCGATGACGCGACTATACATACAGTCACTATGTAAATGAGAAAGCAGAGAATTGAAATGGTGAAATCAGGGGAAAATTGAATTACATTTCCATCTTATCGTATAAGACGATCCTCCTATACTGAAGTTTAATGCGTCCATGGTATAAAATACATTATTTTGTGCGTTCCTGTTGATACTAACACTAGTCTCGAAGGAAAGAACCAAATAAGTTAAAATGTATGTTATAACAAAGAAAGAAACACATATACACGCATGTTATTCTGGAAATCGATTCCCCAAAAATTTAAAAAAAATATCGTGATAGATATTGTATCTTGGCCGGAAGCTCATTTTGTGATGTACTTCTATCTGCTGGGCACTTTCGAAATGAGCAATAAATCTCATACAATACTACAAGAATCTAATTACCTTAAATGAAATTCATTTTTAAAAAAATATCCTATAAAGATGTCACACCATAAACTATTTTCAGAACTCACCATTACAAGAAATTTTCAGCTACTCACATAACATGCTATCTCAGAGTGTCCATATTACAAGATATTTTAATTAGAAAAAATAAATTGTGTGTAGAAAAAAAAGGGCTAAAAATGTGTGGGATTTGTTTTGTTTTTTTTTGGGGGGGGGGTCATCCAATTGCTGTAGCAAAACATTAATTGAAACGGAATACAATTGATGACTTCCGGCCTGTAGCCCAACAAAGTGACCATTTCCGCCCATAATGGGCCCTTGCTTCTCTCACCTAAATAATGACAGGTCACGTTGATCTTGTTTATGTCATCAGGTTTAGGGTCGGTCATTAGAAGTATTTTAAAAAAATTAAAAAAAGAACATTTTATTTTGTCAAAGTAAATCTTCTGAAATCACAAACGATTTCGCAGCACGGAATATTAGCTACAGAGACAGCAAAAGCCAAGGAAGCAAAGACCCTTAACGATGCGGGAACATCACCTTGATTGCTATAAAAGATTGTTTTGTTTAAAAAAATATTTTTTGTATAAATGCACATGATTGATGTGGGGTGGGGGGGGGCTCACGTGACTGCACTTCTATAAACATTTATAACAACTCAACCGATAACATAACATATGGCCCTGTTCCCGTGGCTCATTACAATGCGGCTCTTGTTTTATTAAAAATATGACATAAAAAAAAACACCTATCAAGCTTGTATTTATTTTCGGGATCGAGACTTGTGACGCCCCTGCCTTCCATGGATGCCAACGAGCTAGCTAAACTAGAACGGACAACAGAGGAAACCATTATAATGGGTCGAACAGAATCGCTGCTTTAGAGCATACGAGTCGAGAAAAAAAACCCTCGAGTTATCAACGTACCTGGAGTTGACCCATTCATTTTAACCATTTTCAGAAAAAGAACATTCTGTGCCTGACCCGGCCTGTTGAGCCATCTGCGCGCCCAGAGACAGATTCAGCCCCACGAAAATGTTTTATTTATTTCTCATTTATCTTCGAAAGAAGAACCTTCACGTAAGGAGAATTTGACCTGACGCGCCAACTCTACTTTTCCTCATTAAACTCGATTATTTATTTCATTTCATGAATACATCAATCAAACAATGCAACTCAGTTTAAAGAAAGACTTCTTTTTTTTTACCCGGAGAACGAGCGGTAGCGCATGTAATGTGAACAAATGGCCTGTGTGCATAATTAAGTGGCCCCAACATCTTCGGGAAAACAGAAAATCATTTAATTGCCAAACATATTATTAACAACATTAAATGAATTATAATCGTTGTCCGTTAGGGGGCCGTCCATAAAGTAAGTCACTCTATTTTTGACCATTTTTAACTCCCCCTGCCCCCTGTCACAAACTGTCACAAATCTAGGACCCCCCCCCCTAAAGTACGTCACACTTTCGAACAAAAATTGTGTTTTTTATTAACAAAATAATTAAAATTTAATATAAAACAGCGTGACGTCACACATGGCCGGACCCCCCCTCCCCCCTGTCACAAACTGTCACACTTTCTTACACTCCCCCCTCTGGAGCGTGACGTACTTTATGGACGGCCCCTAGTTGGGTGAAAGCGAAGAAGAGGTGTACCATAGTAAAGGTTTAGGTCACTAAACTTATTTAGTGGAATTGTTTGACTGGTAGCACTAAATTATGTCGAACAGATTTGTAGGGCGATCGTTTGGGAGTTGGGATGGCATAAAATCAGATAACCCACTTTTTCATTAAAAAAAATGTACATGGGCGTTGACCGAGCTTCCGATGTAATAATTAAAGGAGGTGGGATATAAAAAAAAATGGAGAACTAAATAAAAGACTATGTGTATCTTTGGTCGGTGTAAAAATTAAGTCCACGCCCCCACCCACGAGACCGAGTACGAGGAAATAGTAACATGTATTTAATGTGACGGAGTTAATTCAAAAAAAGATGCCCTAACCAAAGAGACAGAGTAAGAAGAAATATATTCCCCAACTATTGAGAACGTGCTAGAGGAATTAGTTAGATGCCCCAAACAGTGGGACCGAGTAAGTTCAAACAGTTAGTTGCCGCTACCCATGGGAACCAGTTAGTTCAAACAGTTTGTTGCCGCTGCCCATGGGAACGAATTAGTTCAAATAGTTAGATTCCGCAACAAATGGGACCGAGTTAGTCCTTTGGGTCTTGTTTTTTTACGCGTGTGTATTCTGGCTTTAATACACAGCAGTACAAAATTTGTTAAAAGGAACAAATAACCCAGAACGCTTTCTTGATATGGAAGGTGGAATAAATATCTCTTTATTTTACAATTAATTTATTTGTTTGTTTTCCTTTTAAAATCCTTTATATTAACTCGTGGTGTCTGCGGCCGCCCTTGATTGCTTGCTTGCTTGCTTATCGCCAAAACTTTTGATCGATTTTTAACCCACTTGCTCGTAAGCTAGCGAGCTGAAATTTTGCAGGCAGTTTCGTACCGATAATAAAAACAATGTATCAAAATTTCCGATCAATCGCATGTACCGTAATTAAATTATTGATTTTTTAGATTATTTTATTTATTCCTATGTATCATGCTATTTTTTGAGATAGAGCGTCGCGGTGCGTATTATATTGAACAACCTTTCTGTCGCGCAATAAGGTGCGTATTTTATTGACAACACTTTTTATAAACATATTCCTGATCGGTGCGCATTATATTAAACATGTTTTACGACACAACTGCAATTTTGTATTTTTGGATGGTCTTGCGCTACGTATTATAATGAACATTCTTTTAGTTATGTCTCGTACATAAAGGATTTATAGTAAAAAACGTAGTTTTTTACGGGTTTAAAAAAAAATCCTTTATATTAACTCGTGATGTCTGGTTGTTTGTTTGAACCCTTGATTGCTTGCTTGTCGCCAAAACTTTGGATCGATTTTTAACCCACTTCCTCGTAAGCTAGCGAGCTGAAATTTAGCAGGCAGTTTTGTGCCGATGATCAAAACGATGTATCAAAATTTCAGATCGATCGCATGTACTGTCATTAAATTATTGAATTTTTAGATTATTTTATTTATCCTCTATGTATCATGTTATTTTTTGAGATAGAGTGTCGCGGTGCGTATTATATTGAACATCCTTTCTGTCGCGCAATAAGGTGCGTATTTTATTGACAACACTTTTTATAAACATATTCCTGATCGGTGCGCATTATATTAAACATCTTTTACGACACAACTACAATTTTGTATTTTTAGATGGTCTTGCACTGCGTATTATAATGAACATTCTTTTAGTTACTTCTCGTACATAAATAATTTATAGTAAAAAAACTTCTGTTTTTTTCGGGTTTTTTAAATTCTCTATTTAAATCGTGAAGTTTAATATATTCTTTGCGTTTTGTAAGGTTAACGACCGAATGTTGATTTAAATAAAAACAAAAAAACAAAACACCTTTACTTTGAGACAGATCGCCATTATTTAATTGATCTCAAAGTTTTAGGTTAAGAAAGTTTCGGGTTAGGAACCTAGTTCTGGAACGAACTAAGTTTGTAATGAAAGGCACCACTATAAACGCAAACCCATGAAATTTTTGGTTCTAAACTGACAGTAAATGTAAAAAAAAATCTGTATTAAATTAAAAAAATATATAGACATCAAAATCGCTCTTCACCTTTCAAAACGATTAATAATGTTACCCTTCTGTTAACTGATGCATGTAATTTCTTTTATTTAGAAGAGCCAACGCGGCTACTATTTGAAAACAGAAATAACGTCATTAAATCAAACACTGAAAAACACAAGCAAGACGGAAAAACAGGCTCAGAATACAGAACAGTTCTCTCCTTTCGTTACTCACTCTCATCATTGAACTACTCTCATGTTAATACTCTCTACACCACACGACAACTTACTTGAAGACTCGCCATATACACAGTGAGTTTTTTAAAATGTCCTCCCCGACAATAGGTCCTGAACATCAGCATCAGTAAACATCCATGAAATGTATTTACAAATCCAGAAGAAGTTTTTCAGTCAACAAACTGAACCACGCGGATAAAGACTGGCAGTCGTTTGAAGCAGCACTGCCAGTCTCGTACCCTCCCTTTTTTTCTAGCAGACGATACAGATCTCCATGTCCACACAATTTCCCTCGCGCGCTGCTCGTCCGTTGTCGGGAGATCAGACTAGTATTCCCTGCTCGTGACAGGACTTAGTGTCAATCAATTCCCTTTAACCAACTCGCTAGTGACGCGCTGGTCCCGGCCCGAGCGCCGTTCGAGGGCTCTTCTTGTCGCAGTTTGAGGAGCCTTGAGCAAGAGGGCTGCGATATTGAGCAGCGTTTCAGAACGTTCACAACGTTAACGAATCGTGTCGGGTGTCTCCACTAAATCACTAGATCCTATTTGTAAGGTGACAGATATTTTTTTGTTCGAGGAGACAGCATGAGTCGAAAAACATTTCACTACAAACGTCGAAACGTCTCTGGTATTCCTATTCCAAATTTAGAAACCTAAGAAAAGAAATTTATTTAAATAATAGGATCGGGTATTTCCAACATTTTTTCTTATAATATAGTATTAAAAAAAAACTCTTTCTTTTATATTCAACATTTTTAAATTTAACATAACAAATATGCTTATATAAGTTTTAACGTTATCTTATTCATCTATTTAAAATTTAAATTATAATTATTACATTTAATAAAAGGACAAGTCTTGCGGAAAAAAAAGTCTTGATAAAGTACTGAAAAATCCACGCAAATTTCATCCCTCTTTTTTTTTAAAAAAAAGCTGTTTATTACATAGCAGGAGAAGGGGAAGAGAGAGAGAGAGAGAGAGAAAGATTAAGAGAGAGAGAGAGAAAGAAAGAAAGAGAGAGAGAGAGAGAGAGAGAGAGAGAGAGAGAGAGAGAGAGAGAGAGAGAGTTAAATAAATTAGTTCCTATGCTTTCCAAAATATCCATTTTAACCTTCCAGGACATAAGTGTCTTTTTTAAAAACATGTCAACAGTATGGACAAACTAATTATAAACATTCCGTCTTAAAAGGAAACAAATCAATATTTTCCTTAAACCATTAACTTGATTGTGTATAGTGCACACCGCTTTGTAGCTTTGTGTAACAAGAAGATTTAAAAAACCAACAACTGTCCCTTGGGTTTACAACTCTTAGCATGATAACAATTACTAGAGTGGAAATACATTGGATAACGTTGATTAGGCTCTAATTGAATAAGAAAAAAGTGGAGTTGACTTTCCAGCACTGGGTGTGTGAATATCATTGTTGGAATACGTCATCAGACAAATGATGCGTAATTTGTGGCTCTTTGTGTTTGACAATGACCAAAAATTAACATGCGCCCCCCCCCAAACACTACCTAAAACAAACCCAGATGTAGGCCCCGAAATGTGTTTATTACAACCTGCATTATCTAAGGAACACTGCCATAAATAACATTTTTAGAATATCATTCACAATTACGAATATCCCAAAGCTAATGCCAATTTAAAAAGAACCTCAACAAGGATCTAAAAAAAAAGAATAAAAACAGTTTCATATTTTATGTACAGCAAATCTCAGTCCTGCTGACTGCAGTGCTACACTAGATCAGTGATGAAAAGTTTCCAAGGCGATGTCCACTTCAGTGTTTTATGAAACATGTAAGTACCGGGCCGCACCTAAAAAACTCATTTTAAGTTGAAGCACAGACATGTCGACTTTAACATAAGTAAACTGAATTTTAAGATTTGTCTGCAGTCTTCTGCTGAGAGAAAAGACCCAAATGTAGCACTGCATCTGTTCTTTGGGCCGCATTTTACCCACCCTTGGACTGGATTTTGCTTTAAATCTTTAAGTTTCAACTGTTGGACTAATGTTTCAGTTTGTCCTACCCCAGCCCAACTCACCAAGTGTAAGGCCATGTCGACCAGGTCTTGCTGGGAAATCCGTTGTCATGACAACACAAGTAAAACACACAGACCTCTTCCATCACAATAAAACTAATCACTTGATTGCACGAATTGACTGCTTTGAACCAGACGCCCTCCAGCAAGGATGACCTTATGGTTGTTTTTATGTTTCTACTCAACAAGGAAAGGTAATGGGCGTTTGTCTGTAAGGGATGTTGACCGTCTCAAATATAAAATTTATGTTTCTACTAAATCTATCATGAATACGTTAACATACAAGCATAAAACATTATAAACTAATTAAAATTGACAAGCAGGGGATAAAACACTTATATAAATTATGTCTGCTCTCTAAATTGATAGGCAGATTCGATTTGGATAAATCTCTGTAATGAACACACACAGACACACACAATATGTTGTTTTAATATAAAGTTTAGTTACAAATAATTCTAAGTTTTCAGTTATCTGATAGCTGGACACTTCTGACATATTCACAAAAAACAGTTCACAACACTTCACAAATCACTGTTTACAATGACTTCAAAATTACTGCTAATGACTTCACACACCTCTACTGACTAAAACTTCACAGATCACTACTGACAACAACTTAAATGTTATTCGAATCAAGAAACTCTCAAAATGTTTTTATAACTGACGTATAATTAAATGACCATAGCCTTAAGTAACTGCTGACTTCTCTGAAATCAAACGATTTTTAACAACGTGAGACGGGTAAAAAGAAATAAATTACAGGTAAAAAAATATTTTTAAAAACCACGTTTTTATAAGTGGCCTAAAAAGAAAAAAAATAATTTAAAACTAATAAGTTCAAGCACTTTCATTTAATATTATCTAAAAACGTTGGACGGGTGTTTGGTATAAGTATTAAAGATTTATACTTTAGAAGGCAAAAGAGAAATCTATAAGTGAGAGAATGAGAGAACTGCATATGTAAAACCTTTATGAGCGCCCGCCCAAAGTTTTTAGTTATATTGAATCAAAGTACTTGAACTTATAAGTTTTAAATTATTTTCTTCTTTTAAGTCCACTTATAAAACCGTGGTTTTAAAAATCTTTTTTACCTCGATTAATTTTATTCTTTTTAGTCTAAGTGTATGCTGTGGTGAGTTTTGTCACTTCCTTTTGATTATTGAGTATTGAAGTATTGATTATGTTCAATATAATACGCATCGCGTGACAAACATTTACAGACTGAACGCGACTCTGTGATACGTGGTTGTAAACAATAGAGATGGATACAGATTTTATAAAGAGATAAACTAAAAATGCATTAATGTAATTACCGTACGTTCGATCGATCTGAAATTTTGAAACAATGCATTGTAATCCAAGATCTATATGTGGTAAAATATTGAGATCTCTAGGACCATCAAAAGTGGTTTCTTACTACGTAGGAAAATTTGAAATTTTGCGGACAGACAGGAACGAAAGCAAGTTAATAAAAAATGTGGTGATAAAAAGGGAAATGAAAAGAACAGAGAAATAAAAATGGTAAGTGAAACAAGAAAGCGTTCCCTGACACGCTAAGTGTTAAATAAACGAACAATAACAGTAGCAAAACACCGCGCCGATAGAGACATGGTTTGAGGGGTGGGGGTGGGAATGGTGATTTCCTGGCCACCAAATTGCCTTTCGTGCTACCAGAGCAACCGTTAAAAGCCAGATGTCAGAGGCTTATGTGGGATTTGACTCAGGCTGTTTATTCTTTTCTCTCATTCTAGTTTATTAATCTATCCCAAGGTTTCGATGTCATAAACTAAATGTATTAGCTGTTTTTCGTTGTTGATGTCAAACAGAGATGTTTAATGTAAATCACTGATGTTTGGTTTGTACATGCAAACAAATAAATCAAATTCTCTGATGTTTGGTTTGTACATGCAAACAAATAAAATCAAATTCTCTGATGTTTGGTTTGTACATGCAAACAAATAAATCAAATTCTCTGATGTTTGGTTTGTACATGCAAACAAATAAATCAAATTCTCTGATGTTTGGTTTGTACATGCAAACAAATAAATAAATGTTTTGTTTGTTCGTATCAAACAAATAAATCAAATTCTCTGATGTTTGGTTTGTACATGCAAACATAAATAAATCATAATTTTTGGTTTTGTAATGATATTAAATGTGATGTTTGTACATGCAAACAATAAATAAATTTTTGTTTGTTCAGTATACAAACAAATAAATCAAATTCTCTGATGTTTGGTTTGTACATGCAAACAAAATAAATCAAATTCTTTGGTTTTTGGTTGTAAGTATGAAATAATGATGTTTGTTTTACATCAAACAATGAAATAATATGTTTTGGTTTGTCCAGTATGCAAACAAATAAATCAAATTCTCTGATGTTTGGTTTGTACATGCAAGCCATAAATAGGAATCAATAATTTTTGGTTTTTAAGTTGTTAAGTATTGGAAATAAGTGATGTTATGTTTATACCATCATACCAAGCAATGTGAATAATATGTTTTGTTTGTTCCAGTATACCAAGCAATGGCAATCAGAGATGTTTGGGTTTTGTCTCAGCAGGCAATGAAATTGGAGAGCCTTTCCCTGAGAATAAAACCTTAAAGCGTTTAAAAAAGGAATTGTAATTGGTTTGAGAATATTGAGGAAATATTTGAGAAATTGAAGCACATTGAAATAGGCTTTGAACGATGCCTATACATTTTAATAGTGTTAACCTTGAGGATTATAAAAGAGAGCCCAATCATATATATATATTTACGCTCAATTATGTAGCCTAACGCTAAGGGACATCACTCTGCTTTTTTAAAATTGAATAATCATTTTGGTTTCCAGATTAACATTAAACACCCTCCACACTATTATTAATAATGATCAATTTCATGCGGACGTTCGATAAGAGTTATTTTTGGTGCAGTAATTTGGTGCGCTGATTTCTAAAATTACTTTAAAAATCGTGTGGTGATTAGCACTGTAAAAAAATATTATATAGATACTTTGTGTACATTTCAGGAATATTTCGTATTTATCATATACGGATATGTAACTTGGGCTTTTGCAAAAAAAAACCATTTATAAAATACCTTGTGCACATTTAAGAAAGTTTCATATTACGTATTTATCATACAAGGACAAGTTAGTTGGGTTTTAAAAAAGGTGGGCGCCTTAGGCGCCCTTAAAAAAGGGGGCGCCGCAGCACAAACTAGTACATTAAATAGTTGCTAACAGTGTAAGATGGTTAAGACGTCGGCATTGAGATATGAAAGAGACTGTGTTTGGTTTTGTTAATAAAAACACCCACAGCTTTGACACTAACTTTGATCTTTGAAGTACACCGACAATGGGTTTCCGATTTTCGACGATGTTTATCTACCCCCCTCTCCTCCCTCCATTCGACTGTGTTTCGTGTGTTCATTACCCCGAGTGCCTTGCCCAAAAACTGATTTTAATAATACACCCAAATTTTTACGTTTTAAAAGTCAATAAATTAGTTACCAACAGTGTAAGATGGATAAGGGGCAGTTCAAAAATGACGTTACGCACCTAGGGGATGAGGGGGTCACACATTTATGACGGGGGGAGGGATGTGTTTAAGAAGTGTGACATGACATCAAAACGCGCAACTTTTAATAAAAGTTCCACTGAAACATTTGATTGCTTACAATTCATTTAATGACGTTTTACATGGATTTAAGCGTCTATCTGTTTTAAGAGTTCAAATTCACATTAAATAAAAAATTAACAGACAATAAAGTTATTTGACACATACTCATTTTCAAAAAATAAATACTCTTTTTTTTGAAGCAATGCTTTGTGACGTCATATTGGAGGGGGGTCAAAGTTTTTGTGACAATTTGTGACGATTTGGGGGGGGGGTAAAAATAGGCCAAATCGATTGACGTCATTTATTTAAGGCCCCTAAGACGTCGGCCGTGTGGCTACTGTGTGAAATGATGTGCATGGCAGGTGGAAGTTAGCATTGTATAGCGTTCATGACGGGGAAAATTATGCGATGTTTTGAACGGGTAACCCGGGTACCCGTTCGAAATTTGGACGGGTACCCGGGCAGCATTTTTCAACAATATTGACAGCCATAGTTATGTCACAATATCAGTTGCTGTTAGTGTATTTTTTCACCAGAACACGCACTTCCTCAAGCTAGAATCTGCAAATAAGTTGTCATACTCGCGAAATGTCTTAAGACTAAATATATGTATACCTCAAAGAACATTACAGTTTATGCCCGAAGTGTGTGCCACGCAACGCAATTGTTCTAGAAATCAGACCATTTAAAAAAAAAGAATGTTTTAGCTTTTGTTAGCTCTTAAATACATTTTCTTAGGGATTACTTTTTTCATGGGAAAAGCTCTCCAAAACATTATTTCTATTTCCAGTCTAAGCATGAAATTAGTCAAACGAATTGATGTATGTTTTTATTTATGTGAATATTGATGCTTAAGTAAGGTGTGTATGGAGTTTATTTATTTTAAAGAAACATTTTTAGTCGCAAGGTTTGGGTTTAAAAGTTACCCTGCTGATATAGTTTAATTTATGCAAAAATCTATAAAAACAGTTGCTAAGCTATAGTGTTTATGCCACCCAGGGTTGGACGTTATTAATGACTCCTACCCCCACCAATAAAAGGTACCTTTAAAAAGTTCAGAAAGTTGTCAAAAGCCCAAGTAACTTATCTTTGTATGATAAATACGAAATATTCCTGAAAATTAAACAAAGCATTTATTTGATAATTTTGACAGTGCTAATAACCACACGATTTTTAAACTAATTTTCGAAAGCAGCGCACCAAATTACTGCACCAAAAAATAACTATTTGCGTCAATCAGCACTGCTTACAACGCAAAATTTAAAAAAAAGCAGAGTGATGTCCCTCAGCGTTAGTCGTCAGCGATAATTGAGCGTAAATATATATATGATGTTATCAAATAGGAAATTATATATTTTGTTTTAATTTAACAGAAATTAAATCCCAGCATTACAATTTCATACAAGACTTTAACTATCTACATTTTTTTAATTAAATACATCAAATCTGGTATTTTTTAGTGCTGCGCAAGCGGGAAATAAAAATTTTATTACACGTATGGCATGATAAGACAACATCCATTAAAATAGAGTTACTATTTCCTTCGCATACAAAAAACACTGAGAATTTTTGAATCCCTGTAGTTGAAATTATGTATCCAGTTCTTTACTTAGCAAAAATTTTGCATTTTCAGGATTCTATGTTGTTAAAATAATATATTTGCTTATGTATTTAATATCTATATGTATACTAGATAATGAAGAATATATATATGAAAACAATTGTTTAATATCCATTTATTTATACAGTAGTCTATGTTTAAAATGTTCTTTTTATATAACTCATATTAGGAAAAACACGTCCTCAATTCCCCAGTATCTTGGCGGTCTCTCACAGTCGTGTGTTGTCTGAGTCGTGCAACGGATCGTAATAAAAAATAGAAAATAATGTTTACAAATTAGTTTCTAAAGTAAAAAACAACAGGCTTATAGATAAATCCAAATCATAAATGGAATCTAATATTGTTATAAAATATCTAATCTCCAGCCTATTTTTATGAACATATTTTTATAACATGTTTAGAATTCAGGTTATGTATTACACAGTTGTTTTTAAAACACTATAAACACAATAAAATACGCACCTTATTGCACGACAGGAAAGGTTGCTCAATATAATATGCATCACGAAACTATAGCAAAAAATTTAACATGTTACATAGAGATAAATTAAGATTAACTTAAAATCCATTAATTTTAAGACAGTACGCTCGATCAATCTGAAATTTTGAGACGTCATTTTTATTATCGGTACGAGTCTGCCTGCAAAATTTCAGCTCGATAGCTTACGATAAAAATCGATCCAAAGTTTTTTTGGCAAGCAAGTTATTTCTTTTCTTTACAGACCAAAAACATGTATAATTTGTGAATCCATATGGTTTAAATTATATCTTTAATTTGAATATAGAAACAAATAAGAAAAGAATAAAAATAATAATACATCGATTGTTTATATAGCGCTGTACAAACTGGGCTCACAGTGCTTTACTTAAATATAGCAACATACATATAAGTATCAATGCACTAAATTGACATATTATCCTAACTGACCTAACTATCGCATACATGAGAGTGTTGTCTACATATGCTACGTTTTTCGTTAAAAGAAACGTTGTTTAATTAATTTTGAAAGTAAAGTTTGAAGAGAAGTGTCTTTAGTGCAATCTTGAAGGCCTCAGTAGTTGGAATCCTGCGAATGTGTAATGGTAAAGAATTCAATTTTTGGCGGCACAAAAAGAGAAAGACCTATTGCCAATTGTTTTAGCGCGGTTCTTAGAAACAGAAAAAATAAGTGCTTCTGCAGAAGTGTGTAGCTAATGAGATGGGTTTGAAGTGAGTAAAGTAGCAGAGTAATTTGGTCATGTTTTATTGCCTTAAGAACTAGCCTTGCAGCGAAACTTTGAACTTTCTGTAGTTTTTCAAGGCATTGTTCTGGTGCACCTTAAAGAATAGAATTACAATATTCAATACGAGCGATAACAAGAGCACAGACTAGAGTTTTCGTTGCAGTAACTGTTACTTAATAACGGATTGAGCTGTTCTGAGCTGTAGAGAGAGTGACAGATGTGAGTGATGAAGATGTTAGTAGGTATGTTACAAAATAATGTAGCCAATATTAATAGTTGAAGTTGGTAACCGAACTAGCTACCTGAATAGAATTCGGAAGAGACAAAGTACTGAATGATTTATTATTGCAAAAGAGGAGTGATTCAAACTCGTCATCATTCAGCTTGATCTTGCTGAAAGTCATCAGAGACTTTACTCCACCATTGCACTACTGCATCAACTGGAGAGGGGAGTCAATATCAGAGGGATCAGTGTGAGTGTATAGCTGAGTATCATCTTCAAATGATTGGCTTTTCAATGAATGCTTTTCGAGCACTAGAAGTGGTGGCCTTGTATATAGTCCAACATTGTACCGGACCAAAAACGGAGCTCTAAAGTACACCATAAACCAACTCAGCTCTGTTAGAGAGACAGTCATCCATTGATACCACATATCATCTTTTAAATATGTAGGATTGAAACAAAGCCAGTAGTGAGCCAGAAAATCCGAAGTAATTTTGTAGGGTTTTGAGTAGTGTTTGATGTTCAAAGGTGCCAAAGGTTCGCTAATATCTAAGCGATCCAAGCTAGAGACTTTACTCCAATGTGAGTAGGAGGGAGAGAGAGAGAGAGAGAGAGAGAGAGAGAGAGAGAGAGAGAGAGAGAGAGAGAGCTGTTTCAAGGGCAAATTCGGAGCTGTAGGTACACAGAGATGCCCTTAGCCTCTTGAACAAATCCCTTCCTGCACGAAGATTCGAACCCATGTCCTTCGGTAAACAAGTCGAGTGTGCTTTCCATCCCATATAATATAACTCTAATTTATATAATAAATACATTTAAAGTCAACTTTTAAATATTAGTATGTTACTAATAAATACTAACACATACATTTTTGTAAGGACAAAAGGAATAAAATTAATAATAAATTTAAAAAAAAATATTTTTATTAATGGTAATCAGTAACTGTCATCACTAGCTTTTTAATCTATCGAATTTTCTCAATTATTTTATAAATTATATCTTTAACATTAAGCATCTAGTAATGTTGAGAAACTCACGACTAGTTTTACTAATCAGCATAAGTTACTTATTTCACCCCAAAAACATCTGAAATTGTTATAGCAAGAACCAGTGTGATGAGTGTATTGAAATTACACTAAAGGGTTGTATGTAGTACAGGAATTCTGACAGTTCATTGACATTATCTCCCAAATAATAGGAGTCGAAGTCAAGTGGAGTACCACTTGTATAAAAGAGATATTGCTATCTGTGAAAGTCAGAGCATATGTCTTGTACATCACACATACAGTTATATATGCATATATCTTAAAGTTAATACAGAAATTTAAAAGTTTTCTTTCTGATTCAAAATGAAAACAATTTTAAAATCTATTTTGTCATTTGAATTTTTTAATTTTATATATTCTTCTATTTTATATTAAAAGAAACCATTACATAACACCTGCCATTAATAATAAGTTTCATACAGTAGTAATTTTCATTCTTATTATATTATCTAATATATAATCGCCCTAAGTATGCGTGTGTCTCCCCGTTCAAAGGCGCGCGAAAAGGTGCTCGACAGGCGCGCAAAAAAGGTGCGCAAAATTATTATAAATAAATTAAAAATGTTCGCCGTAAAAAAAATATTATATGACGGCATTGCTTTAGCTAGAACGTCAATTACCGAAACAACGCACGAACCTGTGACGTCAGCATTTGTGTACACACAAACACACATTTGTGTTGAGTCTAGCATCGGCCACCAGCCTATGCGTGTGTGTTTCTCCGTTATAAATCATTATGTAAGTCACCACCAACCGGTTGATGTCAGTGTGTCGGTCTTCGGTTCTTGACCCACTGCCAACCGCATTGCTGCGCCGCATTCAAGGTACGACACCGTTCTCCTACGCCTGTACCCATCGTCAAGGTCACGTTCGCATTGGTTTATTATTTCTTCTTCAACTCCACAAATTTACAAACCTTCGCGTGTTGCCACGAGACAAATATGCCTCGAAAAAAGAACATTCGATGAAGCCGAAATTGCCGATCGAAAACGTCGCAGAAACGAACATAACAGGAATCGAAGAAGAACAGAAACACACGAGGAGGCATCCCGGCGACGATTAAAGCAAAACCAACGCGAAAGCCTTTTTGGGTTCCACATGCACAAGCAGTCTCATGCAATTATCAGACTCCAAGTTCATCTCCTTGGCGAGCAATCAGTAGTTTTTATTACTGATAATGTGGAGGCTGCAGCACAGAACGCAGCTTCGAGAGACACTACTTTAACGGCATGGTTCAAACTAAATCAACAAACCCAGATGGCTACAGGTATACTATACACTGACATACCTGAACATTATGTTTTTCACGAGAGGACCAGAACATGGCAGAGAAGGCAAAGGGGTGCTGACAGAATAATTGGTCGTATGTACTCTGTTAGTTTAGCGTCAGACATTCAGCGCTTCTGCTTGCGCTTACTTCTCCTTCATGTGCCAGGTGCAACTTCCTTTGAGGACCTTCGGACCGTCCATGGTATTACATATCCAACATTCAAGGAAGCTGCACAACACCGAGGCGTCTTCAATGACGAGCAGGTCTGGGATATGACGTTACATGATGCAGTTTCCGAAAAGAGACCCGCTCTCCTACCGGAATTATTTGCACATATGTGCCTGCTCGCATCTCCTTCAAATATTCCACAATTGTTCCAGAAATATAAAGAATACTTTTATGAAGATTTTACGTTGCAGTTTCATCACGAAATGAATTGCAAACACTGCCTCAATTTGGCCCTTACTGATATTCAATTGGTCTTTATTGCCCATAGGAAAACCTGCGAGAATTTTGGTTTACCAGTTCCACCAAGTCACGTGGAAGACATACAGGACAGCGTTTTTGATCCGGTCCAACAGCTCAGCAAAGCAACAGACATGGTACGGAGTCTCAATGAACAGCAGAGACACGCATTTGATGAAATTATCGCAGCCGCAGCCAATGATCATCTTCCTCATAGGTGTTACTTTCTTGACGGACCTGGTGGCAGTGGTAAAACATATTTGTATACAACCTTGCTTGCATCCTTTAGAGGGGAACAGAAGATTGCTTTAGCTACTGCATCAACTGGAATCGCGGCGGATTTACTGGAAGGTGGTCGGACGTATCATTTCCAATTTCAACTTCCCGTCCCAATTGCTGACACCTCAACCTCCAGAATGAGAATGACCTCCACCGATGCTGACATTCTCCGAAGAGCCACAATAATCATTTGGGATGAATCCACGATGGCCTCTAAGGTCGCATTGAAATGCGTGAATAAACTATTACAAGATATCATGCAAAATGACAAACCTTTCGGTGGAAAAACCATTCTCTTGGGTGGGGACTTCAGACAAACCTTGCCCGTTGTTGCTCGTGGAACCAGGGCCGCCATTGTCGAAGCGAGTATTAAGTTTACCGATATTTGGTCTAAATTTACAATTCTCACATTGACAAGTAATGTGCGATCTATTGATCCAGAATTTACGTCTTGGTTAATTGAGCTAGGCAATGGAACATTAACCAATGAACATGGATTGGACGAGAATATGTTTTAAGTTCCAGCCCATATGGTCTGCACAGGATCTATTGTTTCCGAAATCTTCGGTGAACGACTTCTAGCCAGTGATGCGGAAGAATTTGTAAATAAGGCTATTCTCTGCCCTACAAATGCCGATGTGGACCTTATCAATAGTCAGGTTCTGCATTTACTTGAAGGAGAACCCAGGGCATACTTAAGTTCCGACTCCATCGACGACTGCACGCCAGATGATGAAAACAATTATCCCGTGGAATTTCTACATCAATTGGCACCTTCGGGAATGCCGCTTCATCAATTAACATTAAAAGTCGGAGCAATTATAATTCTTCTTCGCAATTTGAACACCAAACGAGGTCTTTGCAATGGCACCAGAATGGTTGTTAGGGACCTCAAACACAACCTCATCATCGCTGAACTTCTGTCCGGAAGTGACAAAGGTCGCACTCTATTCATTCCACGCGTGGACATTGCCCCGACAACCACAGACTTGCCTTTCGTTCTACGGAGAAGGCAATTCCCTGTGAAGTTAGCTTTCGCAATGACCATAAACAAATCGCAGGGCCAGACACTGGATAAGGTCGGTATCTACCTACCACAACCTGTGTTTAGCCACGGGCAGTTATACGTTGCTTTCTCCCCGTGTACGCAGATCAGCAGATGTCAAAGTCCATGTGGCAGATGGTCCTAAACAAGGAAAACTGCACACGAAAGGAGATCTTTGATATTTAGCTGTTCATATCGTATTGTGTTCATGGCAATAAAAGATACAAGTTCTTTTCTATTTGAGTATTTCGTACATCTCTTTGTTATTTATTTTCATATCGTATTGTGTTCATGGCAATATAGGCCAAATGTTATTTCCAATAACAGTATTTCATACATTTCTTTGTTATTTCGGTTCATATCGTAATCTGTTCATGGCAATAAAGGCCACGTGGTTTTTTTTATTGCAGTATTTGGTAATATCTTTGTTATCCCTTCTGTGGGATTTCGTTCTGCCAGCTTCAGCAGGCTTTTGAACTAGTCTTATAAATAATCTTCTTAGACACGTATACTCAAGTATAATTTAATATTAAATAAATGAGACTGATGCTTTTTGGTGTGGCGCGTCACTGACGGGAAAAACAATTTTAATTAACGTCCGTGTTTTTAAAATTATATATTAGGCTAGTATATTTATTTCTAAACAGGGCCGGATATAGATACCCAGGGTCTCTAGGAACTTAACATTTGGGCCCCCTAACCATCTCGAAGCTATATCAGAAATTAAGCAAATTAAATGCACTACTACAGAACATATAATTTTGTTGTAAAATTTAATTATTTTAATAAACATCAGAATAATACCGTATATGTTACTATAGTAACGTTATTCTATAAAATGTATATAATCAAACGACGAACGTTCTTTTGTGCAAAAGAGCGAATGGCGTCATCATAGTCACTTAACTAATTTATCTCTCACTCTCTATACAATAAAGAGTGTAAATTGAGTCTATTTTCTCAAATGTTAGATGCTAAATAATTCTTTAATTATAATAATCCCATGATAATCTGTATATATAGCACTGTTCCCAAGAAAGGAACTGGGCTAACGGCGCTTTACAAAAATATAATAACATACATATTATAAGTATTCAATAAACATTAACATCCTAACAGCCTCATAAATGAGAGTATGCTATACATAAGTTACGTTTATCATTGACCAGTTTGACTCTGGCTTACGTAAAGATTCCGCCACCGAGGCCCCTAGGCTAACTGGGCCACTAGGCTGAGTGAGGCCTTGTAGGCCTAGGCAGAAATCCGGCTCTGTTTGTATATTTGTATCTGTGTAAGTATATATATATATATACATATACATATACATATATATATATATATATGTGTGTGTGTGTGTGTGTGTGTGTGTGCAGTGGCGTAGCGAGAGGGGGCACTTTGCCAGGGACGGCAAATTCCATATCCTTTAATTATTTTCTTTAAATGAAAATTTTAAAATAAAGAGGAATTTTTTTTAAAATCGATATTAAAGAAAAGCCAAATAATGAAATAATAAAAGAAATAAAGGAACTACCCAAAAGCATGTGAACCCTTTCACTGCCAAAACTTAAAACTCCTTATTGGATGTAAATTCTTCTGATACTAATACTACTGTTATTTTTAAAAAAAATTAGTATGAGAACGTGACACTGATGTGGTGATAAATTCATTGATTCTTCAAATTTGACAGCCGCCCCTGTTGTAAAAATTGAGGGGGGGGGGCGGCAAATTCCTAGTGATTAAGATAAATACCGAAGTAAAGTGTGACGCAAAACTGGGCGACACGAATATCACAGGACACAAGGAGGTGCCGTATAGATGGGGAGGAGCTGATATGTACGCGGTGATAATTTTTAATTTTTTTTTATTCTGAACTTTCTAATTATCTGTTTCACCTTTCATTTCCTCCTCCCCCCCCCGTTGAACTGCGCAAGAACTGTTGGTGGCGCGTTGAATGGGGTCAATGGATGCCTAATGTTTTACGCTGCGAGTTTTTTGGTATCTTGGATTTGTTTCGTATCTTGGAACAAATACTTATTCGAGTGGCCTTTCGTATCTTGGATTTTTCGTATCTTGAAGCATGATAATCTCGAGGTACCACTATAGTTGTAGTAATTTCATGCTATATGAAGTTGTTCTTTAAATTATATTTAAGAAAAAAAATAATTTCTAAGATAATATATTATGTTTTGGGTTACTCAAATTAAGTCAAATCATTTTTTATTTAAAAATTGAATTCTACAAAAATTTTTAGTATAATAAATGTTACAGTTTTGGTGCACCAGAGGTGTACCATGGACTTGTGCTAGACAGGTCATTCTCGCCATTATGGCCAAATTTTTTTTTAACTGTCTTGAGACATCATTTAGATAATCGTGAGAAATTTTTC
This sequence comes from Ampullaceana balthica, assembly GCA_944989445.1. Lineage (NCBI taxonomy): Eukaryota > Metazoa > Mollusca > Gastropoda > Lymnaeidae > Ampullaceana > Ampullaceana balthica. Next base: position 106,244 of record CALYLW010001240.1, on the reverse strand, counting down.
GCACGCTAAACTTTTGTTATAGAATTCATCGGACATGTCGCCTTATTTCTTCTATTGACTGGCTGGGGAAGCGCGAGCAAGCAATGGTGTAAATCCTACATGTGGTTGAAAATCAGCATCCCCGAGCCTAATGCTCTTCATTGGTCTTCCCGGAACCCCCCTTCAGCTCTCCCACCCCCTAAGGGACCTAACAGATGAGCTAACCCCGGAACGGTCGTAAATGAAGCGGGCGCCTGGGCATCCAGGACACATGGTCGAAAATGCCTCCAACTAAAGTGACCTCAAAAGGAGGGGTGAAATTTTCCCTACATCGACTCGCTACCACTTCGGCGCCTCCCCGGAAAAGCACACGAGTCTCTATGGTTAGGACTGCCGCAAAGCGGGGGATCATCAATGAGCTACCTAGTGTGTGACCCGCAGCGGAAGGTTTCCTCAGAGCTGACGTCCGCAACTTTCTTCGCGGTACCTTTTCTAAACCGCTCTGGCGCTCCTGGCCCTAAACCGCACCACTCAATGACGTTGCTAGTAAAATGATGTAGATAAAATTGCAGCTTGCATAAAGAAAACCTTTGACCATATGTGGGTGTATGACCTGTCTAATGCTGCTATTCTCCCCTAGAATTGTACTGATGAAGGCATTAGCCGAAACGTTTACTGTCGTGTTAGTTTAATAATAAAACTCAAATTTATTGTTTTCATTACACAATTTGTTTGTGTGTTTTGTATTCTATTCTCCTCTGCACCAAAACACCTTTAGAGACAAACTTGAAAATAAGCACCCCCCCCCCAGCTTTATGTGCTTCTAACACCACATGCCATGCACGTCGTGTTTTCTGTCACCTGACCTCACCTTTTTTCCTTTTAATCTTTGTAACACATTTTTAGCTCTTGTCATCTTTCTGATTGATGTTAAAATGTATTACAAATAACCTGTAAAATTCGCCGTTGTTATTTCTTATTTGACTTCTTGTACGTTTTTGGGGTTAAACATTATCCTATTTGATAACTTATTTGGAGAAAGTTCATATAAGTAAAACAACGTTATGAGCTCTTTGAGTATATTGGTAAATTTTCTTTTAATGTTGCGTATGCAATTTGTTAGAATGTTGTCGAATATCAGATTTCTATCGACACGGTGAATTTGAAACTTTGTAATGTCAGGTAGTCAGTCAGTCAGAAAGCAAACGCTCTACAAAAAGCTAAAAAAAAATCGCTAAAACTTAGAGGGAAATGTCTTTTTTCTTCTTTATTTTGCCTATTTAAGTAATCTTAAAGATCGTTATAAACATACGGAATGATTGATTATGCAATAACCCAGGCATGATTACTTTTGATATGACCCATGCATGATTACTTATGCTATGTCGAAGACAAAAGATGACTTATGATATAACAAAGACATAATATTATTTATGATATAGTCCACACATGACCATTCGTGACATGACCCTAACTAAATATCTAAACCACTCTGATAGCCACGGGACCAGGTAACAGAAAAATATTGAATCCGTGCCAACGATCCTTCCAAACCAAACATTGAGCCTGGACAACTTGGGTCAAACGATCTCTCCCACGATAGCCCCCCCCCCTTATTTGCTACCACTTGGCCAAAAGTGACGATAGAGAAATCACTCACGCGGCGCTAAAAAACAACAGAGCTCATTAACACTCGAGGGAAAATTGCTGATCTAGTGCCCCGGAGGGGTGGTGGTGTCTCCTATGCTTTTATATATTAAGTTTTTTTTTCTTTCTTAAATTTTGAACTCATCCCTTTCTGTCACTCGCTCTTTTTGGAATCCTCCCTTAGAGCGTATATTTCTATCCCCTCCTTCGTAAATAAATCTTTTTCTATGGCCGAGTCATTGTCACGCTAAAAATAAAATATAACGAATTATAACGAAAAACTACAGCAATCCTCTGTCCCTTAGGAGACGTGTCAATAACTAGCTCGTGAGTGGGTGATGGGAAAGGGGTGATGTGGTTCGATCAGTTTTTTTAATAACCTCATTTTTTATTTTTTATTTTCCCCCGAATAGTTAAATACATTAAATACATTTGTTTCTATTTTTGAAAACAATTCTCTAGCCTATATTATTTTTCCTCTCCTGATTCGTCTGTGTTAAAGATATTGGGTAGCCCCCAATGCTAATTGTCTCGCAACTTTGGGGCCGTCCATAAAATATGTCACGCTCCTGAGGGGGGGGGAGGTGGTGTAATAAAGTGTGACAGTTTTGGGAAAAGGGGGAGGGGGGGTCCAGCCATGTGTGACGTCACAGTGTTTTCTATTAAATTTTAATTATTTTGTTAATAAAAAATATATTTTTTGTTCGCAAGTGTGTCGTACTTTGTCCTAGATTTGTGACAGTTTGTGACAGGGGGTAGGGGGAAGTTAAAAATGGTCAAAAATAGCGTGATGTACTTCATGAATGGCCCCTTTACATCCAATAGGTTAATCTTTTTTCAGGGTGTCCTATTTATATTTTCTATAATCTTATCTTATACATTGCAGGGGCTTCTCCTGTACAGAAGATTGTTTGCGTTTTTTAGCATCTAATGTACTCTTTATATTAAAAAACAACAACAACCAAAAAGGAAAATAAACTACAACATACGATCTCATATTTACGTTGCATTTTCGTCATTCGAAAGTGCTTACAGCCAGCCGTCTGAGGTTAGACTTCGCCACACCTTGACGTCATACATCACATTGTCGTCAAACTCGTGTCAGCACTCTGCTCAACACGTCCACTCCCAGGGGACGCCACTCATTTTGAAATCCTCTCTTAAAGCATATATTTCTTTCCCCTCCTTCTCAAATAAATCTTTTTTTCTACGGCCGAGTCATTGTCAAGCTAAAAATAAATATAACGAAAAACTACAGCAATCCTCTGTCCCTCAGGACACGTGTCTCCAACTAGCTCGTGAGTGGGGTGGGAAAGGGGGTGATGTGGTTTGATCCTGGGTAATGAAATCCCACGTGAAAGACGACCAGTCTCCACGATATGGTGACGCTGAGATGGACACTGGCCGTCGATGGGGTTACTGGGTAAATAGTGAGTCATTCCGTGTGTGTGGGCATTTTATTCCACGTTAGAATCAGTGACGCAAAAATGGAGAGGGATAAAAAGAGACAACGCTCCCCCTCCCCTCCCCTCCCCCCAGAGGTCATACAGGTTTCGTGTTGCCTGACGTGGAATGTAATCAATCATTCGGGTCAGTGGGCAGAGAGCTGATGCCCAGGTCATCGTCTAGGGAAAGTACACACTCTGGTGACAGCAGCAGACACAACAAACAGAAGTGCAAGGTTTTGTTTTTTATGGCCGGAATGTATCTCGCATTGACTACCGTTAAAAATATAACAAAATAGTAAAGGTTCTCTCATCAATCGAATAATAAACATAGTACTATCTTAAACATATAGAGAACTCCTGCCTACGTTCTGGATGTGCTAAAAGTAGGCGGTGAGTATTGCAAAGCTAAATAATGAGTATTGTAAATCTAAATAATGAGTATTGTAAAGCTAAATAATGAGTATTGTAAAGCTAATAGTTACTATTGCAAAGCTAAAATCAGAGTACTGACCAGCTATTTTATAACATATAAAAGTTGAATGATTTAGCTGCTTTAAAACATTTCAATTAATAATATGCTTTAAGGCGAAATGTAATACAGTGTAACCTCTCATAACGAGTTAAATTCGTTCCAGAGCCTTTCTCGTTAATCGAAACACTCGTTATACGAAACAATTTTTCCCATACAAATAAAGTTAAAATAATATTATCCGTTCCATGCTGAAAAAAATACTCATTAAAAAAAATTATTAACATTTATTCAAATAAAATTACTTATGAATTGTTAAAGAGTGAAACAACTAGAATACAATTTATTAGATTTTAAAACAAAAAACGTAAAAAAATTATGAATTTATGACAAATACATGTAGTTATTGCTTTTTAACTAGAAAACTGCCCAAAGACATTTGTTTTTGCCGACGCTTTCAAAATTTGACAAAAATGTGTCGTAACTGTTTCGTAGACAATCTTGACACTCCTTTTGAAGCATCATGCCATCTTCTTCAATGTTCTTGAGAATAATGCAGATCGTGATGTTGGCCGATTGTAGTTGCGTGATAGACTAGCCATCTTGTTCTCGCTTTTCAATGGTTTTACGCTTCATAACAAGTTAAGAAGAGTTAAAAAAAAATTTATTAAATCCCTTATATTAACTTCACCGCCATCTCTGTTTCTCTGTCTCTCTGTCTTGGGCGGGCGGAAAAAACATAAGTAAAAAATGACCCACTTTCCGTGAAGCCATCGAGCTGAAATTTGGCACACGGACCCATGTCACCTAACAATGCATTGTATCAAAATTCCAGATTGATCGAACGTACCGTAATTAAATTAATGCATTTTTTAGTTTTTCTCTATACGAGGTATGTAGTTCAATTTCACGGTTTGTTATTGATTTTTTCACGTTATAGCTCAGTTCGCGCGTTTGTTTACATTTTACATGTCACGCTGAGCTCGGTCCAGCGATCGGTGATCAGACTTTTCCCCTCCCCCCCCCGGGTTATGAAGCTAAGTTGAGTTAAGACAGATTCAGTCTGTAAATGTTTGTCGCGTTTGAAAATAATCAATTATGTTTATGTCTCATATATAAGGGATTTATAGTCAAAAACTTTGTTTGTACAAGTTTACTTTATTCTCTCTTATGATTGTCTTCTTGTGTGTGAAGACATTTTTGCATAGTTTATTACACTTTGCACATAAAAAGATTACGAATATTGTCTGAATACAACATTTGTAAGAACGGTTGATCACACACGAAAACAATACGCTAATAGACCGAGTGCTTTACACAGAATAATAATACATCGGGGTGGAAGTGCCGGCTCACAATTAAATTTCCAGGAAAAGGGGATTTTCCCTTTCTGCGTCAAGCGTTCGAATCTTCGCTCGTTACGTGAGGAACTTTTTTCAAAGTAATGCGAGTTACTCGTTATGAGAGGTTTGAATGTAGTTTGAAAATCGGAAAATTAAATCTGTTGTCAACATTTTGTTGTTAAAGAAATTGTAGCTTACAGACATTTAGCGGACATGATGATACGATGACAGTGACACTAGCAAAGTAAGGAGCAAGACGGAAGTTCCCATCCATATCTAATGACTTAACACTACAAAACAAACAAAAACAGACACACACAAACACACACACACAAACACACACAAACACAAACACACACACAAACACACACACACAAACACACAAACACACACACACAAACACACACAAACACACACACACAAACACACACACACAAACACACACACAAACACAAACACACACAAACACACACACACAAACACACACACAAACACACACTTATACCACACACACCACACCACACCCACCCACACGCACGCACGCACACACACATACAAACACACAAACACACACACACACACAGAGGAAAATTTGAACATGAAATAGCGAAAATAAGTTCCGGACACCGAAGTCATTGCAGGACACACAATTATCTGCACATACCTGCTGCAGTCCCAAATACGCTTTGAGGGACACGTCTAGCGCATACCAGATCAACCGCGTCGCAAAGAGGATTTTTCTATGGCTAGTTTACAGTTGGATAGATAGCTTGAGGAGGTCAAAGGAAGCCGTACAAGGATACACTAAAGACTGCATTGAAAGCTTATTGCGTTGGGCATGACTCCTGGAAGTAGCGGCCAGCGAACGGTTCTCCTGGCAATTTTGCATACGAAAGCGGTCAAAACTAGAAAACATACCAGGAAGGATCGTGCTCCAAACATCCTGGTGACATCTCAGTTATCTCTTGTCCAATCTGTGGACGCACCTTTTGGGGAATATTGGTATCACAAGTCACCAAATACACACCCAACTGTCACAGATCATAGTCGACCATGACGGGCAAAAAACAACGAAACGGATTAGCAGGGATCTTAAAAATACATGTTTTGTGACTCAGCGGCTAAGTGTTTTTAAATGTTCAACAAAAAAAAACACAAAAAAACCCCAGATCCCTTACTGTAAAATATTTTATGAATCTACCTCCTAAGACCAAAATCACTCATAATCTCTAGTCTGTTGACATAATTCACAGCTTAATTACCACCTTAATTGCATAAAACCTGACAAAACAACAAAATGAAATCTTCCCAATCAGACAGTAGGGCAACGCCTTTTCTACTGTCCAGTAAAATTTTCGAACAGTTTTGTTTCACCAACCACGACCACTCAGCCAGTGCTGTTAACTCAAGGTTCCAAATTTTTCCAGGCAGGAGTAAAAAAATTCCCAAATTAGACTTAAAATTCCAACATGCATTACATTCTGTTGGCGAAGCAATCTCAAATATTCCCATATTTAAGGCCAAATCCTAATAAATTCCCATTTCTATAAATTTGTCTAATTTGGCTAAAAACAAATTCCCACGATTTGGGAAATTTGCCAGGATTTAACAGCACTGCTAATGCAATGCCTACCAAAGGAGATGTAGCACCAGAGGCACATGGCCACTTAGGAACTTGGTCGGGATGATGAAGTAGATGATGATACGATAAAGACATTCGGTTGGTATATGTTTGACCCATTAATGACATGTAAAGATCATGTGTGACATAAGAGGGACAGGTCATATGTACGTGTGGCAGAATAAATGATGATTCACGTTTAAGTGTGACAGAGTTAATGACTAGTCACGTGTACATTCGAGCCAACCAGTGAAGAGTCTTTGAAGTCACGTGTGGTAGCTTGAAGTGGCGTCACAAGTGAGCGACTAATGAGAAAGCAGACGACACTTGATCCCTGGGCCTTCCGCGCAGACGTCAGATCATCGTCTGGTGACCGTAGGCGAGATGTCAGTCAATTTGGCAAAAAATAATTACGATGTAGTTTAGTGGGGAGGGAGGGAGAGGATGGGGTGAGGAGTGTCAAATGTTTGTTACTGAAGGTGTATAGTATGACATTAGTGTCTTTAGCCTCAGTGATTTACATTGTAAGTGGCATCTCATTTTTCACCGACTTTCTACTATTTTAAATATCTTAACCATTATTGCAATTTAAAAGATAAAGAATATTCTATGATTATATGAAATAGGTCCTGTTGACCTTCAAGATGTTAGATTTCATTAGCACTTCACTTATTTTAAATCATGTGTTTAAAACAAATTTTTTATCTTTAATTCAAAGACTAATGCACAAAGCAAAAAAAAATGTGTTTAAAGATTCGATATTTCCATTAAAGCACATGTAAGCGTTAGTTACCATAAATGAGAATTGTTTACCTTTCTTAGAATTTCTTGGTGTACTCCAATGTCTTCCATATTTATTTTCACCAGGGCTGGTAAAAAAATAAATAAATAAATTGTTCGATTAATCGGGGAAAAATTAATCGATTAATTTCGATTAATTATATTTTTTTATAACTCATACATAGATCCCGTTTAGTTGCGATTGATCATTTCGCGAAATCGCTTAAGTCGCGGTAATTCCATGGCTCCCTAATTTTGTGACGTCACACAGCAAATTTGTTATGCTATGTAATAAATAAGGTAGAAAACTTATTTATAATTATAATTATTGAATTGTCCAATTTATTAATAATTTTTTTGTTACTTACTTACTTTTCCCTCGTGTTATTATTAATTTTTTAGACGTGCATTTAACAAAATAGGGTTTCTTCCTTATTTAACGAATTTAAATCGATCAAGTTAATTTTATTCCATTAATATCTTTAACGATTAATCGATTAGTTATTCGTTTACTCCCGCAGCCCTAATTTTCCCCCGTTACCATTTCCCAAATACAAAACAGTACTACTGTACTGCTTATGTTGGCCCCCTTTTAAGTATCCTACTGATGTTTAAAATATCTTTAGAACTATGGGTCATGGTATTTTATCTTTCCCTTCTCCCTCTTCGTTACATGACTAAAATCATCTGTCTCTCTGAAATGTCGTTTTCTGTTCTGTCTCTCATTTCACTGCTGTAATCTATCCTTTTTTAAAATCCCTTATATTAACTTCACCACCGTCTCGGTCGTCATCTCTCTCTGTCTCTCTGTCTTGGGCGGGCGGAAAAACAAAAGTAAAAAATGACCTACTTCCCGTAATCTGATCGAGCTGAAATTTGACACACGGACTCGACTCACCTAACAATGCATCGTATCAAAATTTCAGATCGATCGAACGTACCGTAATTAAATTAATGCATTTTTAGTTTATCCTTATATAACGTATGTAATTCAAATTCACTGTTTGTTATTGTTTTTTTCCCACGTGAGAGTTTGAGTTGACACGTTGACGCGACCCATCGAAGTACCAGCGTGCTTTTGTTTACATTTTACGTGTCACGCTGAGCTTGTTCATGTGATCGGTGACCAGACTTTTCCCCTCTCTCTCCCCCCCCCAGGTTTATGAAGCAAAGTTGAGTTAAGACAGATTCAGTCTGTAAATGTTTGTAGCGTTTGAAAATAATCAATACTTTTAGTTATGTCTCATATATAAGGGATTTATAGTCAAAAACTTTGTTTTTACGAGTTTTCCCTTACGAAACCCCCACGGTCTCTTTTCCTGTTTTTCTCTTTCCTTTTCATCTATCTCTGTTTAGTTTTAATTGTAATTGTCTCATTTTACTCTCTTCCTCCACCACCTCCCTCCTCTCTCTGTGTCTCAAATCTAGCCAAAATTTGAAGTGATAACTTCACTTTTCATCAACTACACTCCCAAACTCCTAAATCAAGGGAACTAATTGACTCTGCAAATCCCTTAACCTGGCCTGCTGACCCACACAGAGGGTGGACATCATCAGGATGGCCCCAGGTGGTGCTGGGGTAGGAGTGGGTTGGTTGGCTTAACGCTTCCACAGGAACACACTGCCTCAGTTAGAAATATTAGGAGCTTTATACGTCTGCAATAGTACCCCAATAAAGCTAAAACCTGAACATATTAAGAAAGTTTGCATGACTGGCAAGTAACGCATTTCCTTAGCTACAATCTATGTGTTTTCCATACCCGTTATCTTCTTATTTTATACATTGCAAATGCTTCTGCTATGCAGACGATTATTTGCGTCCTACGCTTATCCATGGTTTATATCTAGTCTTGCATTTTTATAAGAGTGTGTTCTGGTGTCAGAATAATAATAAATTCAGCATCAATGCTTTGGGATTTTGGCAAGAGGCTTTCAAGAATATTAAACGATTTGAATTTTCAGATGTAGACTCTAAACTTTTTTGTTTATGCAGTGCATTGACTTTCAGCAAATATTTCTCTACACTGTTTCTCTTACTACTCTCTCAGTGTATTTTTTACTTTGCCCAACTCTATTTTCTCTTCTTGTTTGACGCTCTCTATTTAAATGTCTGTCATATCTGTGTCTCTCTGTTCCTCTCAGTGTGTCTGTCTCTCTCTCTATCTCTTTCTTTTCACGGTTTGTTTTCCTTTCTCTCTTTGTCCGTCTCTCTCTGTCTGTCTCTCTTTCTCTGGCACGCAATCTGTATCTCTTTGTCAATCTCTGTGCATCTATTTCTCTCTTTCTCTTGGTCTCTCTTTGTCTCCATGTATGTCTTCACGCTTTCTTTTTCTCTCTGTCTATTTATGTGTGCCCCCCTCTCTCTCTCCGTATCTTTCTCTTTTTCTGTCTCTTTCTTACTCTCTGTCCCTCTCTTCATTCACCACACCCCTTCCACCACACCCCTTCCTCTTGAGCTTCCCAACATTTGTATTTTATGTAAAATGAGAACGTGGTGTTAATGGCACCAGCAGATCGGTAATAAACATCATCATATCCTATGCAATGTTAAATCCACCATCCACCTAATAAAACAGAGTCAATAATTCGAGTAGGCTACACTCTAACGATATCACCCTCTTGTACTTGTAGAGCAAAACTCTTTTATTTCTGTCCAACTTTTTTATTAGCGTCACATTTCAATCTCGGTCCAGTCAAATCTCCCCATTTCTCCACCCTCGATGCCCCCTCCTTTTTTTTGGTATCGTCACAGGCTTAAAGCAATTTCTACACAGCTCAGCCCTCGACGTAAGGCTCCCTAGAGATTGACCATCACGTTGTGTTGATCCTGGACACTAGGATAAATCCGGACCAATCACATGATGAGTCGCACGCCCTTCGTCTGGCCTTTACCTTCAAATAATTCTCACCATTTAATGTCCCCTTACCATGGATCTTTTAGGTGACCTCCTCCTGTTCTAAATCTTTAAAATATTATTGGTAAAATGGTTTTGTGTATTTCGTGTCTCATTACTGCAACTATTAAACTTAAGGGAAAAATCCATTAATAGCCATTTTTATTCCTCAAAGCATTTTATTTATCTGTGAAAAAAAACTAAAAACATTCCTTCTTTTTTCATTGTTTAATCTTAACACTCTTATGTTTATCTCTATGAAAGCTTACCGACTCAACGAAAAGAAAAAACGTTTAAGGTTATTTTGGTTTCTAATAAGTTGTCTTGTTGCTTATGAAGAATTATCTTTAAATTCTCCGGAATTTCGGTTCAATAATTAACAGCTTTTTCTCTCTCTCGTTCAAACACATTGTCATGTAAGTAATTTATAAAAAAAATATATGTAGGATAATTTTATTATATCACATGGGTGACAAAAGTTTACAATCAAGAATGCTTCCAGATCCTGAGGGTAAACTATTCTAATTTACATAAATGAATTACCCATGCTCATCTCATCAGGCATACAAAGGTGGTTATTTGCTGATGGTTGTATAATCTATAGATCGATTAGGTTGGAGCAAGATATCAAAATCATACAAAAAGACCTAGAAAATGTACACAAAAAGTGTGATACTAATTTGAATATTTCTTTCCGACCAGAAAATTGTTAAGAGTGTCCAAGAAAAATAAACCCGAATGAATGCAAACTATTTGTTTCATGTGAAAAAACTAGTCCAAACTTAAGATGCAAAATACATAGAAAATAAAAAAAAATTGCTTTATCCCTATGTCAGTATGATAATTTTTTAAAAAAGGATCTTGTTTAATTTTTTAAATCAAAAGTAATACGTATCTATAGCTAAAATGCTATAATACTTTGGTGGGCTTTTTAACCAGATTATAAAGCTTCTGTCTGGGACACATACATAAAATAAATATTTTTTTTGTTAAACTAAAAAAAAATAAAGCGAATTCCAAATAGAGTAGCAAGACCCGTAACTGGAGCATATTCAAAATTGACAAGGGTATCATTATTATCGAAACCATAAAACAATGAAACACTACAGAACATAGGAAACAAATATCAAAATATTATTAATACATATGTCAATTAACTCTATCTAGGAAATACAACACAAAGATAACCTAATACAACTCTCAGAGAGACGTAAGGATTTTAAAAAATCGTATTCCTTCGAAGCAAAAACAAATTTATATAAATATTCGTTCTTCGTGGAAAGGGTTGCCTATTTAAAAAAGGAACACTTCATAATAAAACCCCTAATAAAATGCAAGACTAGAAATAAACTAATATTCTGTATAGAAGGAACCTATGTAGTAGAGATGATAATATAATAAGTTATAAAGAAAATAAAAGGTCTTCATTTCTCTTTCTAATTGATAACGTAAGAGAATGCTCTTACTTTTAGGATTTTTATTTGAATATACATGAAACGGAGATAGCAGATGATGTTTTCTTGCACCACAAACATCAGGCCACCAAACGCTTCATTAAAATAGTTCGATAATATTTAAACAAAACAATAAAAAAAAATTTTTCATACAAATATTTTATAATTTTAAAATTATAGATAGATAAGTAAATTGTGCACATACTGTGTTTCTTGTGTTAAGAAAATTTAATGACTTTATTAATCTGGTCAAAATTATGAACGCACACTAATTCAGTAACGAAAACAAGTGTATTTACCAAAACCCATAACTCGGTTGTGTAGATCATGAACCTACATGTGGAAGAAAATCAGTAGCCCCGAGCCTAATGCTCTGAATGGGTCTCCACGGAAAACCCCCTCGGCTATCGCTCCTCCTCCCCCAAAGGGACTTAACCGCTGAGAGACCCCAACCCCCCCTCAAACGGTCGCTTCTGAAGCGGCCACCTGGGCATCCAGGACATGGTCGAAAAATGCCTCCCACTTAAATTGACCTCACAAGGAGGGTTGGAATTTTCCCTACTACGACTCGCTACCAACTCGGTTCCCACCCCGGCAAAGCATACGAGTATCTATTGTTAGAACTACCGCAAAGCGGGGGTTCATCAAAATACCTACGTAGGGTGTAACCCCCACTGGGAGGTTTCCTCAAAGCTCTGTTCTTCGTGGTACCTTTTGCTAATCCGTACTGGAATTCCGGGCTCTAAACCGGAAACGCTCAATGGCGTTGCTAGTAAATGAGGGGAACGAAACGGTCGCTTCGGATTTACTCGACCCTCAACGGGTACTTTGGTTTTCATCATCAGCATTGCATATGATGCTCTGCCTAAGATCCGTACAGCGACTGTAATCGTATGTGACTAGCACTTAACACCTAACATATCGGACTTTGGTATTGCCTGCCTGGAGTTGTCAGTTTCGGGTTGCGGCCAGCTCCGCAATCCTACTCGTCTGTCTAGCCACGTGTTCAGAGCAGCGTTCGTTGTACGGATCGTTCGTTACGGCGATCCGTTCTTTAAGCGGGGTAGCACTGTATTTATCGGACTTTGGCATATATATACAAATATATTGATAAAAATACTCACCACATACACACATAAATACTTACTTATATATGCGCAAAAGTGCAATATTTTGGTTAATTAAAGAACTGGATAACTCATGCTAATAAAAGAACTTCAGTTATTATATTGGACGTTTATTTTCCGTCAGCACCGCGCCACACAAGAAAGGACCAGTGCTGATATATTTAATATAAATTTGTGCTTTATAAACTTGTCTGAGAAGATTATTATTAGGATATTTGAATTTTAAAAAAATTACATGAAACTTAGTATTAATAAATGTTGTTATAGAATGGCTTCTTTTGAATGTAACTTGGAAGAAAGTATGAATATAAAATTCATATGACAAAATAGACTTTAAAATCGTATGTATTTCAAATTGATAAAACTATTAAATTGATATATTTACTATAAGATTTATGCATATGGAACGGTTAAGATCACGTACGCACATAAATACATAGCTATGGATTAAAACCTTTAAAAGATAGAAAGATCTATTTAATAGAAGTGGTATGCCACTTGACCTCGATTCCGATTATTAGTGATATAATGTCAATGAATTCGTAGAATTCTTGTACTACTGACAAGCACTTAGTCTAATTTCAATGAACTCATCTCACTGATAGAACTGGGTAGATTGATATGCTTGGTCTTGTCAGACTTTTACACTGAAATGCACGTAGCAGGTCATAGCCATCTCTCTTCTTAAGTTTTGGACCAGCCATAAGACAGCTGTAGGGATAGTTGACATGCAGCCCTGTGGACAGTTAACATTCAAACGGACGTGGCGGGTGAGATAAAACTCACGGTATTTGAATGCACAAACTAGGATGGCTGTGTGATACATAATAGCGCTCCTGGTCAATTAAGAACTAGTACTCCTGGTAATTTACAAAAAAATGTTTATTGGTCAACATATACTAGCGTGGCTGGAAATTTAAAGACTAAGTTTATTGGTCAACAAATACTAGAATGACGGGTCATTTACAAACTAGGTTCATTGGTCAACATATACTAGAATGACTGGTCATTTACAAACTAGGTTCATTGGTCAACATATACTAGAATGACTGGTCATTTACAAACTAGGTTCATTGGTCAACATATAATAGAATGACTGGTCATTTACAAACTAGGTTCATGGGTCAACATAAACTAGAATGACTGGTCATTTACAAACTAGGTTCATTGGTCAACATATAATAGGATGACTGGTCATTTACAAACTAGGTTCATGGGTCAACATATACTAGAATGACTGGTCATTTACAAACTAGGTTCATTGGTCAACATATACTAGAATGACTGGTCATTTACAAACTAGGTCCATTGGTCAACATATTCTAGAATGACTGGTCATTTACAAACTAGGTTCATTGGTCAATATATACTAGAATGACTGGTCATTTACAAACTAGGTTCATTGGTCAACATATACTAGAATGACTGGTGATTTACAAACGAGGTTCATTGGTCAACATATACTAGAATGACTGGTGATTTACAAACTAGGTTCATGGGTCAACATATACTAGAATGACTGGTCATTTAGAAACTAGGTTCATGGGTCAACATATACTAGAATGACTGGTCATTTACAAACTAGGTTCATTGGTCAACATGTACTAGAATGACTGGTCATTTACAAACTAGGTTCATTGGTCAACATATACTAGAATGACTGGTCATTAACAAACTAGGTCCATTGGTCAACATATACTAGAATGACTGGTCATTTACAAACTAGGTTCATTGGTCAACATATACTAGAATGACTGGTCATTTACAAACTAGGTTCATTGGTCAACATATACTAGAATGACTGGTGATTTACAAACTAGGTTCATGGGTCAACATATACTAGAATGACTGGTCATTTACAAACTAGGTCCATTGGTCAACGTATAATAGAATGACTGGTCATTTACAAACTAGGTTCATTGGTCAACATGTACTAGAATGACTGGTCATTTACAAACTAGGTTCATTGGTCAACATATACTAGAATGACTGGTCATTTACAAACTAGGTCCATTGGTCAACATATTCTAGAATGACTGGCCATTTACAAACTAGGTTCATTGGTCAACATATACTAGAATGACTGGTCATTTACAAACTAGGTTCATTGGTCAACATATACTAGAATGACTGGTGATTTACAAACTAGGTTCATTGGTCAACATATACTAGAATGACTGGTGATTTACAAACTAGGTTCATGGGTCAACATATACTAGAATGACTGGTCATTTACAAACTAGGTCCATTGGTCAACGTATAATAGAATGACTGGTCATTTACAAACTAGGTTCATTGGTCAACATGTACTAGAATGACTGGTCATTTACAAACTAGGTTCATTGGTCAACATATACTAGAATGACTGGTCATTTACAAACTAGGTCCATTGGTCAACATATTCTAGAATGACTGGCCATTTACAAACTAGGTTCATTGGTCAACATATACTAGAATGACTGGTCATTTACAAACTAGGTTCATTGGTCAACATATACTAGAATGACTGGTGATTTACAAACTAGGTTCATTGGTCAACATATACTAGAATGACTGGTGATTTACAAACTAGGTTCATGGGTCAAAATATACTAGAATGACTGGTCATTTAGAAACTAGGTTCATGGGTCAACATATACTAGAATGACTGGTCATTTACAAACTAGGTTCATTGGTCAACATGTACTAGAATGACTGGTCATTTACAAACTAGGTTCATTGGTCAACATATACTAGAATGACTGGTCATTTACAAACTAGGTCCATTGGTCAACATATACTAGAATGACTGGTCATTTACAAACTAGGTTCATTGGTCAACATATACTAGAATGACTGGTCATTTACAAACTAGGTTCATTGGTCAACATATACTAGAATGACTGGTGATTTACAAACTAGGTTCATGGGTCAACATATACTAGAATGACTGGTCATTTACAAACTAGGTCCATTGGTCAACGTATAATAGAATGACTGGTCATTTACAAACTAGGTTCATTGGTCAACATATAGTAGAATGACTGGTCATTTACAAACTAGGTCCATTGGTGAACATATGCTAGGATGACTGGTTATTTACAATCTAGGGTTACATTGCATTACATAAATAAAATATGGTATTATTTATTAGAAAAGAATGAAGTTATGTATTTGCACATATTAAATTCTAGCCTTGCTAAACTAATGGGGGGCAAGTATTTATGAACAAGGTTAACAGATCATGAATAAAATACTCTTAGCCGTAATAACAATTATTGCATGACAAGAATATTTAAATAAAAGCGTGTAAAAAAATCATATTCGGAAATCAAATGATGAGAAAACAAGTGCAGAGATAGAAAGAGAAGACAAGAGTGAGGGACAGAGCGAGCGAATGAGTCGAAATTTTAATATAGAGTCAATTTTTTGTAAAATAATTACACCAAACTCATCCCCACTTATTGTAGGCAGTATATATTGGCCACCGAATACAAACCTAGAATACATGAACAATCTTTGTAGTCAATTAACTTTTATAAAAGAGAATAATAAAAATGCAGTTCTATGGATTATAAGGGACTTTAATTTTCCAGATATAAATTGGAAAAATTATACAATTGATAACCATCAAACCAACAAAGAAATTAATGAACACGTTTTAGACACTATAACAACATAAACCTAGAACAGATACTTAAAACTGCAACAAGGCAAAATAAAACACTAGATTTATTCTATGGCACTGCTGAGCGGATGAAGCAGGTTGCTCAGTTAGTAGCCAAGGCCTTTAGAAACTAAGTCTCAGAATAGAAGAAGAAGTAGTTATTAGACTTTGGTTTAACATTAATCACACGGGATTAATATATAGATAGTTCGGTGGAGACTCTTGTCATCAAGCTTAAAAGTACCCGAGGTCAATTACTCGTTGTTCTAAGAAAAGTAGTAGAGCACATGATAAAGAACCGAAATAGATATTAAATGCAAGAGAATGGTCAAGCGTATCAGTCAGTGGTCAACAGTTTTTCAATCCAAAATTAATACTTATTATTTAAATACGCTAAATGTTGTTCAAACCACTCCCAAATCTAATATAGGTATGGACAACGGTCCAGCGAAATGTGCGCTCGGCTGTAGTGCCGTGAGGCACCAATGAAGACAGCAATTTGTTCCCACGGCTAAGTGTGTCTCTGAGTCCACCCAGTTCCAATGGGTTATTTACACTGAGTAACAGGACGAAGCACTATGCGTGTAAATATTCAATTGAAATAAAAAAATTCAACTTTATAGGGATTTACAATTTATTAGTGTTTTTGTTATGTAAAGAAGATAGTGATTCTATTTTAATGGACGTAGAGTTATCATCCCCGACACGCATTACAATTTTATTTCTCGCTTGCGCAGCACCACAATGCACCAGTACCGATGTATTAAATAAAGAAATGCACTTATTAATGATGGGATTTTATTTACTTTTAAAGACATTACCCATATATAAATATGTAATTTACTATTTGGTGGTATTTAGTTAAAATAACTTGTGTTACTTAACTGTTTCTATGAATGTAAATTTGAAGAAAACAGAAATATAAATTTAAAAGAAAAAGCAAAATATTTTTAAAAATTTCATTTCAAATTTAGAAAACTGTGAAATACAAATATTTAATCCAGAATACACGCATGTCTAACTTTTATGACCGCATATACGCTCTGTGACAGAGTTAGTCACATTGAAACACAATCTATTTTATCAAGTGGCACGCCACTTAACATCGATCTCTATAGATAGAGATACAATGTCAATGAATCTTTAGCTTTATGTTAATACTAGCGTACACCCGTTAAAAATGACGGAAGTTTTCAGCTGAAATCTATTTATTTTATAAAAAATGCATTTTTGTAAGGGCGCCTACGGCGCCGACCTTTTTCAAAAGCCAAACTAACTTGTCCTTGTTTGATAAATACGAAATATTAAACTTTCTGAAATGTGCACAAAGTATTTTATAATAGGGGTTGCAGGACGCCTACGGCGCCCCCTTTGTTTTTTTAAATTTTATAATTAACCATCATCAAATCCTCTTTTTACATTGATCCCTTTTCCAAAATTAAAATATGAGCGAAAACAATGACATCATATTATACTTTTTTTACAGCGCATATTTAATTTGCACACCTTTTGATGCTTTGGTGATTTCTAAAATTAGTAGCGTCAGGACAGACTGACTGACTTGCGTGACAATTACAAATTATATAGTTTTATAGGACAGTATTATTACATATACAAATTAATATTGTTTCTCTTTAGTCCTTAGAAAATATATGCCTTTGTTTTTATTAATAATAAAATAATATCAAGATGTTGAAACTTAAAAAAATATTTATAGCATTAGTATTATTTAGAAATATAATATATGGCACGGCATGAACGCTCGGCTGGTGTTCCGAGGCTCACGTGTTCTCAACGTGGAGGCAAGGATTCGTCCACCCAGCTCCGAAAGGACACCTGAAACTATTGAAATGAATGAAATGACCCCCTTTCCAGTCCATGACGGACTATGGGGCAAGTGATGTAGAGTTCACACGTTTTTAGCCACCACTAACGAGCAGGGGAATGTGTGGCCAGCACAATGCCCCAGGGGCCTTGCCAGTACCTGGGCTCGAACCCGCGACTCGGCATTGCATATATATAAATCGATTAAAATGTTTAACAATTAATCGATCAATTAATCTTTAATTTCCGCAGCCCTTATATATATATATATATATATATATATATATATATATATATATAGATGTCAACTCTCTCTCTCTCTCTCTCTCTATATATATATATATATATATATATGTATTTAAAAATGTATATGTCTCTGTTTGTTGTTTGTAAAATGGAGGAGGGAATATTAAAGGCAGTACATGATAAAATTATACACACGTTTACCGCAGCAGTATTGACAAATACTACTTCTAGCAATGATAATAGTACATTGCGTTGCTTTATGCTAGGGTATTTTATAGCAGCTCAAAACCACAAACAAATCTTGTCTTTAAAAGTCCAGCTCAAACAAGAGAGGCATCTTTGTTGTTTAATGAGATATTGCCCATTCACCTAACAATGAGCTCATGGTCGTTATTGACGTCAAGGACACCAGTTATTATTTTTTTAAAATCAAACACATTTCTTTCATACTCACACACACACACATACAAACGCACACACACAAAAAGAGAGAAGAGATAGAGAGAGAGAGAGAGAGAGGGGGAGAGAGGGGGAGAGAGAGAGACAATGTAGTAAGCAATACAATTTTGAGAACCACTGTCTGAGTAGGCTAGATTGACATGGGAACTATTTACACATTCTGACGTAGTTTTGTGCGCACAAGAGCACAGCAGATAAAAGCAGGGCGAACAAGAAGCTGGTAGAAATGGGTATATTGGTCTGTTATATCGTTTCAGACTTTTACTATGTAAAGCACATAGTTGGTCAACCCTTCCCCTGTCATATCCGTATGGCACCTGTCATAAGAGGTTGTAGGGACAGTTGACATTCGGCCCTGGAGGCAGGTCTCATTCAAAAGTCAAACCCATGGTATTGGCATGCACAAACTGGGGGCGACAGGGCATTATGTAGTAGTGCCCCAGGTCACTTACAAAATAGTGCTCCTGGTCACTTACAAAATAGTGCTCCTGGTCACTTACAAAATAGTGCTCCTGGTCATTTACAAAATAGTGCCCCAGGTCACTTACAAAATAGTGCTCTTGGTCATTTACAAAATAGTGCCCTAGGTCACTTACAAAATAGTGCTCCTGGTCATTTACAAAATAGTGCCCCAGGTCATTTACAAACAAAGTATTTTGGTCAGCGTACACTAGGACGACAGATCATTTACAAAACTAGGTTTATAGGTCAACATATACTAGAATGACTGGTCATATACATACAATAGGTTTATTGATAAACATATACTCAGAGGACTGGACATTTACGAACTAGATTTATTGGTCAACACATACTAGATCGACTGGTCATTTACAAACTATGGTTGCTATTCATTTGATAAATAAAGTGTCGTATCAATTACAAGAAATGATGAAGTTGCACATTTGCAAATATTACAGAAAACTCTTTTATAAACAAGGGGCACTAGGGTTCATAAACAAAAGCAGCAAATCATTTATAAAAGAAATTGAATGTAAATTATTATTTTCACTAACATCTGAATAATTATATCGGAAATCAAATGATGGTAAATCCAGTGAAGGGATAGAAAAAGGAAAAGAGTGAGCGACAAAGCCTGTTAAAGAATGGGAGTGAGTGAAAGAGACAGAGAAAGAGTGCCAGAGAGATAGAGAGAGAGAGATAGTGAGGGAGAGGGAAAGAGAGTAAAAGGAATACTGTAAATGGGAGAAGATTGCCATGTAAATATAATTTAATGGGACGTAATGACGACATTAGAAAATTCACAATGAGTGCACTCAAGAAAAGTGAATCTTTTTCTTTCAAGCTTCCCAGACAAGAATAGAAAATTTTGGTGCATTGATTTGGACAAAAATGTTAAGTTATAAGGAAATATATACCGAGGGGGAAAAAGGTTGCATGTATAAATACGCTGCAAAGAGGTTATAATTTGTATTGAAGTCTTTAGTAATTAGTATGGTTTATCATTAATTACACGAGACAAAATCAACATACATAATTCCCGTAATGTATGTAATGCTTCTTGGATGTAATGCTGATTTGTTCAATATTGCGCACCAAAAATTACTGCACCAAATATAAAACTTTTCGAACGTTCCGCATAAAATTGTTCAATATGATAATAAATGAATCAAATAAAAATAAATAAAATAAATGAAAGTTCTGTACTATGTTGATCATAAAAATTCTACGGGACATTGAACTCTTTATGTTCAGTCCTATTTTTCACGGGGCCTAATATCTTTTTCTTTTGTTTGTTTGTTTGTTTGTTTTTAAAGACGTTTTTCGCATTCGATTTTACATGATGTAGACAAATATTAAAATACATATTATTATCCATCATGATCCAGATTGCAAGATACGAGTAGATAGGTATTTAGACATTTATATCTTGCACCATTTGGGATATCAGGGCATTTTATTTTCCTTAGTAGCCTACGCTTATACGCTTTAAAATTATTATTTTATTAAACCAAAAGCCCTGATAATTTGATAAGTTGTTGACTACAATGGCAATATATTTTTTTTAAATTGTCGCTAATTTTGGGGGAGAGGCCTTTATATCTTTCTTTTTTTCTTTCGTAAGCTTTTTAAATATTATTTTATGTGTCCATTGTCTATGAAACTTTGGATTTTTTTGTCACTTCCGCGAACTTTTCTGGCATAATTGTTTTAAAAAGTACCAATTATTATATGCATAGGACCGCAACAGGTCAGTTGTGACGTCAATGTTCCCTGAACCCATCAGCCCCGTCACGGGGAAGGGGGAGGATGCTGTAAGCTGGGGTGGGGGAGGCGTGTTGTTGGCTTGCAGCCATAATTAGACACTTAAAAGGCGTCATTTAGTTATGTCTAGCAAGGGCCGAGCCATTCTATACCACGGGTACATCATATATTGCTCTCCGTCTACACAACATACATACACACATACATAAATATACAAATACATAAATTGAACAACACGGATGCACAAAAGTAAGTTAAGTCAAGATCTGGTAACTCAGGCTAATAAAGGAACTTCAGTTATTATATCGGACGTTCACTAAAATTGTATTTTTTTCGCAAAATTTTAAAGCTTTATTTCCCATTAGATTTTAAACAGCAATCCTCTGTCCCCCAGGACACGTGTCTTCAACTCGCTCGTGAGTGGGGATGGTAAAAGGTCGACGTGGCTTGATTCTGGGTAATGAAATCCCCCGTGAAAGACGACCAGTCCCCACAATTTGGTGACGCTGAGATTTACACTGTCCGTCGGTGAGGGTTACAGGGTACATAATGTAGGCAATGAGTTATTCCGTGTGTAGGCATTTTACTCCACATGTAATCAATCATCCGGGTCAGTGATCAGGGAGCTGATGCCCAGGTCAGCGTCTTTGCAGGGGAACACTATCTGGAAAACGGCAGCAGACACAGCACCGCGCCAGACCAGAAAGCACCAATACTGATATATCTAATATGATATTATACTTGAGTAAAAGTGTCCAAGAAGACTATTAATAAGATAATATAAAAAACCAGTGTATTACCCGTCAAAAATGACGGAAGTTTTCAAAATAAATACATTTCAGCGAAATCTATTTATTTTGAAAAAAAATACACAAAATAAAAAGTAATGTAATACAGAACTTTTATTTATTTTACTTATTTTTACTTTATTCATTTATTTCCCTATTCAATAATTTTATGCAGACGTTCGAAAAGAGTTATTTTTTGGTGCAGTAATTTGGTGCGCTGCTTTCTAAAATCAGTAGCATCACGGACAGACAGACGGGACAGACAGACGTGACATACATTGCAAATTATGTATATTGATGATTATAATTATTAGAGACTTTGTATTAATTACTGGTGTTATGGAAATGTTACTTTTAATGTAATTTAGAAGAACGTATAAAATATAAAATGCAAAAGACAAAAATAATTTTGGCATTGTATTCATTGTATTAATTTTAAATTAAAAAAAACAAAAAACTATTAATTTTATTTAAATACTTAAATATACACGAATGTATATCTTTTAATCATGATATCATTTTGTGATTGGTTAACTGTATTTTATTTAAGTGGCACGCCATTTGACTTCAATCATTATAATTATTGAGGATAAAATGTCAATTAATTTCTAGCATTCTCGTTCCCAAAGTTTACACTGAGCCTATTAAGAATATGGTCATGACCCTAGGTCAGGCTATTTATAGATTTTAGGTAATTCATAAAACTCTTCCATTCAGAGCAAAAGCACAAAGTGCATATTTACCTTGTCTTTGCTCACATAACTACATAATTTCTGCTACTTTTATGATTCTCTGGTGTTAATGAACTATTTATTATGGTAGTTGATTCGTGACAACAATATTGATATGTCCTTATAAAATGTATTACTTAACTTATGTAGATAATATTTTCAATTTTTTGTTTCATACTTTACTTCTCAACATTATATATTCACATACTTTTTAAAAAAAATATTTTTTAAAGGAAAATTAAGAAAGTGGTGAACCACTTAGCTTCGATCCTTTCAATAAGTGATACAATTTCAATGAATTGTAAGGATTCTGGGTTCCAAGGTCTCCAATACACTGTCCATTGAAGAGGAAATAAACAGTAGAATTGGCAAGGCAGCTGCCACAATGGCTAAATTAAATGAGCGGGTCTGGCAAAATACCAAGTTAACAGAGAAAACCAAACTGTGTATCTATAGAACCTGCGTCATTAGTACACTGCTATACGGGAGCGAGACATGGCGAGTGTAAGGCAGAAGACCTATCTACGTGGCGCACAGTTGTCAAAGAGGGCGTCATAGTAGCCGAGGAGCAAAGGATGGAGGAGGCTACAGACAGAAGAGCTAGGAGAAAGGCCAAAACATTTGGAAGCACAGAACTCGTGTGTAAAAGCTGCGGCAAAGACTGTCACTCAAGGATAGGACTGCACAGCCACTCGAGGAAATGCAACCCAACATAACGGTGATGCACAATCGTCTCGCGAGACGGAAGGATGCCGATTATGAAAGGATTCTCGTATCTACGGGTCTACTGGTTTACTACGCATTCCACTAAAACAAGTCCATTCCTAATATGTTATGCAATGTTTCATTTTCATTTGTTAAATTAAGATTTTGTAATTTACTTCGTTGAACAAAATCAATATTTTTAGCCTTGCCTTCGTTGTCAACATCACAACATACTAGTGTTAATTTTATGATTAGTAAAACAATAGAATTGGGACATTTTACATCAACTGTGTTAATAACAGGAATATTATGAATGTAGAAAGTTATAACTGTCGGTGTTTTATATAAGTATTATGATTGTTTTTAATAATGCGTTTAGTTAGTTTTTTTTTGTAATGTGAATTTCTTTTTGCTTAAGTATACACACACGTAGGTCACAGTCACGTATGAGCATAGAGTGATTATAGAATAGAGAGGGAAAAAAGTGGTGTACGATAGCATTTAAAAGATTGTAGAACAATAATAGATAAGAATGAGATATAAATGTTTAACATTGATGCATTTATAAAAAATATATGTTTTATTATTTGCATGTGAAGTACTGTGAGAGCCTGCCCGGGTATATATTGTGCTATAATTTTTTTTGAATTAATA
Organism: Ampullaceana balthica; assembly: GCA_944989445.1. Lineage (NCBI taxonomy): Eukaryota > Metazoa > Mollusca > Gastropoda > Lymnaeidae > Ampullaceana > Ampullaceana balthica. Next base: position 82,203 of record CALYLW010001240.1, on the reverse strand, counting down.
AACTATCAAATTATGATATTGTTAAAAAAAGAGAAAAAAAAGATCTATTTGATACAAGTGGTACCTGGATAAATTACTGCGCGTTCGTAGACAAGTGGAAAAGTATATCTTGATGGGCAGTAGAATGATAAATGGCAAAAATAGTTCAATGATTTAATCTAGGAATATGATCAAACGTTCCAGTGGTCAATGTTTCTTCAATCCACGATATTGGCAAAGTGCTCCAAGTGTAGAAGAATATTAAATGAAAGATAATTGTCAACCGCTACAGTGGTCAATAGATTTTCAATCTTAAACTAGTACTTGTTAGTTATATACGCAAAATGTTGTTCAATCCACTCCCAAATCCCATATAGGTATGGACAATGGTCCAGCGGCATGTACGCTCGGCTGGCTTGCCGAGAGTCACAGGTGAAGACGTGGAGTTGTTCCCAGGGCTAAGTGTGTCCCTGAGTCCACCCAGTTCCGATGGGTTATTCACACTAGTTTAGTAAAAGGGCGAAGTTAGGATTTTTTGTTTGTATATTCAAATGAAACATATAACTTCAACCACAGGGATTCACAAATTATCAGTGGATTTTGTATGTAAAGAAAATAAGTAACTCTGTTTTAATCGACCTTGTCTTATTGTGCCAGACGTGCATTAAAATTTAATTACTTGATTGCGCAGTACCACAAGGCACCAGTGCGTATGTATTCAATAAAAATGTACTTGAGAAAAAACTTGATTGAGACATTAATGTTTCAATTTTATTTCTTTTCAAACATTTTTTTTACAAAAAATTTAATTTACTATAATTTGATAATATAAAGTAATAATAGCGTTTGCTACTTAACTGTCTCTATTAATGCAAATTTGAAGAATACACAGAAGTATAAATTTTAAAAGGAAAAGGAAGATACTTTAAAATTAATAATTTTAAATTTAAAAAAAAACCCTATGAAAAACATATATTTAATTTAAAATACACGCTTGTCTAGCTTTGTAACTGTGCACTCTATCTGACATCAGACTTCGGTCATTTAAAGACAATCTATTAGATCAAGTGGCACGCCACTTAACATTGATCTCAATAATTAGAGAAACAATGTCAATAAATCGATAGGTTTCTCATAAACGGTTAACTCTTTTTCAAATTTCTAGAGAGGGATCACATCAGCTCTGGATATAATTATTTTGTTTCTTGAAATTATTAATGCAAAGAAAAAATACTATAATTAGCCTGTTGTCCTTTGTTGTCCACACGTAATTTTCTTTTAATTTTGTTAAAATAAAAAAAAACATGCGACAAAAACTGCTATTTTTCAAATCTCAAATGAATTTTAACGCATTTTCCCTGGGAAAAATTGCGTTCATAGATTCGAAATGTCTGTAACGCTTGCACATGCAACTCCTCGTGAACCATACCAGATAGATCTAGAATGCATGGAAATCAATGCAGAAAAGACCAAGGTCATGGCAAATAGTAAATTCACAAGCGAGATTCGGATAATTGGGCAAAAACTCGAAGAAGTCTCCACCTTCAAGTATCTAGGGGCCATAATATCCGACGAAGGCTCAAAGCCAGAAATTCTTGCCAGAGTAGCCCAAACATTGGCAGCATTGAGTAAATTAAAGCACATCTGGCAAAGTAAGAAGCTCTCCCGGAGATCAAAGATCCGGCTAATGCGCTCTCTGGCGATGTCGGTCTGTTTGTATGGTTGGACGCTCACTGCAGACTTCCAAAGAAGAATCAATGCGCTAGAGATGAGATGTTTCAGAAAGATATTGACCATCTCCTACACAGCACACATCACAAACGAAGCGGTCCACAACACAATAAGTACTGTCATTGGCCCCCTACGAGGACCTACTCACATCAATTAAGAAGAGGAAATTACGATGGTACGGACACGTGACAAGAACTGGAGGTCTCGCAAAAACTATATTGCAAGGCACAGTCCATGGAGGAAGGAAAAGAGGCAGTAAAGAAAAGATGGGAGGACGATATCAAAGAGTGGACCGGCCTGTCATTCAGCGACTCTCAAAGGGCAGCACAGGACCGTGACAAATGGCGTGTGTTAGTGAGCATTTCACGATGTTGCCCCAACGACCCAACAACGGGTTAAGGGATAGTTCAAGTTCAAGAATGATTTCACTTGATAAAATACTGGAAATTCATTGTTGGAAATTGCTTTTAAATACTCATTTGAGTTTTTATTTCTTGTACTTAATAAGAAGGAGGCTGGAGAATAGATATTTTATACCAGCTGTCAATATAAGCTACCGTTTAGTGTTTGGAATGATCAATGAAGCCTGTCGTTTTTATGTTTATAAAAATAATTTGTCAACCTCATATATATATATATTAGGGCTGTTATCGATCAATTTAAATTTAATCGTTAACTTTTGAAAAATTATCGATTAATTAATCGATAATTTCGATTAAAGCCAAAAAATAGAAATTTATGACGTCATTAAACTGAACATTTCTCACGGACATTGAAAATTAAGAATATTTTGAAATAAAATGTATGACCATGTGTTGATACTTGATCGGATGTTTGTGCTGAAGGTGGTACGTCAGCGATGTATTCGATCCTTTAAAAGAGAATTGTTTATGGCAGTGAACACTGAACACTGTAAACTTTTTCACCATCTTCGACTTTACCATCCGCAGTTAGCTTAAAAACAAAATTTTTGCTCAACTTTCTTTATTTATATGTTTAAATTTAACTGCGCTGATGCTATCAGCCATTGTTTAGTTGACGTCTGCCGGTCCACATAAAGTAATAAAATAAATTATATAATTACGCGGGAGAAGTTTGTGCGTAAAAAATATATAAATTATTATTAAGTATTAATAATTAATTATTTATTAATAAAATGTTTTAAAAATATTATAAATATTTTATTTAATTTTAATCGAATTTTTATCGATTAAAATAATTTTAATCGTTACAAATTTGTAAAGATTAATCCAGAAATTAATCGTTAATTTCCGCATCCCTAATATATATATATATATATATATAATATATATATATATATATATATATATATATATTTATATATATATATATATATGTTTTAAAGTTGACAATATATACCGTTATGTTCCGGGGGTACTATTAATTAGTTTGTAATACAGCTCTTATAAGTGAAAATAATATTTATTTTAATTATTAAATCTGGACAAACTTAATGAACAAAAAAATTATGACTTATATTAAACTACTGTATGGGATTCAACTCATAATACCCACTCATTGGGTGTCGGGAGTTCAAAGTGGAATTTTTACCATATTAGCTATGAAAATATTGTAAACATAAGCAAAGATGCGAATGGATGGACCTTGCTTGACCAAGCTTGATAGATGAAAACCTGTTGCTCTATATAAAAAATATCATAGTACATTAAAATCATATTACGCGTTACTACGGAGGCAAAGGGCAACACATATTTTAAAAAAATGTTAATGACTTTCATTTGACACCATTTCAAAAGATCAAACTGATGTTAATTTGAGTAATTTAAATCGATTACAAAGTTGTATGTACTGTAATAGTGCATTTAATTTGATAAATTTCCAAAATAGCTCCGAGATGTCTCGGATCCCGAATGTAAAGTGCCTAGGGCCATGGGTCTCTAAGTCCGAGCCTCTATACAAATACATAATTAAAAAAAAACATTGATGCACACAAAAAAGATATTTTGGGTCAGTAAGGAACATTATATCTCATGCTAATAAAGGAACTTCGGTAATTAAATCGGTGGTTCATTAAAATTGTATTTTACCGTCAGCGCCGCGCCACACCAAAAAGCACCAGCGCTGATTCATTTAATTTGATATTGTACTTGAGTAAACGTGTCTAAGAAAATTATGGATAAGATATTACAATACTAATAAAAATTACTACTAACTGAAACTTATTATTAATAAATGGTGTTATCTAATGGTTTCTATAAATAAAACATAGAAAATATACAAAATTAAAAAATTCAAAGTACGTAATATATTTTAAAATGGTATTCATTTCAAAGAAGGAAAACTTTTAAATATCTTTAGTAAGTTTCAGATATACGCATATTTAACCGTTTCCTAGATGTAAAATCCACCACATCTTATTTCGTTGTTAAATAGAAATATCTCTTTTATATTAGTGGTACACCACTTGACTTCGATTCCTGTTAAATGAATTGGTAGAATTCCTGTACAAACCTTTAGTGTAATTTCAATACACTCATTTCATAGGTTCTTGCTATAACAATTTCAGATGTTTTTGTTTGAAATAAGTAAGGTACAGTTGAATAGTATAACTACCCGTGAGTTTTTTCAATATTATTACATGCTTAATATTAAGTTTATAATTTTTCAACAAGTGAGAAAATTTGACACATTAAAAAGCCAGAGATGACAGTTACTGATTACCGTTAATGACAATCAAAGCCTAAATTATTTTAATTTAATATTAATTGTATAGCTTTTTTACTTTAAATAAATCTATGTATTAGTATTTATTAGATACGACCCGCGGCGCAGCATACACCACAGACTTGCTCATAAATAGTGCAAGGAACGGGGGAAGAACGGGCACAAGCAAAACCATTTATAAAAGTTTAGTGGCTTGAACCCAGGATCTTCGCGTGTTAGGCGGACGTAATAGCCACTAAACTAAATTATGAAATGAAAGTTATTCTGTGAAGGAACAACGAAAGTGAACGCAAGAAGCATTGTTGGTCTCGAGACATGCCCCAAAATCCACAACCGTCACTTGCCAACAATAAACTGCGATTGGTCAACTCCTGCGAGGGTCATTCGTCATGTGTATTTGCATAGTACTCGTTCATGTTGTGGGGAATTTAATATAAGGCCATCAAAGTGATAATATTAAATGTCGACTTTACATATAATTTTAGTAATAATTATATATATATATATATATATATAAATATATATATGTATATATATATATATAATATATATATATATATATATAATATATATATATATATATATATATATTAATAATAATAATAATAATAAATTGATTATTTATATAGCGTTGTATCCCAGTAAGGAACTGGGCTCACAGCGCTTTACATGAAAGAAATAACATACTTATAAGTATTAAATTAACATTCATATCACAACAAACACACACAATTACAATACATTATACATAAGCTACGTTAATCATTTACAAGAAATGTTGTTTCATCAATTTTAAAAATAAATTTTGAAAAGATGTGTCTTAAGTGCAGTCTTGAAGGACTTGGTTGTTTGAATACCACGTATGTGTAATGGTAGAGAATTCCATTGTTTGGCTGCACAAAAAGAGAACGACCTTTCACCAAACGTTTTGGTGCGTGTCGTAGGAACAGAGAGAACGCGTGTGTCTGCAGAAGATCTTAGCTTGCAAGTGGGTGAGTAGACCGACAAAAGTTCAGTAAGATACGATGGGCATGAGTCCGAAAAGAAATTGTGACAGAGAACGGCCAGTTTGTAATCAATACGGGCTTGTATAGGCAGCCAATGAAGTGAGCGAAGAAGTGGAGTAACATGGTCATGTTTTTTTGCCTTGAGCACCAGTCTGGCAGCTGAATTTTGAACTTTCTGTAGTCTTTCAATGCATTGTTTTGGCACACCTGACAGAAGAGAATTGCAGTAATCCATACGAGCCAGTACAAGAGCACAGACTAGTGTTTTTGTGGCACTAACTGTTAAGTAATGACGGATTGAGCTGATCTGACGAATGGCAGTGTAGGCAGAGCGACAGATGTGATTGATGAAGTTGTTAATAGACATGTTGTCAGAAATAATGTAGCCAAGATTCCTAGTCGATGTTGTGAACAGAATATCCGAACTGGCTACGTGAATTGACTTCGGAAGAGACAAAGTACTGCGTGATTTATTGTTGCAAAATAGAAGTGCTTCAGTCTTGTCATCATTCAGCTTGAGTTTGCTTAACGTCATCCAAGACTTCACTTCACCAATGCACTCCTGCAACAATTGGACACCGGAGTCCATATTAGAGGGATCAGTGTGAGTATATAGTTGAGTATCATCTGCAAATGATTGGCTTTTAACTGAATGCTTTTCAAGCAGTAGAAGTAGCGGTCTTGTATACAGTACAAAAAGTACCGGACCCAAAACAGAGCCCTGAGGCACACCATATTATACGGGATGGAATGCTCACTCGACTTAATATGTACCCAAGGAGATGGGTTCGAATCTCCGTGCATGCAGGGATTTGTTAAAGAAGCTAATGGCGTCTCTGTGTCCATACAGCTCCGAATTCCATTGGTGAATTCTTTGTGAATGCTAATGTTAGACTGTTGCTCTGTGCGCATTATAGTGACACATTCTTGGTGTGACTCTAGAGTGATTTCCCTTGAATAAAAGAATCGGAAATTCTTTGTTGGAAATGGCGTTTGAATATTCATTCGACTTTTTACTACTTGTTTCCTTATATATGATATATAATATTATTTTCTTTCTCCGATCGCTATGAAACTTAGGAAAGTTGTTGAGTACCCGCCATCAATAATTTCTAGGGCTATAACAATGTCAAGAACATATTAGGAAAGAAAGTTAAGAGTTAGCTGCTGTCACGGTTATGACGGAATAAGGATGCACCCGTAACTAACCTTGAATTTTTTCTTCTTGTTTTATCTATTACAGACGCTCCTTAAATGCAAAAGACTATTACGTCCTAGACTTATGCATCGTTTATTATCTCGAAATATATACAAGAATATAAATTTAATAACACAAATTCACACAAATTCAATATTTTTGTTAAGTAAAGGGTTGGATAACTCATGCTAATAAATTAACTTCAGGTATCATATCGGACGTGCATTAATTTTTTTTTACTATAGCACCGCGCCACACCACAAAGCACCAGCATCTATCTATATAATTCTCTTCGTGGTCGGACCCTGCGAGGCAACAAGAAGCTGCATGTGCATTTTTAGAAAGCAGCGCACAAAATTACTGCACCAATGCATTCAAAAGGTGTGCAAATTAAATATGCCCTGTAAAAAAAATTATATGAAGTCATTGTTTTCGCAGATATTTTAATTTTGGAAAAGGGAACCCCTATTATAAAATACTTTGTGTGCATTTCAGAAAGTTTAATATTTCGTATTGATCAAACAAGGACAAGTTAGTTGGGCTTTTGAAAAAGGTCGGCGCCGTAGGCACCCTAAAAAAGTGCATTAAAGGGGTAAAAGAACTCTCCATGAGCAAGTCTGCGGCGTATGCTACGCCGCGTGGCGTCTAGTTGATATATATAATATGACATTGTACTTTGTAAACTTGTCTTGGAAGATTATTAATAGGATATTTTTATTTTTAAAAAAATTACTGTAATATAAAGCTTAGTATTAATAACTGGTGTTATCGAATTATTTCTTTCAATGTAACGTAGAAGAACGTATACAAATATAAAATTCAAAAGACAAAATATAGTTATAGACTTTTTAAAATGGCATTCATTTCAAATTAAATAATCTATTAGATATATCTATTTTCTTTAATATATAAATATATGTGACTTCCAATTTGATGCTGATGTCTAAGGACTAATCGTCCGATATAAGGATCTACTCCATACAAGTGGTACGCCACTTGACAACGATTCCTATTATTAGGGATATCATCTCTTTGAATTGGTTGAATTCTTGTACTAACGACAAACCCTTAATCTAATTTGAATGAACTTATTTCACTGGTTCTTGCTATAATCATTTCAGATGTTTCTTGAAATAAGTAACTAAGAGATGAATAATATAACTAGTCGTGAGTTTGTTGTCAACATTATAAAACACGGTGGTCAAGTGCCATATCTGCTCGGCTGGCGTACCGAATCACGATTTCGAATGTCCTTGAAGGCAGGGATTTTTTCCCCGGAGCTAAGGTGCCTAAGGCTGTCCCCGAGTCCATCCAGCTCTGAATGTGTACCTGACATTCGTTATGAAAAAAAAGGCGGCTGGGAAAAGCGTGGTCCCTCATAGCTGTTGGCTCTGAACGCTGCGAAACTTGCAAAAAGGAGCGTCTTCACAGACAAGACAAATTGTATTAATGATAAAATTCAATATATTAAATAAAGCTATTGATGATAATAACTAATTTGCCACTAAGGGCCATATCTTGTAATGAAAATATAGGACAGAATTATTACATATTTAATTTATAATATTGTATCCCTGTTGTCCATATAGAAATATATGCCTTTGTTTTTATTAATAATATAATAATATCAAGATGACGACTTTAAATAAATGTATAGCATTAGTATTAATTAGAGATATAATATATGGCACGGCATGAACGCCGGGCTGGTGTACAGAGGGTCACGTGTTCTCTCCTTGAAGGCAGGGATTTGTTCCTGGAGCTAAGGGCGTCTCTGAGTCCAACTAGCTCTGAATGGGCACCCAGCACTAATACATATATATATAAATATATTATATTTATATATATATATATATATATATATATATATATATATATATATATATATATATATATATATATATATATATATATATATATATATATATATATATTGTCTTTTTCATTTTTTTTTGTTAAAGGGAGGCGTGAATATTAAAGTCAGTACATGATAAAATTATACAAAAGTTTACAGCGGCAGTCAGGGTTGCCAACTCAATAAAATAACATTTACTGAGAAATATAAGAACTCTCAACAAAATTTACGAACAGAAACAATTTTTTACGGTCACATTGAACATAAAATGTTGACCTTAAAACGAACGAATATGAAGCATAATCCAAGCATTGTAGCTACAAAATGTAAAGTATCCATATGAGCACGTCTCTATTACCATGCTCATATTTTATAACGTTTGTTTATTGAATGACCTTCATCATCAGTGACAGTGTTTAATTCCTCCTGCTTATGATCATACATAGAAACATTTACACTGTCCAGTTCCAAAATTTTCGACTTTTCCACCGATATTCCGTTAGTGGGTTTTAGTACTGACATGAGCTTCAGCACGCTGTTGCTAATAGGTATTCTTTTCTGGATTGCACCGACTGCAGTGGTATAAAATGCAAATAAAAATCATCATAAAACTTTTCAACAGTCGATGGCTCATCTACTTTTTGCAGCGGTAGTTTACTTTGATAACCAATGAATATTATGTTATCGCGTGATTTAAAGTTTGTACTTTCCAAGAGATCAAAACTCGTTTAGTCTTCAACCTGTGGTCGTATATACACACTTTTCAACACTTGATTTGCCCTTACATATTAATCTGGTAAAATCGGAGAATGTGATTAAAAAAATTGTGTTGAACTGAGTAAACATAGGCAGCACTGCTTGCAAAAACAAAAATTAACATTTAACGACATGATTTTGCAATTGAGTGCTAATTCTATCCACTGTAACCAACCGGTCACACTCATCACTTGATTGAAAATAGCTTGAAAGTGCATCATATTGGTTAACAATACGATTAATACACTCCAACAGGCTCAACCACCCCATGGAACACAGCTGCAATATTGGTAGAGTGTCTGCTTCCACGAACTCTTGAAACTCTTTGTACAGCTGTAATCTTTTTCAACTACTTGAAAAATGGCTGTGAATGTCTCTGTATAGCTGTTCAATAAATTTTGGAAATGTTTTACATGCATCAGCGGCACATAGAGCAGCTACATGGCATGTGCAGTGTATATGAAATATATATGTTTGTACACTTCTGAAACGTGAAAGCGCGGGATTTTTTACTCCAATCATTACCTTAGCTCCATCAGTTCCAAGTGCCATTACATTGGCCAGTGGTATTTTATCTTCGTCGAGCCATGGGCCCGGAGGCCCCTTAATGTATTTTATCCTTATATTAATAAAGTAAGTCCCATGACCGAAGGTCGTAGGGGATCCTTAATGTTTCCATTAGAGCTTACTGGGAGCTTGTTTATACCTGGTGGGGGCCCCAATTCCCTTCCAGGGTTCAGCTGAGGACTTTCTTAACATAATTTATATTGTGGGTTTGCGTGGGCTAGATCCCACGCCCCTCAACTTGTGAAGCGACCGCACTATTGACTTCTCTACCCTGCCGCCTCCTAATATTAGCTATATAAAATTTATTTTAATTGTTAGATAATGAGAAAATAACTGGATTTTGACCAAACTTGGTATATAAAAACTTAAGAGCCTATATTAAATTACTATATGGCACTGAACTCCTAAAGTCCATTTCCTCTGGGCTGGGGGCCATACATGTGTTTTTTTACTAAACTTTTAATATTGTATTCCCGATTCAATTTTACACGATATTGAGAAATACAGATAAATATATTTGTTATGAAATTGATTGAAATGAACATATTTCCGAACGTCATATGTTAAACTGATGGGCCCGGTGACCCTTAAAGTAATTTATTTTTTTATCTATATGTATTCCTTTTTACTGAGATCGTTGCACAGTTGCGTAACAACGGGTTGGCATCGGGGCAGTTGCCAAGGGCGCCAGCTCAAAAGGGCGCCACTAAATCTCTAATTTTTAAATTTGTATTTAAATAAATACAGTTGGACCTCTCTAAGTCGATCTCAAAAGGACCCGAAAAAATCGACTTAAGGAGTTTTTGAGTTAGGAAAAATGGCGTAATAGGCGCTGATTAATCAAGGACAATGTAGATATTGAGAGGTGGGGGAACAGTCATACCGGCTAGTAGGCTTGACAGGAAAGAGACGCGATGAATATGTTTCATATGAATAAAGCCAACTGGCTTTGACATGCCGACACAAGCAAATGAGAGGAGACTCCTTCCCTCCCCTCCCCACTTTACTACCTCCACAGTGGGATGGGGGAGTAAGTTTTTCTTTTTAAAAAGAGTATGCAGCAAAGGGACGCGAATTAGTTACCAATCCTTTTTATTGTCTTTTTCATTTTTTGTACTTGCAAGGGTCGCTTAATCCATCGTAGAATGCACTAAGATAAGATTTTACGTCCATTTACGTGGCTCTACGGAATACGTGTTCTGAAATGTCACTCCAGAATAATAATCCAAATGCCCTGGAAAATTCGACTAAGAGAGGTTGAAAACCAAAAATCGTGGAGTTAAGGAGATCTAAAATACATTAGTCTTATGGAATTTGGCCGGGACCTATCAATTGATTCGATATAGGAGGTTTTAGACTAAGGGTAGTTCGACTTAGCGAGGTCCGACTGTATTTCACTTTTATCCTGGATAACAAAAAAGTGAATAATAAATTATATTTAAATATATTTTATTTAAACCATTATAATATTTTTTATTATATTTGTTGTCTTTGCGGGGCTTCTTATCATACACATGTCAATATGATTTTATAGTCTTTCTTTTAAAAAGGAAAATCTTACTATCCCCATCTCACTGTCGATGGAGTAAAGTGGGGGAGGGAAGGTGTCTCCCCTCACCGGCTTGTGTCGGTATGTCAAAGCAAGTTGGCTCAAGTCATATGAAACATCACTGCCCCTCTTTCCTGTCAAGCCTTCTAGCCACTATGGCTGTTCCCCCCTCTCTCAATATCAACAATGTCCTTGATTAATCTGCGCCTATTACGCCAGTTTCCAAAACTCAAAAACTCCGTTAGTTAAATTTTTTTCCCCGTTGACTTCGAAAGGTCCGACTGTATTACTAGTATTAGCAACACGCCATTACGCCAGCTAACGGTATTGTTTAGTAAATAATAAACTGCAAATTAGTATTGTTCCTGTCTTATTCATTCTTTAAATTCACGTTGTATGACTGTCACTGTCAGACTTCGTAATTATTGTCATAAATAAAATAAGAGAAAATTAATTCAATTATTTTTTTCTAACAAATGAAAAAATAGCAAAGTTGAAACTTTTCAATTTATCAAGGGCGCCAAAAATAACTTAGCCAAGGGTGCCAAAAATAACTTAGACAAGGGTGCCAAAAACCTAGTTACGCCTCTGTCGTTGCAACCAATTTGATTTTTAGCCGAGTGCCGAGTACCGAGTAGTGGCGGCCATGTTTTACCAATATCGAGTACCGTGAAACCTCTAATAACAAGCACCTCTCATAACGAGCACCTCTCATACAAGCACATTTCATAACGATTTTTTCGCATAAAACGAGGGAAAATAGCTAAAAACGAGGGACGTAGAAAAGGAAGTTCTCCTTTTCCTGGAAATTCATTTGTGAGCCGGCACTTCCACCCCGATGTATTATGTGTGTTAAGCACTTGGTCTGTTAGAGTACTGTTTTCGGGTGTGACGTACCGTTTATACAAGTTTTGTATTCAGACAGTATTCGAAATTTGTTTTTATATGCAAAGTGTAATAGCCTGTGCTAAAAAGTCTTCGTAAAAAAACAACAATAAAAGACACTTATAAGAGAGAAAAAAATAACTGTTGAAATGAAACGAAAACCATTGAAAAGCGAGAGCACTTGGCAAATTTAGCTCGCAACTACAATCAGGCATCATCAAAGATGTGCACTATACTCAAAGACAACTAAGGAGATGGATGCTTCAAATGAGGTGTCAAGAATGTCTACGAAACGGTTACGACACATTTGCGTCAAATTTTGAAGTGTCGGCAAAAAGGGACAGTTTTCTAGTTAAAAAGGAATAATTATTTGTCATAAAATCATATTTTTTGTTTACTTTTTTTGTTCGAATCTAAATTGTATTCTAGTTGTTTCACTCTTTAACAATCCATAAGTAATTTTATTTGAATAAATCTTAATAATAAACAATTTTTAAAAATGAGTATTTTTTTTCCAGCACGGAACAGATTATCGTATTTTACATTGATTTGTATGGGAAAAATTGTTTCGTATAACATGTTTTTCGTTTAACGACTAAGACTCTGGAACGAATTTAACTCGTTATGGAAGGTTTTATTGTACTTGAAGAAGTATTAACCTGCTATTATCCGAAATTTTGTGACCTCAATTCCACTGTTTGCGTCACACATTTTTCTCTCGTTTTGTTTGTTAATTGTATCTTCAGGATCTATGCTATAAATAAAATTATTATTTCTTTGTTTTGTTTTTAAAAAAAATAGTTTATTAATAACTCATTTAACTTTGTATAAACAGTAAAATAGATCTTTAAACGAAGTTTCTGATGTGCATACACGTGCCAGATCATGAAATACATATGATTCAAACACATCTATATTTATAATTCTCTTCGTGGAACCATGCGAGACACCACGCAAGTATGTGCAACCGAGCATGACGAATGAACCTCGCTGGGGTCGACCAATGTATCGAGACCAACAAGGGTTCTTGCGTTTCACTTGCATTGTTCCTTCACAGAAAAAGTGTGATTCGTAGTGTACTTGTTATCACGTCCGCCTCATACGGGGAAGGTCCTGTGTTCAAGCCCCAGTGAAAATACTGTTTTTTTTTAATTTTTAAAAATGTCTGTTTGTTCCCCTTCTTTTACCCCTTTATTGCCAACACTAGCTGACCGGCGCGTAGCATTCGCCGTTAAAAATTTTGTGACGGGTGAAGACTTCCTGAAAGACACAGTTGTCAAAATGGGGTGTGTTGTGGCAAACGACTGTGAGTGAATGAAAAGAAGGAAATATGGAGAGACCCGCGGCGTAGCATACGCCGCAGACTTGCTCATCATAGACAATGCAAAGAACGGATGGGGGGGGGTGAGAGTACAGACACAAAAAGCAGCACTAAGGAAATAATCGTGAAGACATGCACTCTGACTGAGATTGTTGTTACCCGCCTCCCATTTCATACTACCATCCCTTAAACATAAACTGTGATTGGCCGACCTTAGCGAGGGTTACTCATATTTAAGATTGTTAATTGCGTGTTTTTTTTATTATTCTTATTTTTAAAACTATTATCGATTATGTAACTCCGATTTTAAACCGTTTATCGTTTTATAGCTGACTTCATAAAGGTTAGGGGTGTACCGAATTTCGCCTGCAAATGCCAAGAAACCAACAATGAGTTGGCAGTCCCCCCCCTCCACACCCCAAACCGACGTTCACTCACGTTGTTTTCATTTCTTCGTGCTGTAGTTTGTGTCCGTTCTTTCTCCACTTTCTTTTGCACTCTCCATGAGCAAGTTTGCGGCGTATGCTACGCCGCGAGGTGTCTAGTATTATTTAAAACAAACGGTTCTCTATAAAAATGTAAAAATAAAAAAAGGAACTCCTTTAAAAACTTCAACTTTGACTGATAATTAATTCTTACCAATGGTTAAATGGTTTTTGCACACGGGCACTTTTTATGAATGAAACAATGAGTACAAAGCAATAGTAATATTGTCAAATTTAAGTTGAAGGATGAATGGTTGCCAATAACAATACGTCTGCACACGGTATATTTTGTAATTCCATACCAAACATAAATATTTTAGGCATGCGATGCTGCGTGCGTCTTTGCTACTGAAGCAATTACGTAATACTCGGCATCGGAATTACTAACGCGGCCGATTGCCGAGTATTTCCGAGTATACGGAAATCGGCCGATGACGAGTAGCCGAACCGAGTATCGGTTCAGCCCTAACATATATATTGATTTGACTTACACTGTTTATTTTACTTTGTATAAATTATTTAATGTGTGTTTTTTATATGGCGTTTTAGTAATATGAGTTATTTCAAAATGACGATGAATTTGGAAGTATTCGTGTGTTTATTCAATTTATATATATATATATATATATATATATATATATATATATAATATATATATATATATATTAAACTATGTGATTCACAAATTGTCAGGGGTTTTGGTATGTAAAGAAAATAAGTACTACTTTTATAAATACATCTTGCCAGATCATGTCAGCAAATTGAAATTTCATTTCCTGCTTGCGCTGCACTACAAAGCACCAATACTGATGTATAAAATAAAGCAATGTCCTTGAGCAAAAAACTTGCTTGAAATATTAATGATGCAATTTTTTTTGATAATGATTAATTTTTTTCTTAAAAATTTAATTTACTATAAGATGAAATGTTTTTATGATTGTAAATTAGATAAAATTCAGAAAAATAGATTTCAATACAAAAGCATTTTATTTTAAAGATAATAACTTTAAATGAAGAAAACTATAAAAAAAACTTATATTTTATTTAAAGATTTACCTACATCTAAATATTACACACCGCTAATTGGCTTGTTGTTGGCTTTTCTACAGAGAGAGACAATATCTTTTATCAAGTGGCAAACCACTTGTCATCGATCTCTATAATTAGAGATACAATATCAATGAAACGTTAGGTTACTCCTAACCAGATAACTCATAACTCTTACTCTTTATGTAATTTCTATAAAGTCGTTACATCAGTTCTTGATATACTTATTTCAAATGCTTCTTTACATTAATAACTGAAATTAAAATTCCATAATTAGCCTTGTTTTTGTTTTCTGGATGAAAGTATAATTAATGTTACTTTGGGATTAATTCCCGTGGCTAAGGGTGTACCTGAGTCCATCCAGTTCCGATGGGTAATTAACACTAGTTGCGTATAAATAGAGGTAAAAAAAAAGATTTTTAAAAATCTCGTTTTTGTAAGTGTACTAAAAAGAAGAAAATAATTCAAAACTTATAAGTTCAACTACTTTGATTTAATATGACTTTAAACCTGGGCCAGGGTGTTTGGTATAACATTAAAGACAGATCTATAAATGAGATATGAGTGACCCTGCATATGTAAAAACTCATAAATTCTGACATTTAAAGACAATCTATAACATCAAGTTGCACGCCACTTAACATCGATCTCTATAATTACATATACAAAGTGTTGGGTTTCTCCAACCCGGTTATATCTTTCAAAAATTTCTATAAAGGCATCAAATCAGCTCTTGATATCATTATTTCAAATGTTTCTTGACATTATTGACCGTTCATAAAATATGTCACGTTTCAGGTGGAAGGAATGCAAGAATGTGTGACTGTTTGTGACAGTTGGGGGAGGTGGTCCGCCCATGTGTGACGTCACGTCGTTTTATATTCAATTTTAATTATTTTGTTAATTAAAGAAAATCCATTTTTGTTCGGAAGTGTGAGATACTTTAAGGGGTGGGGGTGGGGGAGGGTCTGAAATTTGTGACAGTTTGCGACAGAGGGGAATGAGTTTAAAATGGTACAAAATATCGTGTCGTACTTTCATGACAGCCCCTTATTAACTGAAACAAAACAATAAATTAAACAACCCCATAAAAACAAAGGTTTTGACTACAAATCCCTTATATATGAGACAGAATTTAAATTATTGATTATGTTCTAGCGCGACAAACATTTACAGCCTGAAACTGAGAGAATTCCACCTGGTTAAAACACGAGATGTGGTCATCGATGGCTGGCGTGAAGTCAAGTGACCCGTAAAATGTAAACAATAGCGACTGCTACATATAGTTTTATATAGATAAACTAAAAATTGCATTAATTTAATTACGGTACGTTCGATCTGAAAATTTTGATACCATGCATTGTTAGGTGACACGGGTCCATGCGCCAAATTTCAGCTCACGGCATCACGGGATGTGGGTCATTTTTAGACTTTTGTTTTTCCGCCTGCCCGACGATGAACGACAGACAGTGAGAGAGAGAGAGAGAGAGAGAGAGAGAGAGAGAGAGAGAGAGAGAGAGAGAGAGAGAGAGAGAGAGAAAGAGAGAGAGAGAGAGAGAGAGAGAGAGCGAGAGACGGCGGTGAAAATAATATAAGGGATTTAAAAACAAAATAATTAGCCCTGCTTTTCTTGTCTACAAAGAGAGTATAAATACTGTTACTTCTAACACTTTTTAAAATAGGAAAAAAAACAAGCGATAAAAACTACTATTTTTTAAAATGTCAATTTCATATTTTAAAAAATATACACACTTAACATAGGTATTTATTGGGAAATGTCACAGTAAGTTTTAATGTTTTAAAACAATTGTGTGAATATTACATAGCCTGAATACTATACATTTTATACCAAATCTGTTAAACAAAGAAGTAGGCTGGCGACTATATATTTTATAAATGCTGTCATTACCTTTAAAGAGTTTGGATTGATCAATTAAGTCTGTTGTTTTTATGCTTATAAAAAAAAATTTATTAACATCATTTTGTATATTTTTAAATACGATCCGTTGCAAAGGTGACTAGGTAATTAAGGACATCGTTTTTTTCAATATAAGCCACATAAATTTTGGTGGACGGACACTTCGACCCCGTACGATTCGACCCCGGATTTTCGACCCTGCCAGTTCGACCACATTACGTTTCGACTCCAGGACGTTTCGAAACCCTTGTCGGTACGACCACGGACGGTTCGTTCACGGACGGTTCGACCACGGGCGATTCGACCCCGGACAGTTCGACCACAGGACGTATCGACCCCAGGGCGTTTCGAGCCGTACGTTTCGACCTCTTCGTATCTACACCGTAGATATTATTATTTTCTTAACAATACAAAAACTTTTTTTAATTTATTATTTTTAAATATTAATTTGTGGTATAAAAACAATTTAACTTAATACTATTATCCAAAAAATTATTATTAAAAATTAAATTGCAGTTTGAAATCGTTTGTTTTGTATAAACACGGACAACCAGTCAACATTCAACGAGAATTCGTGATTGTGATAAATGCGCCATTCCTCTGAGGTAGAAAGTCCAACTCCACCCCAACACCGTCCGATGTAATCGGACAATAAAAAGGCAATGTGGTCAAATGTTCCTTTATAAAGTGCCTACATTCTCTCTGCCTCCACTCGTTCTATTTACCTAACCCATAACCCTCGCCAGCACACATAGTTATGCAGTGGTAACTGAGTTTAGCCCTCGTAACATGTTATTATGAAACCCCTGGACAAAATGTAAACAGCAACGACGTAACGTTCAGCCAGGTCATACGGGCCCAGTATCTTGATTGTTATTGTCTACTAGGCGGCTATATTACCTATTGAAATTTATGAGCTTTAAATACTGAAAACTTTGTACGTCTGATTAAAATCAGTATTTTTGCGAGGAAGGTCTTCACGTGTTAAGGGGTCGTCCATACAGTACGTCACGCTCCTGAGGGGGGGGGGAGGGTGTGTTAGAAAGTGTGACAGCTTGTGACAGGAGGGAGGTGTGACATCACGGTGTTTTATATTAAATTTTAATTATTTTGTTAATAAAAAAGAAATAGTTGTTTTAAGTGTGACGTACTTTAGTGGAGGGGGGGGGGTCCAAGATTTGTGACAGTTTGGACAGAGTTAAAAATGGTCCAAAATAGCGTTACGTACTTTATGGACGGCCCCTAAGGAACACAAGAAACAGAATTGAATGGAAGGGTGCGGGTTCGTAATGGTTCCAGCTTCTGCGAGTTGCGTCGTTCATCATGTCGACACCTTAATAAAAAATATTTATAAATCCATTTATTTTTGTTATCACAGTGAAAATCTTTTATCAACCTATACATAAATAAATTTTAAAAACACAATAATAAGTTTGGTCCTTTTTAAGTGTGTTTGGGATAGGAGTGGAGATTGTTTTTAATTTTTTATGGATAATATACCAAAAATTAATTTAAAGAAAAAATAAGAATTAAAAAAAAACAACTAAAGAATAAATAAAAAAATAGGACTGTTAAAGATTAATTAAAATTTAATCGTTAACTTTTGAAAAGTTAACTATTAATTAATAGTTAATTTCGAGTAAAGCCAAATATAAAAATTTATGATGTCATAAGTAAAACCTATTATACGTTCTTGTTGAAAATCTAAATAACACTGGAAACGTCTCTCCTTTATATGCCATCTTTTAACCAACTACGCAAAAAGATAGTGTTTTGACATTATTAGGTTCAAGTGGTGAGCGGGTCTAATTGACAATATAATCAGCCGAGCTGAACAATCATTCACATGGAACTGAGGTAACTGGTATGCAAAACAAAAAAAAACGGTCTTGGCAAGGAATGGCATTATCGGATATCGGTGTTCATTAACTCTAGGGTTAATGGATTCAGAAACTTCTATCTTCATTTGGTAACGCAGTAATTCATCAGAAGAGCTGTCATCATTTTCTGTCTCTGAGTCAGACTCCATTACTGCCATAGCTAAATACGCTTTTCATTTGGTTTGATAAGAAGGCGAAGTGTTAGAACCATGGTAGGCAAATTTTATCAACATTTTAAACATTCCCGGTCAGTCAATTGTTTAAAACCAAAATCTTCGTGTAATCGTCAGGAGATTTGTTATTATTTATCGGCCGCTATTTTTTAATTATTTTCTTTTTTACTTTTTGACTTCCAATAACGTGTAAGTTACGGGTCAATTAATCGTTAAAAATAATTTAATATTTAAAAAAAATGTAACGATTAATCGAGAAATTAATCGTTAATTTCCGCAGCCCTAATAAATTTATTACTAAAATTTATTGACACATACTAAAGAAATCTGAATCCAATCTAAAGTTTCATCATCTTTAATTGATGTATGAACTGAGACTAATGACTGAAACCCGAGACGTGGATAGGAGAACGAACATTAAACTCAGACACTGATCACCTTTTAAAAAGTCAATCTCGACGTGTGTAGTTGTGCACCATCGCTAGGAATTTTCTCAGTCTTTCATATTTTTATTTTGTAGACTTCATCAGGCACTGGAATCAAACGAAAAATAATAAATAGTTTTTTATGTGTAAAACTTTAATTTAAAATTTTAAATCCCAAAATGAAAATAAAGATCTTCTTTAAAATAATTTTTGTGCTCACCGTCCCTACTGGGACCAAGGAGGAATTGATTTCAAAGGATATGAGATACATATAGAGTTGTAAGGTGCAACATGTTGTTCCAATAGCCGTAGAATGGGCTTATCTACCAAAGACAACAGTTAAACTTGACAAAATAAAGAGGAGCGGAAAGATTTATTAATAGTGCATATTCAAAATCGACAAGAGTAATCCCGAAAAGAGTAATCACTAAACCTTGAAACCCTAGAGGATAGAAGAAGAAAGAGTAAAGTATCCATTATACATAAGATATTGAATTCTAAATTGGAAATAAAACACAATAACAATCTCATACAGTGATGGCGAGCAAGGGACAACCGGGTAACATTTTATACCGGGTACCAAATCCGAAAAGTTAGAGGTACTATTTGCCGGATCCGATACGAATCTGAGTATTTGGGTTGTTAAACGAAAATCGGAAATCCGAATTAATTTCGGTTTTGAAAACGTTTAGCGTTTGCTTTATTTTGCAAAACCATAACCGCATATAATTTAGCTTACACGTTTTCTACCAATAAAATTTAATTTCAGGCATTCAATTTGGTTTATTAAATTATTATTGACTGCATTTTTTATTGTTCACTTTACTACCGACTACACTCTTCATGCAGATGATATTAAATTAATTTGGTCAGAAGAATGGATTACTAATTTATTAAAATTTAAATCAATACATTACTTATATATTACTTGCTTTCTCTTGTTAATATGTTTCTTACTTACTTTGTAACTTGAAGTCGCTGCTAATTTTAGTTAATATATTTACTTTAAATTGAATTTATGTTTATTATTTTATTCGATATTTAAACAGTTTACATTTTTAGTAAATATGGCGGCGTGGCGCTAGAGGTAAGCACGGAATTGTCTTTAAAAAATAGTTTATTAACTTTATATCTTTATAATTTCAAATTATTAATTTCTATAATTGTGTTACATTTGTTATATTTTTAACAATTTGTAAGTATACTAATCTTGATATTTATCGAATTCCAAAATTTTATTTGTTAAGGTTTTTTTTATATAGATATTTGGCTATTTGCGTGGGAAATATTTGCCTAGGCGAATAATTGCAAAAACCCGATATCCGGACGGGGGGAATGTCCCTACGAAGAATCTTTTTGGGCTCGCATGTCCAAAATTCAAACAAATCCCAAATTTTTTAATAGCAAAGTTCCAACAATCCAATGAAATTCGAAAAGGGTTGTTGGTTGGCTTAGATGGTTTGATTTAGGAAGTAATATATTAGCCACGTGCCGGCTCATGAGAGTCTGCGCACCGACTGTGGCACGCGTGCCATATGTTCACGATCACTGATCTAATATAACATTAACAAACACAAACCAAATTCTTCTTTACGGGTGGCTTTCGTATGAGAAATAGGTTGCCTGAACAAGCCAAGAAAGCAAACCAACTATTAATATTTAAACTTTGATAAAATGCAAGACTAGACATAAATTATGGATAAGTATAGTACGCAAGACTATTAATTGTAGATGGATGAGCCCCTGGTCTTTGTAAGATAAGATCATATTTATTTCATCTGTTCAATGGCTGCAACTTCTCCAAACTCTATGGCATTCTTCCCCCACACAGGAAATTGATCATTTTTCACATCACCACACGAATCCTCATGAATTAAAAAAAACAACAAAAAACTCTGGTACTCATGTCAGACTCAAACCATCTTCTTCGCGGTAGAAAAATAAGGTAGTCGGTGACTTTGACCCCGGACGTTTCGACCCCGGACGGTTCGACCAGGGACGGTTCGACCACGGACGATTCGACCCCGGGTGATTCGACCCTGGACAGTTCGACCCCGGACGATTCGACCCTTTTATTTCTAAGGCGTTAAATGGTTTTTATTTATTCTTTGTATTTACTTTATTTATTTATGTTTAAATATAATTTTGTTATACAAATAAATAGTTTAATTGTATTATCTCTTTAAATTATAAATAGTATGAAATAGTTATTTTTAACGTTAAATTTACGATGACTGAAAAAACTATACACACCGACAACCAGTCAACTTTCAATGCGAATTCATGTTTGTGATACATACGCAGTTCCTCGGAGGTAGAAAGTCCAACCCCACCCAACCGCGATTCGACGTAATCGGGTAATAAAAAAGGCAATGTTTTCAATTAGTCCTTTATAAAGGTACCTACAATATCTCTGCCCATACTCCCTTTATTTACCTTCGCGATAACACTCGCCAGCACACAGGATCCTGTGGTCGTCACTTAGTCTAGCCTTCGTAACATGTCATTATGTAACCATCGGACAGTTCGACCACATAAAGTTTCCACTAGGGGGCTGTCAATGTTGTTGAAAAAGGCTGACATGGTACCCGTTTAAACGCCGCATTATTTTCGACTTTATGACCGCTTTACAATTTAATCTAGCCACCATCCATGCGCCTCATTTTATACAGTAGCCAACGGCATGCTTCCAGTAACATATTACTTATTACTGTGAACTATAAACTTTTATTCCTGCTGTTTAATGCATTCGTCATACTCATAAACTGAAACTACGGTGAACGGAACATTCAAACAGAATGTCAATAACAATGACGTAACTTTCAGTCAGGTCATACGGGCCCGGCAGCTTGAATGCTATTGTCCGCTATGGGGCGATATTAACTATTCAGATTTATTAACTTTAGACAACTTAGTACGTCTCATTCAAATCATTTTTTCACCTAGGGAGGTCGTCTACATGCGTTAACGAACACAAGAAACAGAAGTCAATTTAAAGGGCATGGGTTTGTAAGGAAAAAAATAAAGCATTTTTTTTTACAGTACACATCTTTGAAAGACTGATATATATATATATATATATATATATATATATATATATATATATATATATAATATATATATATATATATATATATATATATAATATATATATATATATATATATATATTTATATAAGATCCAATGAAGGTCCTTTTTAAGTATGTTAGAGATATGAGTGGAGGTAGGAGTGACCTGTAAGTTATAGTGTGATGTATACCTAGTGTTTTGGCGAGTGTTATGGGAAAGGTAAATATGCTACTGGGAGTGGGGGACAGAGAGAATGTAGGTACCTTTACAAAGGACTATCTAACTACATGCCATTTTTATTGTCCCATTACATCGTGGCTTTGATTGGGGTGGAGAGATCAAGACAAGTCTACCGAGACCAGGGAATGTGCGTTGGCCGGCACATAATGGTATGTTACAGAGACCAGACTAAGTGGCGACCACAGACATAGGACAACGTGTGCTGTTAAGGGTTATTGAAAATGTAAATACAGGGAGTGTGTGTAAAGAGAATGTACGTACGTTTTTCTGACCACATTGCCTTTTTATTGTCCGATTACATCGGATTGGGGTTGGGGTGGAGTTGGATTGGCTTGGAACGACTTTTATACTTTTAGATGTATTATAAAAGAGGAACATTAGTTGCTAAAAAATTACGTGTGTGATAACGCAAAAAAAAATAACGTAAAAATGGAAACTCCTGTTGAATATGGACAAACATTTACAGACTGAAACCGACTGATCTCTCCTGGCTGTAAAAACGGTGTGGTCACGGATTGCTGGACTTAACTCAGCGTGAAAGGTGAATTAAACAAAGCAGACCTCTACAAATAGTTTTATAAAGATAAACTAAAATACATTAATTTAATTGCGGTACATTCGCTCGTTCTGAAATTTTGATACGATGCATTGTTAGGTGACACGAGTCTATGTGTAAAATTTGAGCTCGATAGCATCAAGGAAAGTGTGTCATTTTTTGTTTGTTTTTCCGCCCGCCCGCGAACGACAGAGATGACGACAAGATTTCGAAGTTAATATAAGGGATTTAATAACATTTATAGTAGGAAGAGGATTATTTAAAAAAAAACTGAAACCACAGAAAATGATAACAAAATTTAGTACATTTAATCAACCATAATATAAGAAGTATGTGAGGAATGGAGTAATGAAAATTTATTGAGAAATCCATGAGTAAAATATGATGATTTACTTTATTTTGATTTCCGATGATAACAAAAAAAAATGAACTACATTTTTTCCCTTTATTTTGACAGCCGCACTGCCTTGAAAAACAAAATCTCGGAAATGTACAAAACGAATTTCAGTAACACAGTTATAGAACAATACATTTAAGTCTTTATACAATATATACATTTTTTAAAGATTGTTCTTAGTCTGGCAGTTGAATGTGAAGATAGATGTTTGTTAAAATTGTATTCAGAGAATGCGCTGTCATTTATAATTAAAATTTCTAAACGAAGTCATCAATTTTCTGAAAGTTTCAGATATCCATGTCGCTTCCGGATGTCAGAAAATTACAAAAACTTGTACCATTTATTTTTGTAGGTAACCAAGCTCTTTAGGGCCATATATAGACAAACGCCCGTCACCGTCATTTACGAGAGCAGTCGTTTCTCAATCTTTCATTTCTTTTTGCACAACCACCCAACTTGTTCCCATTCCATGATATGTTTTAGCAGGTGAGAGAATCGATTTTTTTTTACTTCTTACTTCCGATGATTACCCCTTCAGCACGATACCTCATTGATGCAAGTTAACAAGATAGTGAATCGAAAGACTCAGTTTTTTCGATATTGACTAAAAAAGACAGCAAATCAGAGCCGTAAGGTTGGAGGATATTTGTTGTCAAAAGCAAAATAAGGCAAGTATATTGCTTCAAGTTTCCTAAAACGTGTACCTTTTCTTTATGGTCGTTGTTCTGCCGTGAAAGTAAAAATACGGGAAAAACAGTTTATAACTTAATACGTTAAATTAGTAAAGCAGATGCCATCTTAAGATATCAGGTTACAAATTAACTTTTTTTAAAGATTCAAAATAAATGAAACAAAATAGGATATCAAGCATATTTATTTTAAAATGTTGCAATATTATGAGTCGTCTCTCCAAGTCAAATAAGTTTGAATATAATACAGTACAACCGCAACGAAACTCAATAGTCTATCTCATTTAATCTATAGTAATATAATAATGTGACATATTCAGATTGAAAAATTCCATCAAAATATTAATTAATATTAATAATGCTGTTAGAAGTCATCTCAACAGATCTTTGTTTACTCTACGGTATTTTCAGTCAGCTTCGTGAATTTTACCATGACCAAAACTGCTTTACGGCTTAATTGAACTAACAATTTTGCAAACGTATCGTTAAACCTATAATGATGCAGAAAGAACGTTGAATAAATAGACATTACGTAATAAAATATGACGTTTTCAGGTCTGACAAATGACACATGTAATTGAGTGAAAAATGAGGTTAAAGGCTAAAAGGTAAATAATGGATTTGATTGATGACTCATATTAAAAAGTCTTTGTTGTAATGCGTAAAAATAAAAAAAATGAAAATTTGGTTTGGGAGTTAAATCATTATTTAAAAGGATAAAATTTCGGTTAATAAATTTCATTTAAAATATAGATTTCAATCCTTACATTATTTCAAAATGTGAGACGTCTATTGCTTCTTCTCTTCTAGCCCACAAAACCGGGTAGTCTCGATGCCAGCCAGTGCTACCAGTGATGTTATGATTGAAACACCTCACATCAAATCAACTTCTATAGGGGCCAGAATGTTCAACGCATTGATGCTTGCACTTAACATACTATTGAGACAGTGCGCTCCTTTTACCGCCTGAGAAAAATTGTACACGACTTATTCTACATTTCGTGTTTAATAAAATTTCTTTGATAGTGTTTATATTTTATGAACCTTTTCTTAGAAAACTCGTCAGTACAAGGCTGTGACTTGTTACATTACATCAGCTTACTGTACTTGTTTTTTTAGGAGCACCAAAGTAAATCTCTCAGCGTCCCCCCCCCTCACCAAACCACAGCGCTAATCTGCCCCGCGGTGTAGCAGGAAAATTCTTGAGCCGCGAGCCTTAGGCGACAAGCCCCCGAGATACTTGACTCCAATCTCATCAGAGAATGGCGTCTCACAATCGTCTCACAACGGTCTCACCACCGCCCCCCGTAAGTCCATCCGGGTACACTGCCAAACGCTTAGGCCCCAGACAGTCGTATCCCAGGAGCTGGTCACACTCTCCTTCCCCCAACCGCCATAATAAATGCCTTGATCGAGACACTCAACTATTACACGTATTTACCATCTTCCGTGCTTCCATTTTACCTCACACGTAGTAGCCCACCATCTCCCCAACCCCCGGCCACCCCTCCCCGCGTCTCGGTAAAATGCGCTCCATCTTAAAGCTCAAGATTAGTACCTAAGATGGGTAAGAGCTCCAGAAAAAAAAGGATGCCTCTCCATATCCGGATATTTGATTTTGACTTAGAAACTTAAAGTCTCAACAGGGCATTTTTCCGTATACAACAGACATTTGAAAATACAGTGTATTTGTGATCATGATATTGCATAGATTGTTCCATCCGCACTACTAAAGAATTATTTCCTAAAAAAATTGATGCAAAGCACAATCGTGACTTCAAATGGAACTAACAAACGTCTACACACTATGACAGACAAGCTTATACAGAGTAACCCTTTCACACTCATGCCCTTTATAGAAAACTCCATTCATAGCTTAAAGTGAAAAAAAACCAAAGAACAAAAAGACGTTTATTCTGTATTTTAAAAGGCAAACAATCCCTTACCACGTAATAACTAATTAGTTAGTTAGTTATTTTCTCTCGGGCAGAAGTCATGGATTTCCATTTACGACTATCCGTCGCCAATTTTATTAGGTCTTGATTATTTCTGAGACCCATGTTTGAGCTTTCTCTTTTGATTGTTGATTGCTCTACGTAGGGTTTCCCTTGGTCTTCCTTGTTTTCTATTGCCTTTTGGTGTCCATATGAAGGCATGACGATGGAGTCTTCTCTCGTCCATTCGAAGAACATGAGCGATATAATTCCAACGTATTCTCCTAATAAAAGTTGACACATATTCTTGGTTGGTTTCTTCTCTTATTGTTTCATTTGATTTAAAATCACTCCATTTTATATTCAAAATCTTTCGGAGGCATTTGTTTTCGAAGGCAACTAATTTCTTTTCTATAGATTGAGTAAATTTCCAGCTTTCGCATCCATATGTTAGTACAGGGATTACGCAAGAGTTGAATAGCCTAAGTTTTATATGTTTGCTAAGTGTCTTTGATCTCCAAATATTTGTAACTTTGTTAAAAGCACTTGACGCCAACGCAATTCGAGTCAAGTCATTATCTCTGATGTTGCATCTCCATCATATGACATTTTGCTTACTAAGTAAATGAAGTTGGTTACTTTCTCTATGGTTTGGTCATTAAGTATAATATCATTTGGTTGGTTCGTCCATGATTTTTGTTTTGGTTGTGTTGATTTGAAGACCAATTTGAATCGAAAAGTGTTGGAGACGATCCATTTTTTCTTGGAGGCTAGAAAACGAAATAACTAATACACAGACAACATTCCAGACACCAACAAGCCTCTTTTAGGAAGATCTTCCCCTACCCCACGCTGTTCGTCAGTCAGTCAAACACACAAACACACGTCTGATCATTCCTATCTTTCCTGGTCATCTTTCCTCTCCTGTCCGGTTGCGATCACAAAGGCCCAATTAATACCTATCAATTTTCGGGGAGCAACCTTCACCTGTGGCAATGCTAAACAACGCCATGAAATTTGAACGTCCAGATTTTATCAGATCGAATTCTGATCGCTCCCTCCTCAACCAGCCCCCCACCCACCCACACCTTTTCGCCATTTTCCGGAGGGTAATGTCTGGACATAGAAAATCAATTTGAAATGACTGCAGCGTTAATTTCAGTTTGGAAAACGCGGGAGGTTGGAAAAAGTTAGTAGCGAAATCCATTAATCGGAGGGAGGAAGGACACCGTGTTTTTTGGAAATGGTATTGTGTTCGTCACGTGCCAAATCTAAAATAGATCTTCAGTAGCTTTCATTGTCAGATGGGAATTCAATTGTGCTCTGTTTTAACACAGGTCAACACGGAAATGATTAAACGATCGTCATGTGGGTTTGGAAGGGGGAGATGAAAGGTGAATAAACCCCGTGGGATGGGGGAGATGAAAGGTGAATAAACCCCGTGAGATGGGGGAGATGAAAGGTGAATACACCCCGTTGGAGGGGGGAGTCTAAAAGACGTAAAATTTGACGGTCTCTAGTTGTGGAGACCAAATACGCCAAATGTTAAAATGAATCGGTCAACTTTTGATTGTTTTATTTAGTTTTTAACCGGCTTTCAATATGATAGTTGAGTGGTGTGACTGAGCAGATCAATGGGAACAATGGCAAGACAAGAGAGATAATATAATCGGCTGGAAAGTAAATATATATTATAATTCAGTGGAAAGGATAAACACATTGTTGTGATGAGGGCCCCACGCGCTTATTCGCATTGGATAGGTTCACGGATTTCACCTGTTATCATAGAACATTTTATTTTCTTCTTTTTAGTGCAATTTCGATATTATAATAATAATAATTGATATTTTATATAGCGCTGTATCCCAGTAAGGAACCGGGCTCACAGCGCTTTACATGGAGATCATAACATACATATAATAATTAAATAACCATTCATGATAAGTAAATAAAAGCGTGTCCGTTTAAAAAAAATAATTTTTTAAATATTTTTTTTTGCTCTTCTGATTGCAAAACCATCGCACCTCCAAATTTATCCATTCCAAAGTCTTCTGAAAGGTGTTCTATTCTGCCTTATCACCTCATATTTCGAAACTCAAGAAACACCACAGGAGTTCTACTTCATCAGTTCAGATGATGAACTTTACAGGTCAGCACGAGGAAGACAGAATCCGACGAAAGATGTGTCAATCCGACGAGCGAGGGGGTCAGATTTGTCAATCCGACGAGCGAGGGGATCAGACTTGTCAATCCGACGAGCGAGGGGGTCAGATGTGTCAATCTGACGAGCGAGGGGGTCAGATGTGTCAATCCGACGAGCGAGGGGGTCAGATTTGTCAATCCGACGAGCAAGAGGGTCAGATTTGGTCAAAAACACAGACGCGCAGCACAAAGAAAGCGGAAGTACGAAAAAACATTTTTAAAAGAGGTTATCTTAAAATATTGCCAGAAAATCAAAGAAACACGAAGAGACAAACCTGACGTAAATGTTATTTATTTTGTTTTTGTTATCAATTTTTGTTCAAGGATACTGCTTTCAATTAAAAAGAAAAAAATAATACACATTTCGGTGTGCTGAGATTAAAGGTAATTAAAAAAAAATTGAGTGATTTGTGTTGTAGATGATAAACTACACACATTTCAAAACTGATCTGCCAGGTTAGTTCTCAAGTAAGATTTTAAAAAAGGCAACCATATTTTTATCATAGGATCTCTTAAATTACGAATGCTATGTATTTTATTATAGTTTTCTTTTGTTTTTGAGATAAAATGTGTGTCAGTTCAGCTTTAAATTCTAATATCATTAGTAATATGATTAATTATTTTTATTTTTACAGCTTTTGGGCCGTCCATAAGGTACGCCACGCTCCAGAGGAGGGAGGTGTTGGAAGAAAGTGTGACAGTTTGTGACGGGGAGGGGGGGGTCGGCCATGTGTGACGTCACGGTCTTTTATATTAAATTTTAATTATTTTGTTAATAAAAAACAAAATTTTTGTTGGCAAGTCTGACGTACTTTAGGGGGGGGGGTGTCCGATATTTGTGACAGGGGGAGGGGGGGAGTTAAAGATGTTTAAAAATAGCGGGACGTAATTTATGGGCAGTCCCTTTCACTTATTCGTTTTAAATCAGCCCCTTACAGCCCGTGAAGTCATTAAAAAAATTTATAATTGCAAACGAACATTAGATTTTATTTTTAAAAATGAATTTTGCGTGCTACAATGTCCTCCCCTATTCATCTCCACCGCCTCGCAACATCTAGTTCCAGCCCAGACTTTAGGCCGGGCTGGTCAAAGACCTTTATGATAAACTTTTCATATTTTCATATTTCATATATATATACAACCGATTTTCAGCATGTTGATACCATATGTCGGAGTTACATTTTCTTAATATATGTATCGGTCCTAGGAATTCTGGAGCCACCATCGTGAGAACCACTGGGCTGAAGTTCATGAACTGCCCGGAGACATGGTCGTTAATGCAGCTCAATCAGCTGGTAGCAACATGATTCGAGAGTAGCGTACTATGTGACATGATATTTGTGATTGGATTCAGTTGCCTTATAATCACGGGCAAAGAACTCTGCCGTTCCGTAGAAGACCGGATCACGGAAGATAAGCAGTGTTTTGAGAGTATTATAAAAGTACATACCATACCATAAGAAAGGTTCTTACCAATCTTCAATTATTAAATAGGTAGTACACATGGGACTTGGCATTTGAAACTAAGGAGAAATAGTACTCTTCTGTCATAGAAAAATATTTTGTCCCTATGCGATATACGACATCACACTAATTGAAACATACATCTCGAAATAGAATGAAAGTAACTTGTTATATCTATTTATTTATTTTGGTAATCTGGGAGCTATGAAACATTTATTATGTTTCGCCACAAATTTCTTCCATAACTTCAAGGAATTTAGAAAAAAAATAGTTTAATTAAGAGGTCGTTAACTAGCTACGCTGATTATATGATTTTGTATGTTCAACGTGAAAAATTATGGTGATGTTAAATGATTTGAATTTTAGAAGGTGCACACGACTCGAGAAAAATATAAAAAATCTCGAGTTATCAATGTATCTGGAGTTCATTCCAACCACTTTCCGCCAAAAAAACCCACATTTTGTGTATGTCCCAGTCTGAGACATCTGTGCACCCACAAACATATTAAGCCCCGTGTAAATGTTTTTTAAATTCATAATTTATCTTCGAAAGAAGAACCTTCACATAAGGAGAATTCGATCTCACACGCCGACTCTACTTTTACTCATTAAACTTGATTACTTATTTCATTTCATGAATATATCCATCATACAATACAATTCAGTTTAAAGAAAGACTTTAAAAAAAATCAGGACAACAAGTGGCAGATCATGGCATGTGAACATATATAAGGAACCCAGACACCTTCAGGAAAACAGAAAATCAATTACAGTATATACTCGTTCTATAGCCCGTTCGTTCACAAGCCGACCCCCACTTTTGGAAGAGAAAAGTATTAAAAGTGTATAACCCGATCTCAAGCCGACATCCCAAAAATAATAGGACAGCTTAAACAAAATGGTACACATTTTTTAAAAACTTCAAGCTAAATCGTTCGTTATGATTGTTTACTTTGCCTATCTTTGTCTGTGTGCTCTTTGTTAGGCAAGAGTTACCGGTATTTAAAAAAACAAAATCTTTGGTAAACAGTGACGATAGCGCGTACATTAAAATTCGTTGTTGAAAACAAAATTTGTAAACAATTTATTAAAACGTTCACAAAAATAAATAAATTGATTAAATAAGGTAGGTGCAGACACTACGTAGCATGATATAGCTACAGGTAGAGCAGTCGAAGCTGGTAGAATGTATAAAAGGAACTTATTTATCTACAATAACAAAACCGATATTCAATATCCATACAGAAATACGTTAATGACCCTTTCGTAAGCCGACCCCCCAACTTTTTCCCCTAGATTTTGTCCAAAAAAGGTCTGCTTGCGAACGAGAATATACGGTAATTAAAAAACATATTTTTTAAATAGCATTCAATGATTTATCGAAGTAGAGTTGAAACAAAGAAAAAGGTCAAGGCCTCTAAAATGATATAGTGGAATTGTTTGACTGGTAGTACTAAATTATGTTAAGCAGGGCGAGCATTTGGGAGTTGGGGTTGCATAAAATCAGATAATGCCTTTTTTACTTTTCATGTTGATTATACAGGGGCGTCGTCGCGGAGAGTGGGATTTAATTATTGAAGGCGATGGGATATAAGAAAATGGGAACTAAATGTAACACTCTATGTATCTTAGGTCGGTGTAAAGATAAAGTTCACGCCCACACTCACGAGACATGACCCAACCAATGGGATCCGTAGTTGCTTCAAATAGTTTTGTGCCCCAACCAATGGGATCCACAGTTGGTTCAAATAGTTTTGTCCCCCAACCAATGGGATCCGCAGTTGGTTCAAATAGTTTTGTGCCCCAACCAATGGGATCCGCAGTTGGTTCAAATAGTTTTGTGCCCCAACCAATGGGATCCGTAGTTGGTTCAAATAGTTTTGTGCCCCAACCAATGGGATCCGCAGTTGGTTCAAATAGATTCGCCAACAAATGGGACCGAGTTAGTCCTATGGGCTTTGGTTTGCATCCTTGCGCTGCCTCGCTTTCTGGCCTTACTACAAAGCATAACAATAATTTTTAAAATGAACACATAATTCAAGCTCAATTTCTTGATAGGGGAGATGTAATTAACCTTTCTTTATATTGCAATTACTTTTTGTTGTTTTCCCTGTCTCTATTTAACTTGTTAACTACACGTATTCTTTGAGGTTTTAAGGTTAACGACCGAATGTCAATTAAAATTTGGTTATTTCGTCTTGAAACGGATTATCATTATTTCTTTGCTTTGAATATTTTGGGCTACGAACTTTTCGGGTTTCCGAGTTCAAGAACGAACTAAGTTCGTAATCCGATGCGCCACAGTGGCTACACACGTTTGAAATTCTGGTTTAAACTGACAGTTATCTTTAAAAAAAATATCATTCATGTATTTAAATTATTAAAAAAATATAGATATTAAAGACGCCTTTCACCTTTCCAAACGATGTACGATGTCACCCTGTGTTAACTGTGCATTTACAGTCTTTTATTTAGAAGACTTATCACGGCTTCTATTTAAAACCGATCATACTTCTTGAGCAGCTTTTCAGAACATTGTCAACGTTAACGAATCGTTCGTGTGTCTCAACTAAATCACTAGATCCCATTTGTAAGGTGACAGATAATTTGTGTGAGAGGATACAGCGTGAGTCGGAAAAACTTTACTGTAAACTTTGTAATGTTTCTGGTATTCAAATAATAGAAAACTTAAAAAAAGGTATTTCTTTCAATGATAATAAAGGTATTTTCAACAATTTTGTTTGAAAACGTAATACTATAATAACTACTTCTACCAAAATGCTAACATTTAACCAAACTAAATAGGCTTACCTCAATTTTAACCTTTTAATATTCTTATATTTAAATTTTTAATTAAAATGATTCTATTTTAACGGGGGACAATTATTGCGGAAAGAAAGGCTTTAAAAAATTCTTATCAAACCCACATACAGCGCTCTTAAAATAAAACGTGTTTATTGCATAGCAGATTTGAGAGAGAAAGAGAGAGAGAGAGAGAGAGAGATAGGGATAGAGAGAAATAAAGACAAAGAGGGAGAAAGATAGGGAAATACAAACGGAGAGTAAGAGAGAGAATGAGAGAGATACGAGAGTTTGAGAGTTAGATATATTAGTTCCTATGCGTTAATGAATTTTTTGACTATACCTTTAAATTATATTAAAAAATATCAAATTTAACCCCGCGAAATACAAATATTCATGTTAACGCTGCACTTTTAGCTTTTTTTTAACGTGTCAACATTACTTTAAACTGGACACATTAATTATAAATATTCCCTCTTTAAAAAAAATCAATAGTTTCTCCAAACAAATAACATAATCATATATAGCGCACATCACTGTGTAGCTTTGTGTAGCCAGAAGATGAAATAAAAACCGCCCCTGGAGTTTTACAACTTTTAGAGTGATAACAATAACTAGAGTGGAAGAAAATTGGATAACGTTGATTAGGCTTCAAGTGTATAAGAAAAAGGAAAAATGATGACTTTCCAGCACTTGGAGTGTAAATATCATTTTACGAATACTGCA
Source organism: Ampullaceana balthica (assembly GCA_944989445.1). Taxonomy (NCBI): domain Eukaryota; kingdom Metazoa; phylum Mollusca; class Gastropoda; family Lymnaeidae; genus Ampullaceana; species Ampullaceana balthica. Next base: position 48,641 of record CALYLW010001240.1, on the reverse strand, counting down.
GACGTAGATGTCATTGACCTTAGAGTTCGAAATTGTATGGAAATGACAGAAAATAAAATAAAAACGTCAAAAACCAAGTTTTTGACTATAAATCCTTTATGTACGAGAAGTAACTAAAAAAATGTTCATTATAATACGCAGTGCCAGACCATCCAGAAATACAAAATTGCTGTTGAGTCGTAAAACATGTTTAATATAATGCGCACCGATCAGAAATATGTTTATAAAAAGAGTTGTCAATAAAATACGCACCTTATTGCGCGACAGAAAGGTTGTTCAATATAATACGCACCGCGACGCTCTATCTCAAAAAATAGCATGATACATAGGAATAAATAAAATAATCTAAAAAATAAATAATTTAATTACGGTACATGCGATCGATCTGAAATTTTGATACATTGTTTTTATTATCAGTACGAAACTGCCTGCAAAATTTCAGCTCGCTGGCTTACGAGCAAGTGGGTTTAAAATCGCTCAAAAATTTTTGGCGACAAGGGCGGGCGGTCGGTCGGTCCGTCGGGCGGCCGCAGACACCACGAGTTAATATAAAGGATTTAAAAAGATACACTTTACAAGTAGGGATATATTTTCTTTTGTTTTACGCTCTATAGAAACTAGTTACAAGTTTTATAGTTGCCGGGAATTTAACTTTACCTCCTTTTTTTCTTATGACCGCGTGGTGATAGGGGTTTCTAATGTTTCCATTAGAGCTTTATCGGTACACCTGGCGGCGCCCAGGGGTTTCTAATGTTTCCATTAGAGCTTTATCGGTACACCTGGCGGCGCCCAGGGGTTTCTAATGTTTCCATTAGAGCTTTATCCTTACACCTGGCGGCGCCCAGGGGTATCTAATGTTTCCATTAGAGCTTTATAGGTACACCTGGCGGCGCCGAGGGGTTTCTAATGTTTCCATTAGAGCTTTATAGGTACACCTGGCGGCGCCCAGGGGTTTCTAATGTTTCCATTAGAGCTTTATCGGTACACCTGGCGGCGCCCAGGGGTTTCTAATGTTTCCATTAGAGCTTTATCGGTACACCTGGCGGCGCCCAGGGGTATCTAATGTTTCCATTAGAGCTTTATCCTTACACCTGGCGGCGCCCAGGGGTTTCTAATGTTTCCATTAGAGCTTTATCGGTACACCTGGCGGCGCCCAGGGGGTATCTAATGTTTCCATTAGAGCTTTATCGGTACACCTGGTGGCGCCCAGGGGTTTCTAATGTTTCCATTAGAGCTTTATCGGTACACCTGGCGGCGCCCATCTTTTCTCCAAGTCAACGTTAGACGTTAGAGCAATAGTCATTCATCAATATTTGTATTGTGGCTTAACATGGGCCAGATCCCAACACATCATGCACATCCTATTTCTGAGGCGAGCATACTATTGAATTTCCTATCCAGCCGCCTTTCCCAGCTCAAATTTAAAAGAAAGTAAAATATCTTACCGCCTAGGTATTATAATTTATATACATGCGTACGAAGTTATTTGATGACTCGCGGCTCTAGGCAAATGTCATTCTTACTTTAAGACGTTCCCATGGTTTCTAACGAATACTGTTAAAAATAGTATTTTTGGGCATTTAAAAACAAAAGTGTAAATGTCAAGAGGAAAAGTATTATCAAAGTAACGTGTGAAGATTATAAGTTAAATTTAAAAACTAAATATTAACCGTAATTAATGGTATCAATTAAAGTTTTTTTTAAAATGCAACAATCTGTATACGCTTATCTCCATTCAAATGACATTTGTATATGTCTTGAAAATTTCTTGTTTACGACTTCTTTTTTAAAAACGTATATGATCAATGTTTTTATCCACCATAACTATCCGGTCAAACAGCAACAAAGATAATCTCTGCTTATACTTTCACACCCTAGACGGTCACACCTATGCAAAATGATGATCACTGCTAAAAATTCGAATACATGCTCGGTGATACATCAAAAGCATTGCTCAATAATAATTTTAAAGGTGAACAAAACAAACAACTTCTATGTCATTTTAAGCTTTAGAGAATATCGGAGGCGTAACTAGGATACTGACATGTGTACCCACCCAACGTTTCTAAGTCTCTGGAAAAAAAGCAACTGAATGACTGCCTGAATGAGGTTTTCCGCGAGATTGGCAACTATGTCAATCTCCAGCCATTCTAAAGTGGCAATTTCGAAGAGTCAACATGGCAAGAAACAAGGGGTTGAAGGCAGTTTTGTAAGAAGCAGCGTTAAGTAGAAATGCTGTAACATGTCCGTGCACTGCCACATCGGATGCACATCCTACAACTAACAAATGATGAGTCATCTGTGGCATTGTGTTCCATAATGACCTCACAAAAAAAACAGCATGCGCCCACAAAAATTTTCCGTACACCACCCAGATGTCGGGGTCCAGTCACGTATGCCCCGAAATATGTTCCTTACACCCTGCATTTTCTAAGGAACACTCTCTTAAATAACACTTTGACAGTATCCTTCAAATAACGTTAAATTCTACGATTTGGCCACATGTTTTTGTGGAGTGCCATAACCTAGTGGAGTACCGCAGCTTGCCTCCGGGCCACATTTTACCCACCCTTGAACAGGATTTTAGTTTAAAAACTTTCAGTTTCAACTGTTGGACTAGTGTTTCAGTTTGTCCTACCTCAGCCCAACACAAAAAATTGTAATGTCATGTCGAGGGCAATCCGTTGTCATGACAACACAAGTAAAACGCGCAGACCTCTTCCATCACAATAAAACAAATCACTCTATGTCTTGTCTTATCTATACAGACGCTCCTTCTATGCAGACGATAATTGCATCCACAGACCATGACGGATTTTCTGTTGGCAAGTGATGCAGCGTTCACAGGCCATTTCTTTTCTCTAAATAGGTCGGCAGATTCGATTTGGATAGATCTCTGTAATGAACAAAGAAAATAATGAATTAATATAAAGTTTAGTTTCAAATCATTCTAAGTTTTCAGTTATCTTATAGCTGGACACTTCTTACATTTTCACCAATTACTGCTGACAACTTCACACACAACTGCTGACTACGACTTAAATTTTATTCGAATTGAGAAACTACAAATCTTTTTTAAATCCCTTATATTAACTTCACGGCCGTCTCTGTCGTCATCTCTCTCTGTCTCTCTGTCTTGGGCGGGCGGAAAAACAAAAGTAAAAAATGACCCACTTCCCGTAATCCGATCGAGCTGAAATTTTGCACGGACCCGTCTCACCTAACAATGCATCGTATCAAAATTTCAGATCGATCGAACGTACCGTAATTAAATTAATGCATTTTTAGTTTATCCTTATATAACGTATGTAATTCAAATTTACTGTTTGTTATTGTTTTTTCCACGTAACAGTTTGAGTTGACGCGTTGACGCGACCCATCGAAGTACCGGCGTGCTTTTGTTTACATTTTACGTGTCACGCTGAGCTCGATGAAGCGATCGGTGACCAGAATTTCCCCCTCTCCCAGCCCCCCCCCCAGGGTTATGAAGCAAAGTTGAGTTAAGACAGATTCAGTCTGTAAATGTTTGTCGCGTTTGAAAATAATCGATACTGTTAGTTATGTCTCATATATACAGGATTTATAGTCAAAAACTTTATTTTTACGGGTTTGTTTTATAAAATCCCTTATATTAACTTCACCGGCGTCTCTGTCTCTCTGTCTCTCTCTCTCTCTCTCTGACTTGGGCGGGCACCGCGAAAAAACCGAAGTAAAAAATGATCCACTTCCCGTAAAGCCATTAAGCTGAAATTTGGTACACGAACCCGTGTCAACTAACAATGCATTGTATCAAAATTTCAGATCGATCGAAAGTACAGTTATTATATTAATGCGTTTTTAGTTTATCTATATAAACTATTTGTCGCGGTCGCAATCTTTTACATTTTACGGGTCACTTGACTTCACACCAGCCACAGGTGAACACGTCTCGTGTTTTAAATAGGTGTAAAGGCGTGCTTTTGTTTACATTTTGCGTGTCACGCTGAGCTCGATCCAACGATCGGTGACAAGACCCTTCCCCTCTCCCACCCCCTCCCGGGTTAAAAGCAAAGGGGAGTAAAGACAGATTCAGTCTGTAAATATTTGTAAATACTTTTAGTTATGTCTCATATATACGGGATTTATAGTCAAAAACTTTGTTTTTACGCGTTTGTTTGATTAAATCCCTTATATTAACTTCAACGCCGTCTCTGCCTCTCTATCGTTCTGTCATCATTTCTCTCTGTCTGTCTCTCTGTCTTGGACGGGCGGAAAAACAAAAGTAACAAATGAACCACTTACCGTGATCTGATCGAGCTGAAACTTGGCACATGGACTCGTCTCACCTAACAATGCATCGAAACAAAATTTCAGATTGATCGAACGTTCCGTAATTAAATTAATGCATTTTTAGTTTATCCTTTTATAACGTATGTAATTCAAATTCATGGTTTGTTATTGTTTTTATTCACGGTATTGTTCAGTCACGCGTTGACGCGACCCATCGAAGAAACGGCGTGCTTTTGTTAACATTTTACGTGTCACGCTGAGCTTGGTCAAGCGATCGGTGACCAGACTTTTCCCCTCTCCCCCCGCATCCCCTCAGGGTTATGAAGCAAAGTTGAGTTAAGACAGATTCCGTCTGTAAATGTTTGTCGCGTTTGAAAATAATCAATACTGTTAGTTATGTCTCATTTATAAGTGATTTATAGTCAAAAACTTTATTTTTACGGGTTTGTTTTATTAGTTGACAAGCTGGGGTGGTGAAGGGTGGTGGATAGGTAGATAACAGCAGTGCGAATGTCTTGAGAATGCGTCGGTGGTTTCCCACACCGACGTTCACTCGCGTTGTTTAGATTTTTTCGTGCTGTAGTTTGTGTCCGTTCTTTCTCAAATTTCGTTGCACTATCCATGAGCAAGTCTGCGTCGTATGCTACGCCGTGGGGCAGATCTAGTCAGAGTTTGTTTGTGTGTGCCAGCAGACCATGCAATGGGAATCAAGGTCGTTTGGTTTTTACCAGCAATCCAAGCATGATATGGCCACAGTGTGATTACTTATGATACTATATAAACAAACAAATTATGTTATGAAAACAATACATTTAAGCTTTAAAATGTAATTAACACAAAAGTGAACGATTCAGGTTAATGTCTTCTTCAATACAAATAACATACAAAAAATACATACGTTTTTAAATTATATATAATTTATTAAGATATACTATATCAAGAAAAATAGTTATGGAGAGATAAAAAAGAATGAAAAACAAAAGCAAACAAACAACGATACAGTATTTAAGATAAAGGAGGATTTATCAAAAGTTACATTGAAAACCCCAAAGGAAAAAAGAATCTAAATTTAGGAATAATTGTGAATTTGGTTAAATCCATATGGAGCCAACGTACCAAATCGTTTTATAAATATAATTTTCATGCAGATCCTATAATGGGTATTGCTCACATATAAAATACCAGTAACTGCATTATATGAATTTCGTCATGGTCAGCACTGTTGAAGTGATTAGAGACAGGACATAGAGCTTGTTTAATTATATTATACATGTGTTCTCTAAACTGATCTCCAAGACGATGACCTGTCTCACCAAAGTAGATTTTTATGGCACCTCTTGCAAATAATTGCATGAATCACGTTGCGATTTGTGCAAATAAAATCATCTTTTAGGTTAATTTTTTCAAGAGAGAAAGAAATGTTTTCAATTTAAATGACATATGGACAAGTATTGAAACGGTTACGGTTGCAACGCTTTTGTTCCAATGTTTGCTTTCTTAGTGATTACTTATGATATGGTCAAATAATGAATAGTTATGATATGGCTCAAGCATCATTACTAATGATATGGACCAAAGAAGATTACTTATGGTCTAAGTATGGTTACTGATGATATGGCCAAAGTAATATTACATATGATATGGCCCAATCATTAATACTTATAATATGGCCAAAGCATTATTACTTATGATATGTCCAATACATAATATTACTTATTATTGGCCGAAGAAAGATAAAATATGATATGGCCCAAGCATTATTACTAATGATATAGCCCAATCACGATTACTTACGGTATGGCCCAATCAGGATTACTAATAATGCGGCACAAGCATTATTACTTATGAAATGCGGTGGTCGAGTGGCAGCGCGCTCGACTGGCGTACCAATGGTCACGGGTTCGAATGAATCCATGTCAAGGCAATGATTTGTTCCCAGGGCCTAGGGCGTCCCTGAGGCACCCAGCTCCGAATGGGTACCTAACACTAGTTAGCCGGCTGGGTAATGCGTGGAACCCACAAAGCCGTGGCCTGTGAACGCTGCATCACTTGCCAACATATCATCTGTCATGGATGCAATTATTTTCTGCATAGAAGGAGCGTCTGTATCGATAAGATAAGAAATGTCAAATACATAATATTACTTATGATATGGCCCATGCATGATTCCTTATTAAATGACAAACACATAATAATACTTATGATATAACCCACACATGACTAGATATCCAACCGCCTCTCATAGCCACGAGACCGGGTAATTAAAATATCCACCCCATGCCAACGATACTTCCAAACCAAACATTGAGCCTGGACAACTTGGGGAAAACCCTCTCTCCCACGCTAGCCCCCCTCCCCCCTTATTTGCTACCACTTGGCAAAAATGACGATAGAGAAATCACTCACACGGCGCTAAAAAACAACAGAGCGCATTAACACTCAAGGGAAAATTGCTGCCCTACTGCCAGTGGGTGGGATGGTGGTGGTAGTGCCTACTCCATTTTTATAATTTAACTTTTTTTCTTGTTTCTGAAATTGGAACTAATCCCATTATATCACTCACTCTTTTCGCCAACTCATTTTTTGATATCCTCATTTCTTACGTATTTTGCATAAATGTTTTTGATTATTTTTTCCAAAGTTAAATACATTTGTTTCTACTTTGAAAAATATATCCTAGTTCATATTATTTTTCCTCTCCTGATTCGCCAATGTTTAAAAAATATAAATTACATTTTTAGAAAGATACCGGGTAGCCCCCAATGCTATTTCGTTTCGCAACTTGACATCCAATTGGTTTATCTTTCTTTAGAGTGTCCTCTTTATATTTTCTTTTATTTCATCTTTTACATTACCTTCTGTGAAAAATATTTTGTGGCTCTTTTGTGTGCTTTTAACATCTAATGTACTCTTTATATTAAAACACAACAACAAAAACAACCAAAAACCAACTACATCATACGATCTCATATTTACGTTCCATTTTTGTATTACTAAAGTGCTCATAGCCATCTGAGGCCACTCTTTGACACACCTTGACTTCATACATCACATTGTCGTCAAATTCTTGTCAGCAAGCTGCTCAACACGTCCACTCCCAGGGGACGCCACTCATTTCGGAACCCTTCCATAAAGCGTATATTTCTCTCCCCTCCTTCGTAAATAAATCTTTTTCTACGGTCGAGTCAATGTCACGCTAAAAATAAATATAAAAGAAAATCTACAGCAATCCTCTTTCCCCCAGGACACGTGTCTCCAACTAGCTCGTGAGTGGGGTGGGAAAGGGGGTGATGTGGCTTGATCCTGGGTAATGAAATGCCACGTGAAAGATGACCAGTCCCTAGGATTTGGTGACGCTGAGATGGACACTGGCCGCCGATGGAGTTACTGGGTACAAAATGGAGGCAGGGAGTGATTCCGCGTGTGGGCATTTTATTCCACGTTGGAGTCAGCGACGCTAAAAGAACAGTGGTAAAAAAAAGAGACAATGCCCCCCCATCCACCCCCCTAGAGGTCATGCAGTTTTTGGGTTGCCTGACGTGGAATGTAATCAATCATTCGGGTCAGTGGGCAGAGAGCTGATGCCCGGGTCACTGTCTAGGCGGGGAACACAATCTGGTGACAGCAGCAGACACAACAAACAGAAGAGCAATGTTTTTGTTTTTATTGCGAGAAATATCTCACATTGGCTATCGATAAAAATATGACAAACTATAAATGGAAACACCGTGATGTCTTGACAATGTGGAGAACTTTTGCGTATATACATGACGTGCTAAAAGTAAAAGATGAGTATTGAAAAGCTAAATTGTGAGTTTAGACCTTATAAATGACGAGTATTTAAAAGATAATTTATAAAATATAAAAAGTACTAAAATTTAGCTGATTGAAAACATTTCAATCAGTATTAATCATTAAGAAGAAATCTAATAGTTTCAATCTAATAGATTTAAAATCTGAAAATGTAATCTGCTGTCAAAGGTTGGTTGGAGTATGTATGCGTAACGCCTTTTTTTGAGCATATATTTAAGTATATATACAAGGCGCGCATCAGAAGGTGTGCAAAATAATTATAAATTAAAACATTCTCGCTGTAAAAAAATGTTATATTACGTCGAAGTTTTAGCTTATGTTTTAATTTTGAAATGGAGAGCTGTGTAAAAAGAGGATATGAGGATTTATAATTATACAATACTTTGTGTACATTTCATTTAGAAATATTACGAGCTTTTATGTCTGACAATAGTATGACATACAGCTAATATAATAATAATAATTGATAATTTATATCAGCTAAAACCTGTACATATTAATAAAGTTTGCACGACTGGCAAGTATTAAATCTCAATAACTTACAAGCCTTGTATACACAATATCTTATCTTATACATTGTGTACGTTTCTTTTATGCAGACGATTATTTGCGTCCTATGCTTATCCACTGTTTATATCTAGTCTTGCATTTTTATAAAAAGTGTTATAGTAATAAAATAATCACATCTCATTAAACGTCCAGTCTCCAATGGCAGCACCTGCTTCTTAAAGAAAAATCGAGAATGTTTAAATTCGTGTAGGCTGCACTCTAACCCTATCAACCTCTTGTACTTGTAGAGCTGTATGTCCAACTTTTTATTAGCTCACATTTCAATCTCGGTCCAGTCAAATATCCCCATTTCTCCATCCTATCTGCCCCCTCCTTTTTTTGGTATCGTCACAGGCTTAAAGAAATTTCTACACATCTCAGCCCGCAACGTAAGGCTCCCTAGAGATTGACCATAACTGTGTGTTGATCCTGGACACGAGGATAAATCCGGATCAATCAGATGATGAGTCGCACGCTCCTTGTCTGGCCTTGACCTTTAAATAATTTGGACCATTTAATGTCCCCTAACTCTAGGTCAGTGATGGCGAACCTATGCCACGCCTGCCACAGTCGGCACGCTGAGCCTCATCAGCCGGCACGCAGCTAAAATATTATTTCCACTTTGCTGGCACTTCGTGTTGATATTTTACTATATATAAGTAGGTTTTAATTGAATTTTGGGCACGCGGACCCAAAAAGGTTCGCCATCACTGCTCTAAGTCTTTGGGTGTGCTCTCCTGTTCTAATTCTTTTAAAATTACATAATAAAAATTTATGCACTAAATAGGTGTGTATTTCGTGAATCATCATTGCACTAATTAAACATTTAAGGCAAAAATCCATGAATAACCATTTTTCTCAAAGCATTTTATTTAACTAAAAAAAAATTGAATACATTATATCCCTTTTCATTGTGCAATCTCAACACATATGAAATACATATTTTGAATTCCATGTAAGCTAACCGGCTGCTCGAAAATAATAAATGTTCAGTTTATTAGAGTTTCTAATAAGATGACATAATGTTGATTATCAAGTCTTATCATGTAGCCCTCGGGCGGAGGTCTCTGATGGATGACTCACTTGATACGGGCGTTCTCTATCCGAGAGATGTCTTCTTGTGTGATGCCGCGTTTACTCAATACTTTCTTAACAGCGTTGTTTTGGTTCAATAATTAACAGCTATTTCTCTCTCTTTCATACACGCTGTCATATAAATAGTATTTTAAAGGAACTATATATGTAGGGTCATTTTATGATATCATTAGTGTATCACCCGTCAAAAATGACGGAAGTTTTCAAAATAAATACACATCAGATTAAAACATAACGTAATACAGAACTTTCATTTATTTTTATTTGATTCATTTATTATCATATTGAACAATTTTATGCAGAATGTTCGAAAACAGTTAAATTGGTGCAGTACTTTTTGGTGCAAATCAGCATTACATCCAAGAAGCATTACATCCATTACGGGAATTATGAATGTTGATGAATATGGGTGACAAAGTTTTACAATCAAGAATGCAACCAGATCCTGAAAGTAAGCTATGCCAATTTACATAAATGAATTAACCATGAGCATCGTATCATGCACAAAAGTTCGGTTATTTGCCGAGGATTGTAAAATCTGTAGGTTGATTAAGTTAGAACAAGATAACAAAATCTTACAAAAAGACCTAGATAATTTTAAAAAATGGGAAACAAAATTGAGTATATCTTTCCATCCAGAAAAGCTGTTAAGAGTGTCAAAGCAAAAGAAAGAAAGAAATGCAAACTATTTGTTTCACGGAAAAAAACTAGTCCAAACTTAAGATGCAAAATACATAGAAAATGAAAAAAACTTCCTGTAAATATGTTAGAATAAAACAAACAAGTCAAACGCATATATAACTAAAATGCTACCTTACTTTGGTGAGATCTTAATGCTAGAATATAAAGCTTCTGTCTGAAACACATTAATAAAATAGAAAAAAAATTCCACCCATCCATCCATCTGGTGCCCTGCCAAGAGGCGTAGGCTATCATGCCTCTCCACAGCTTTCTGTCTTTGTTATTGCCCATCATCTCCGCTGGTGATGTTTCCCCATGCCATCTTGTCTGACCATTCCGCATCTCTTCTCTCTGTCTGCCTCGATCCCTTTTGCCCTCGATCTTTCCTGTTGTTACTGTGTGTTCTAGCTTACCTCGCCTCATGAAGTGTCACAAAAAAACTAGATTGTCTCTTTCTAAATTTAAACATAATTTTCCTTGTCGGGCCTATTTCTTTTAGAACTTCTTTGTTACACCTCTTCTCCGTCCATGGTAATTTTAACATTCGCCTAAAGAACCACATTTCACAAGCGTCCAAACGTTTCTGTAATTCATTTGTGACTGTCCAGGCTTCACATCCATAAAATAAAACTGGTAACACTGAAGCACTCTTTTCCTCACTTCCATTGATATGGATTTGTTGGTCAGGAGATCTTTATTTTATGGAATACTGCTTTCGCTTGTGCTATTCTGCTTTTTATCTCAATTGCGCATCTTCTTTCTGATGTCAACATTGTTGCTAGATATTTAAATTTGGTGACTTGTTTTAATGTTTCTCCATCTACTACTAATCTACCTTCTGGGTTGGTTTTCTTTTTGAATATTACCATGACTTCTGTTTTCTTTTTGTTCAAACTTAAGCCTTTGTTTGCACTTTCCTCAACTATTGTGTGCGATCTTTGTAGTTCTTCCTCGCCTTTTGCAGTTAGTACTGTATCATCTACGTATCTCAAATTGTTCAAATTTTAGCCTACCACAGATATTCCAGGAAGGCCTTCTATATGCTTTATTATGTTTTCGCTGTAGAGTGAAAATAGGTCTGGTGACATCACATCCCTGTCTCACCCCCAGCTGGATTTCTTGACATCTGTCGATCTTCTGGTCGACCCTTATCGCAGATGATTGTTGCCAATATTTTCTTTATGATTCTCATATCTTTACCATCTATTTGTATATTCTCCAACATGTCGATCAGTTGGTTATGTTGTACTTTATCAAAGACCTTACTGTAATCTATAAAGCACAAGTACAAGTTTGCCTTGATCTCTATGGCTCTTTCTGCTATCATTCTGATAATAAATAAAGCATTACTGCTACCTTTGCCATCCACAAAACCAGACTGTTCTTCTGATATTTTCAGGCTGATACGGGGTCTTATTCTTTTCATGATTATTCTTAACATGATCTTTAGAGCATGGCTCACAAGGCTAATTATTCTGTGTTCTTCACATTGCACCGCACCTGGCTCTTTAGGTAGTGCTATAAAGATTGATCTTCTAAGCTCCTCTGGAATGTATCCTGTGTTGTATATGTCATTCAAAAGTTTTACTACTGTCTCTATTCCAGTCTCATCCAATGCCTCTAGTTTCTCTATTGTTTTTTTTTCTGGCTCTGGAGATTTGTTGTTTTTCATTTGACGTATGGCCTCCTTGACTTCTGCAAGAATTTTTGGTGGTCCATCATTGTTGGTTTAAGGTTTTGGTTCTTGTCTATCATTACTGTATAAATCTTGGATGTATTTATTCCATCTTCTTATTTTATCTTCTGTACCCATTATGATATCTCCTTTCTTGGATCGTAAACATCCTGTCCCCTTCTTTGTCTTTCTTCCTGTCAGTACGTCTATTCTTCTTTACATGTCTCTTGAGTTTTCTTTGTAATGTCGTTCTACCTCTTTGCACTTTGCTGCCAACCACTCTTCCTTCGCTTGTTTACACCTGTCTCTTTTGTCTCGATTTACAGCATTGTATTTATCTTTTTTTGTCTCTTCTTTGGTCCATCATTTGTAAGATTTCATCTATCATCCGATTATTTTTGGCATTTCTTTTAATTTTAGGTATGGCCTCTTTTGCTGTTTGGTGAATGGAGTCTCTTAGCATTTCCCATTGATTGTCGATGCTTTCTATTTTCTCTATTGCATAATATTTGTTCCTGATAATAGTGTTGTATATTTCTCTTAAACCATTGTCTGATCTAATTAGTGCTAAATTAAGTTGGACTTTGCGTCTAAATTTCTTAATTTGCTTTAATTTGATTCGTAATGTCCCTGTTAGAGGTACATGGTCGCTGTTGCAGTCTGCACCTGGTCTTGTTTTCACTGATAACAATGAGTTTCTTAATCTTTTATTTATTAATATAAAGTCAATTTCATTCTTGGTGTTGTCATCTGGGCTCTTCCAGGTCCACAGTCTTCTAGGTCCACAGTCTTCTAGGTCCACAGTCTTCCAGGTCCACAGTCTTCCTGGACGTTACTGAAACCAGGTATTTCCTATTATCGTGTTGTGGATTCCAGCCAATTCAACTAGTTTGTCCCCTCTTTTATTTCTTTCACCTAGGCCATGCCCTCAAAATTGATAAACTAAAAAATAACGCAAATTTCAAATAGAATAACAAGACCCATAACTGTAGCATATTCAAAATTGATAAAGGTATCATTATTAGTGAAATCATAAAACAATGAAACACTACGGAATATAGGAACATAGAGCAAAGTAGTAATAATAAAAACGCCAATTGATTCTAGCTACGAAATACAACACAAAGATAATCTAATATAACCCTCAGATAGACGTAAGGTTAAAAAAAATCGTATTCTATAAAAGCAAAAACAAATTTATATAAATGTTCGTTCTCCGCGGAAAGGGTTGCCTTTTTAAAACAACAACAGCAACAACAACACTGTCAATATATTTAAAACTCGAATAAAATGCAAGACTAGAAATAAATAATTTATAAGTGAACGACGCTATAATCTTCTGTATAGAAGGAAACTATGTAGTAGATAAGATAATATACTAAGTTATAGAGAAAACACCAGGTCTTAATTTCACTTTCTAATTGATAACTTAAGAGAGTGCTCTTACTTTTAGTAGATATATTTGAAACGAAAAAAACCCAAAAAAACAGCAGATGATGTTGTTATTTTCATACCCTTCTCCAGCCACCAATCGCTTCATTAAAATAGTTTAATAATATTTTTTAAAAAAAATCACTGTAATAAAAATATTTGATAGTTTTAAAATAATTGATAAATAAGTAAATTGCGTACATGCTGTGTCTCCTCTGTTTAAAAAAAAATATTAATGACTTTATTAATCTGGTCAAAAGTATGAACGCTGACAAATTATGTCACAAAAACAAGAGCAACTACCAAATCCATAACTGGGTTATATTATAATCATGAAATAAATATATTATTCTTTATCCATGTGGAAGAAGCCATTTTAACATTTAAAAAACATATGCTAAGAGTTTACTATTAGACTGATAACGGATTATCAGGTATGACGCTCACTGTGTTAAGGCCTTGAGAAAATTATAATGATTTTTTGTAAGACGTAGAGATGACGTATTTGTACGCTTCCTTTTTTGTCCCATAATACTTTCATTTAAATTAGTAGTGGCCTCCACAACCCATGTAATAAAGCCCGTAATCGATAAATACATTTGAAACTGATTTGTATTACTATTTGTAGTCGTAGCAATGTAAGGGTAGACAAAAAAACAACAACAACATAATTAATCACACCCTGTGATTAGAGTGCAGCTCATTGCTGGCTTTTGAATTATTTTTTGTTTTTGAGTCATTATTTCTGCGTCTGGATGGGGCTTTTAGTCCTCAAGGGATTTAATCGTTGATATGTTGAACAGGGGCTCTGGTTTCAGAAATAGTTATTTCCCTTAATTTTGAGAAATCAACTTGTTGGTGATGTAAATTGTAAACCATACAATTACGCCGTAGTTAGTTTTAATTACGTTTTCGGTCTAGTTTATTTTATTGAGCTTATCTAGTTTAATATTAGTGATAAATTCTGAAAGTCTTGTTCTGTGGTTTGTTTTAATTACGTTTTCTGTCTAGTTTATTTTAATGAACTTATCTAGTTAGTGATAAATTCTGTAAGTGTTGTTCTGTGGTCTGTATTCTTGCATACCTGTTCATTCGTGTATTTCTTTGAATTCTTTTTAGAAACCATATTACATTTATAACATTATAATTAATTATATTAGTGCGATGGAGGATGAAGTCATTTAGTCTTAGGGGGCAGTGCCGTACGTTATGTTAAAAATGCTGTAACAAATATTTTATTACTTAAAATTGTCTTACGATGCAGGGTCATCAATATATAAGGTTTTTGCGTGACGAGGGTGGTATAGATCTTTTAAAAATCTGTGAATTAACTTTATTAAGTACATGTGGGAATGACCTTGGGATTTAAGTGTTTTTTATGTTCGTCGAAGTTAATTATTTAATAAAACATACCATTGAAACTGAACTGGTGAGGGATTTTTTAAAAAATAATGACTTTAAAAAAAAATTTTAAAATCCGCAATTCTAAGGTAGTAACTAACAAATTTTAATTTAAAAAAATATGATGTGCTTACTGTTAAGTCTCTATGTTTAGGTGGATTGTACCTTGCTCTCCGCTACACACAACATACACAAGAGATGACACAAGTCTGTGTAACGATGCAATGTTTATTCTACTATATACACTGTACAACTGGCTGTCTTGCCTTGACCTCAATACTTATATATATAACTGCTGTATGCTCAAGCCTGCCCTCGGTCCGACCCGACCGCTTCTGGGCGACGTTAAACTCAACTCTCTGTGTTACTGCAACCCTGCAGCTCCCCGGTCTATCCTGACCGGTCTGACCGCACAACACTGTGCGAACTACACAGTTTTCTGCCACACACACCGCACTCGTCTCGACTACTCTCTTATATACCCCCCCAACTGGTCTCAACTGACCTTTGCGTGTCCTCTGGTCATCTCTCTGACATATCCCGTGTGACCAGAAGTTCACTCAGCCATCACTAGACATTATTCCCGTGATAGGAGTTCATACCCGTCAACAACGCCTTGACCCGACTCTAACACTGGCTCACAACAATCTCACAACAATCATTCGCAACAATCATTCGCAGTGATTCTCATACCCTGACACTTACATTATTTTAAAAAAAGATATTTACTGTAAACCAAGAATATTTAATGTATATTTATATCAGGATACATCCTTAATATGTATAGTTTAAATATTCTTTATTCATTGAATTTAGAAAGTCTTTTTCAAAACAAACTAAAGCCTGAATAATAACTCACTTTTCAAACTTGCCATTTATAGTGGTCTTTAATTGAACAGGATGATACCTTAAACATTAATATATATCTCTCTCTCTCTCTCTCTCTCTTTTTCCCTCTGTCTCTCTCTCCACCCCCTCTGTCTCTTACACACACATACACACATATCAAGGCCATACCCAGACTTTTTTAAGGGGGATTCGCAAACTTGTCGCGAAGGCATTTTATGGTAAAATTCAGTCAAACCTCTCATAACGAGCACCTCTCATAACGATATTTCGCATAACGAGCATTTTTTAAATATAAAAAGTCGCTCCCATTATCGAGCGAAGATTCGCATAACGAGTGACGCAGAAAGGGAAGCCCCCTTTTTCCTGGAAATTCATTAGTGAGTCGGCACTTCAGCCCTGATGTATTATTCTGTGTTAAGCACTCGGTCTGTTAGCGTATTGTTTTCGTGTGTGATCAACCATTTTTACAAATTTTGTATTCATACAGTATTCATATTTTTTTATGTGCAAAGTTTAATAACCTGTGCTAAGTTATCATCGAAAAAAACACAAGAAGACAATCACAATAAAAATAAACGAAATATTACCTACAGTGAAAAAACTTGAAAAGCGAGAACAAGATTGCTAATCTAGCGCGCAACTACAATCGGCCAACATCAACGATCTGCACTATTCCCAAGAACAATTAAGGAGATGGATGCTTCAAACGGAGTGTCACGATTGTCTACGAAACGGTTACAACACATTTTCGTAAAATTTTGTAGCGTCGGCAAAAACAAATGTCTTTAAAACGTTTCTAGTTGAAAAGCAATAATTATTTGTCATAAATCCATATTTTTGTTTACGTTTTTTTGTTTCAAGTCTAAATTGTATTCTAGTTGTTTCACTCTTTAACAATTCATAAGTAATTTTATTTGAATAAATGTTAATTAAATATTTTGAAAAATGAGTCTCTTTTTTAGCATGGAACGAATTATCGTATTTGAGATTGATTCGTATAGGAAAAATGGTTTCGTATAACGTGTTTTCGCTTCAAGAGTAAAACTCTGGAACGAATTAATCTCGTTATGAGAGGTGGACTTTACCTACAATATATGGTGCTATGAGTTCAAATTAGGATGAGAATGTTTAATCAATAATTCTGTACCTATGATTTATTTAGGGCGTTGACTAAACTTCTCGTCTTTTTTCCTCGTTTTGCATCAACAAAAAAAAATGAAAAAAAAATGGTTTTCAGTGCGTACAGTGACCAAAAAGTAGGTTTTCAAGCAATAAATAATTAACTCTGTAAATAAAAGTTTCCAAAATAGTATTTTAAAAAACAAATGCAAGTACTTTATCATTCATTTCTTTTCTTTTCTTGTCATTAATGAAATCTGCAGGTACAAGCAATAAAGAATTTGAATTACATACATTATGGTACAGAACTTACAAGGCAGAAGACAACGATGCTATGAGGTTTATTTTAGAACATCTTCGATGTAACCCCTTCTTGAGTTTTTGTTAACAAACATCTGTAAAACACTGTCCTCGTTTATATTGAAAGCGTAGTGATGCATCAATGCAAGCTCGGTATTTGAGTCAATCCTGTCCGATTGGGCATCTCATGTAATTGTGCAAACGTCGGAGTGCACTGAACCTTCGCTCACATGCAAAGGAAGTCATAGGAATCACACACGCTATTTTCAGTAAGCAATAAATATTTGGATACATTGATTCATTGCAATGTTTTATAGCTTCCATACATTTTTTGGTAGTTTTGACGCATCCCATTTGCTGAACCTCAGTTTCCAAACGCTCAACTCTTCGGGCAGCACCTCTAGTGAAGCCAGATCTTGCTCATATAAATCCACATCGCCTTTCAGATCTTCATACATACAATTTCTAAAAGCACTTGGCACAAGAGCTAACAGTTGTGAGGATATCCTGGTTAAGCATGAGAACTGCATATCTAGTTCAGCAATGATGTGCTCCAGAAATCGTTTAGTTAAGTTCCGCATATAGTGTTGCATTGGCGTTTCTACGCAGACATTGCTTCGGTAGATTTGCTGCTTAGAAATTCTGGGCATTGAAGCTTCAGCGCCTACAGACTGCGCCATGATAATGTTAGGATCATAAGTGTTTTGAAAATAAGAATCTACAATTGTTCTAATCTCTATAAACTCTTGCTTGACGTTTTCGATAAGTGTCATAGCCTGAATTATGTCAATCACTCCTTTCTGAAGTTCGACTGTTATTCCTTCCAGCCTAGACAATAGTTAGTACGTTACAATAAACTTCACATTAAATGTGAAGTTACACAATGAATGAAGAAGTGACGGTACTCGAGACAGTGTCATTGTCCAAAACACCATTTGTAGTCAAACTTGGATCAACTCCTTTTTTCCTTGTGTTTTCTACGTGGCAGTGAAAATTATCTCAAGAGTGTGAAAAATGTAAACATACGATTGATAGAAGTGTCTGTATGCTTCGTTGCACTCAGCCCATCTTGTTTTGCACAAATCTGTAAGTGCCTTCCATTTAGCACTGTCAAAGACTTGTTTGTATGACGTTTTTCAAAAAGGCTTCGCGCTTTGGGCTGTTGTTAAAAACATGCAGGTTTCTTTTAATTTGTCAATCATATTAGGAACATCGGGAAGTCCGCTCGAATGCATGATCACTAGGTTTAAAGCGTGATTGCTGCAGTGTGTGTATACCGCCAAAAGGGCCTCTCACAGGACACGCCCTTGAAATCCTGAGACAGCGCCCGACATAGCTGCAGCGCCATCATAACACTGGCACTTCATATTCTGTAGTGTGATCCCTAAACCTCTCAATAATGTCAAAATATATTTGTTACAACAAAAGGGCACACATTCCCAGATGGGGTTTCGTTCGAATGTACGAACCCCCCCCCTGTGTACGGCCATGATTATATTTAGATATATACAAATGATCGAAGGCAGGTTTCATATATACATTTTACCTATATTATTAGGTAATTATATTGAAAGCACATTCCCATAAGGCGTTGCGTTCGACTGTACGAGCGCCCCCCCCTGTGTACGGCTATGATTATATTTAGATATATAAAAATGATCAAAGGCAGGTTTCATATATACATTTTAACTATATATATATATATATATATATATATATATATATATATATATATTATCATTTTTAATTATTTACGCTCAATTATCACTGATGCCTAACGCTAAGGGACATCACTCTGCTTTTTTAAAATTTTGTTTTGTAAGCAGTGCTGATTGACTCAAATAGTAAACAGTTATTTTTTGGTGCAGTAATTTGGTGCGCTGCTTTCTAAAATTAGTTTAAAAATCGTGTTGTGATAAGCACTGTAAAAATTATTATATAAATACTTTGTTTAATTTTCAGGAATATTTCGTATTTATCATACAAGGATAAGTTACTTGGGATTTTAACCAAATAAAAAAAAAGTGGGCGCCATAGGTGCCCTATAACTTCTGTTCAAATTACTTTGTGTACATTTAAGGTTGTTTAATATTACGCATCTATCATACAAGGACAAGTTTGTTGGGCTTTTGAAAAAAGTTGGCGCCGTAAGCACCTTAAATAAAAGTGGGCGCCACAGCACAACCTTATTATATACTTACTTTGTGTACATTTCAGGAATATTTCGTATTTATCATAAAAGGATAAGTTACTTGGGCTTTTGAAATAAAAATTTAAAAAAAAATATATAATTTTTTTTTAAATACAAAATACTTTGTGCACATTTAAGAAATTTTAATATTACGTATTTATCATACAAGGACAAGTTAGTGGGCTTTTGAAAAAGGTGGGCGCCGTAGGCGCCCTTAAAATAGGGGGGCGCCGCAGGCGCCACGGTACGCCGCAGCACAAACTAGTATATATATATTAAACAATATAATTTGCAATGTCACGTCTGTCCGTGACGCTATGCGAGGTAACTCCCGATAAAAAAAATGAAAATATACGAGTAAATATGTTTCGTTCGAGATTAACAAAATGTGTTTCTAGCCATAAAATATTGTCACGTGACGTCATTATTTCAGCTTTTATTAATTTGTGAAGAGAACGAAGTAAAAATAGCCATGTTTTATTTGATGAATATCATTATTTTTTGTATTAAATGTCCGTTTTTTTTGTATGGGTCCATGCCAATATTACGTACTTAGTTAAAAATTTAATTTTCTATATTAATATATTACATTCGTTTTTCTGTTCATGAAATTTACAATTGGTTGTCGTTTGGTTGTCAAGTTTCGATGCGTTTTGAACTACAAAGCCATTATTTATTACTGCAAATGAGATTTGCCAACTTATGCTTCAGTTTAACGTTTGTTTTTCTTTTATACACTTTTAGATTGCATATTTGTATGTTTAAAAAATAACATATTAAAAAATCGGACTCCTCCCCACAATAGTTTTTTATATTGTTATTTACATGTAATATTTTAATGCGTCTTAGACTAATTTAGATTAAAAAATATCGTCTTTTACTATAGAACAGGAAGGGGTGCTGACTTGACAAAAATGAAAACGTTTATTAGAATTCCTAAAACGTGCATATTAAATTTTATATACGATTACCTGAAGATAATGTTATATTTTCTATTATTCAGTGATTAACTTTACTTCAAAGGTTTCATGCAAAATAAATAGTTCATTGTTATTCATATTTGTAAATAGTTACAATTTTTTATTTACATGTTTTTGATCTTATCTTATCTTATCTGTTTACAGACGCTCCTTCTATACAGAAGATTATTGCGTCCTACGCTTATCTATGGTTTGTGTTTAGTCCTGCATTTTTATTAGAGATTTAAATTTTGATAATGTAAAGGTAATAATGTATGGACCAATGGGCGCATAAACTGACAAGTCATAATAGATCTTGAAAAGGTGCTGACTTGACAATAGTAAAAGGTTTATGTGAATTACTAACACGTTTATATTAAATTGTAAATATGATTAACAGTTGATAATTTAATCATTTCTGTTATCCTGTGAAGAACTTTGCTTACTACGTTTCATGCAAAATGAATAGTTATTTGTTCTTAACATGTGTAAAAATTACATTTTATTTTTTACATGTTTTGGTAATGTTGTGGTAATAATGAATGGACAAATGGGCGAATAAACTGACAAGTCATAATCATCAATGAAGCTTAAACTGCTTCAAATCACAGATGTGCTTGATGTGGATCACATTACAGTCACATAATTTTTTTTAAAGTTACTGTGCTGTATTATTGGTTCACTCATAATTGGTGCACACTATTCAATTCCGCAAGTTAACATCTGGCTGACTCCTCAGCAATATTTGTTAATACTTCGAGCTTCAAATTTCTTTGCTGTAGTATCACCTTATGCTGTGTGTAATTCACTATGCATTTACTATTATCATGATTATATCATAGTTATTCATGCAAACTTATATAACGCGAAGCCTAAGCTTGGAGGTTTTCTCATAGCACATATTTTCGTATATATAATCAAAATATATACTCTGCTGTGTTCGTTCGTAACGCTAGATTTTAGAAAGTGCACCGCTAATAAAATAGCGCTGAAAAAAATACTGCAAAAAAACAAAAACAGAAAAAACGCTATTTTCAAACGTCCGTTTAAAATTGTTCAATATGGAAAAGAGATTTAATTTTTCTCTCTTGGTCTCTACATTTTCTGATTATTTACTATGCGGGTTTCAGGCAAAAGGGACAATTACAAAAACTGAAATATATCCATTTTGAAAACTTCCGTCATTTTTGACGTGTAATACACTAGTATATATATATATACCACTATACATAATTATAGTTGTCTGTATTTATATATGGATGTATGGAATAATGCTGTTAGGTGGCGCTGCGATCGATTTTGTATAAAAAAAATGTATGACGTCATTGTTTTATGCTTATATTTTAATTTTTGAAAAGGGAACGATGTAAAAATAGGATTAAAGGATTTATAATTATTATGAAATACTTTGTGTACATTTCAGCAAGTTTATAATTTCGTAATTATCAAACACGGATAAGTTGCTTATGTTAATTACGTATATTGATTCCCGTTGTCTGTATGGATGTAAGTGCTGTTTGGTTGCACTGCGATCGATTATATGACGTCATTGATATGCTTATATTTTAATTTTTGAAAAGGGAACGATGTACAAATATTATTTGAGGATTTATAATTATTATGAAACTAGACGCCCCGCGGCTTAGCATACGCCGCAGACTTGCCCATGGAGAGTGCAAAGAAAGTGGAGAAAGAACGGACACAAATTACAACAAGAAGAAATCAAAACAACGTGAGCGAATGTCGGTTAATAAATGGGAGGCGGGTAACAACAACCTCAGTGTTCATGTCTTTACGTTTACTCGCTATTTTTTATTTACTTAGTGCTGATTTTTTTGTCTGTACTCTCACCTCCCCCCCCCCAAAATGTTCTTTGCACTTTCTATGATGAGCAAGTCTGCGGCGTAAGCTACGCCGCGGGTCTCTCCAGAGTTCCTTCTTTTCATTCACTCACAGTCGTTTGCCCAAACCCACCTCATTTTGACAACTGTATCTTTCAGGAAGCCTTCACCCGTCACAAAATCATTAGCGGCGTATGCTACGCCGCGGGTCAGCTAGTATATATATAATATGTACGTGTTTTAAATCCTTTATATTAACTCGTGGTGTCTGGTTGCTTGATTGCTTGTTGGTCGCCAAAATTTTGGATCGTTTTTAACCCACTTCCTCGTAAGCTAGCGAGCTGAAATTTAGCAGGCAGTTTTGTGGCGATGATAAAAACTATGTATTAAAATTTCAGATCGATTGCATGTACTGTCATTTAATTATTGAATTTTTAGATTATTTTATTTATTCCTATGTAAATTGTTATTTTTTGAGATAGTGTCGCGGTGAGTAGTATATTCAACAACCTTTCTGTCTCGCAATAAGGTGCGTATTTTATTGACAACACTTTTAATAAACATATTCCTGATCATTGCGCATTATGTTAAACATGTTTTACGACACAACTGCAATTTTGTATTTTTGGATGGTCTTGCGCTGCGTATTATAACGTACATTCTTTTAGTTACGTCTCGTACATAAAGGATTTATGGTGAAAACGTAGTTTTTTACGGGTTTTTTAAAATTAGTTTTTAAATCCGTTAAATTAACTTGTGGTGTCTGAGCCCTTGAATGTCGAAAAAACTTTGAATCGATTTTTAACCCACTTCCTCGTAAGCTAGAGAGCTGAAATTTTGCAGGCAGTTTCATACCGATGATAAAAACGGTGTGTCAAAATTTCAGATTGATCACATGCACTGTAATTAGGTTATTGAATTTTTAGAATATTTTATTTATCTCTATGTATCATGTTATTTTTATAGATAGAGTTTCGCGATGCGTATTATATTGAACAACCTTTCTGTCGCGAAATAGGTGCGAATTTAATTGTTAACACTTTCTATAAACATATTCCTGATCGTGCGCATTATATTAAACATGTCTTACGACACATAACTACCATTTTGTATTTTTGGATTGGCTTGCGCTGCGTATTATAGTGAACATTACTTTAGTTATGCCTCGTACATAAAGGATTCATAGTAAAAAACTTTTTAACCCACTTCCTCGTAAGCTAGCGAGCTGTCCTTTGGCAGGCAGACTCGTGCTGATGAAAAAAAAATGACGTATGGATATTTCAGATCGATCGCATGTACTGCAATTACATTATTGAATGTTTAGATTATTTTATTTATCTCTATGTTATTTAACTTATAATGTGATTTTCATTGATGTTACTTAACTAACAATGTTACTTTCATTGTTGTTATTTAACTGATAATGTGATTTTCATTGATGTTACTCAACTAACAATGTTACTTTCATTGTTGTTATTTAACTGATAATGTGATTTTCATTAATGTTATTAACTAACAATGTTACTTTCATTAATGTTATTAACTAACAATGTTACTTTCATTGATGTTACTTAACTAACAATGTTACTTTCATTGTTGTTGTTTGACTAACAATGTTACTTGTATTGTTGTTATTTTAACTAGCAATGTTACTTTCATTGTTGTTATTTAACTAACAATGTTACTTTCATTGTTGTTATTTAACTAACAATGTTACTTTCATTGTTGTTATTTAACTAACAATGTTACTTTCATTGATGTTACTTAACTAACAATGTTACTTTCATTGTTGTTATTTAACTAACAATGTTACTTTCATTGTTGTTGTTTGACTAACAATGTTACTTTCATTGTTGTTGTTTGACTAACAATGTTACTTGTATTGTTGTTGTTTGACTAGCAATGTTACTTTCATTGTTTGTTTGTTTGACTAACAATGTTACTTGTATTGATGTTATTTAACTAGCAATGTTACTTTCATTGTTGTTGTTTGACTAACAATGTTACTTTCATTGTTGTTGTTTGACTAACAATGTTACTTGTATTGTTGTTGTTTGACTAGCAATGTTACTTTCATTGTTGTTGTTTGACTAACAATGTTACTTGTATTGTTGTTGTTTGACTAGCAATGTTACTTTCATTGTTGTTGTTTGACTAACAATGTTACTTTCATTGTTGTTATTTAACTAGCAATGTTACTTTCATTGTTGTTGTTTGACTAACAATGTTACTTTCATTGTTGTTGTTTGACTAACAATGTTACTTGTATTGTTGTTGTTTGACTAGCAATGTTACTTTCATTGTTGTTGTTTGACTAACAATGTTACTTGTATTGTTGTTATTTAACTAGCAATGTTACTTTCATTGTTGTTGTTTGACTAACAATGTTACTTTCATTGTTGTTGTTTGACTAACAATGTTACTTTCATTGATGTTATTTAACTAGCAATGTTACTTTCATTGTTGTTGTTTGACTAACAATGTTACTCTCATTGTTGTTGTTTGACTAACAATGTTACTTTCATTGATGTTATTTAACTAGCAATGTTACTTGTATTGTTGTTATTTAACTAACAATGTTACTTTCATTTTTGTTGTTTGACTAACAATGTTACTTTCATTGTTGTTGTTTGACTAACAATGTTACTTTCATTGTTGTTGTTTGACTAACAATGTTACTTTCATTGTTGTTGTTTGACTAACAATGTTACTTTCATTAATGTTATTTAACTAAACAAATGTTACTTTCATTTTTGTTATTTGACTAAAAATATTACTTTTTGTTGTTAATTAATTAACAATGTTAATCATAATGTTCTTTTTTAATTAAAAATGCTACTTTCTTTGTTGATATTTTTGCAACAATAAATCACGCAGTACTTTGTCTCTTCCGAAGTCAATTCACGTAGCCAGTTCGGATATTCTGTTCAAAACATCGACTAGGAATCTTGGCTACATTATTTCTGACAACATGTCTATTAACAACTTCATCAATCACATCTGTCGCTCTGCCTACACTGCCATTCGTCAGATCAGCTCAATCCGCCATTACTTAACAGTTAGTGCAACAAAAACTCTAGTCTGTGCTCTTGTACTAGCTCGTATGGATTACTGCAATTCTCTTCCGCCAGGTGCGCCAAAACAATGCATTGAAACACTACAGAAAGTTCAAAATTCACCTGCCAGACTGGTGCTCAAGGCAAAAAAACATGACCATGTTACTCCACTTCTTCGCTCACTTCATTGGCTGCCTATACAAGCCCGTATTGTTTACAAACTGGCCGTTCTGTGTCACAACTTCTTTTCGGACGCATGCCCATCGTATCTTACTGAACTTTTGACGGTCTACTCCCCCAGTCGCCAGCTACGATCTTCTGCAGACACACGCGTTCTCTCTGTTCCTACGACACGCACCAAAACATTTGGTGAAAGGTCGTTCTCTTTTTGTGCAGCCAAACAATGGAATTCTCTACCATTATACTTACGTAGTATTCAAACAACCAAGTCCTTCAAGACTGCACTTAAGACACATCTTTTCCAAATTTATTTTCAAAATTAATAAAACTAAATTTCTTGTAAATGATTAACGTAGCTTATGTATAATGTACTGTAATTTTTGTGTATGTTATGATATGAAAGTTAATTTAATACTTATAGGTATGTTATTTCTTTCATGTAAAGCGCTGTGAGCCCAGTTCCTTACTGGGATACAGCGCTATATAAATAATCAATTTATTATTATTATTATTATTATTATTTAACTAAAAATGTTATTTTAATTGTTGTTATTGAACTAACAATGTTACTTGCATTGTTGCTATTTAAATAACAATGTTACTTTCATTGTTGTTATTTAACTAACAATTCTACTTTCATTGTTTTTATTTAACAATTCTAACCCCAGAAATATTTAAATAAACTGCAAACATTTCGAACACAACCCGCTTTGAATATCGCGGCTTCACTTAATAATATGACTGTCTCTTAGGAATTTACATAGTGTGCTTCAAATCATTGAGTTTTTATTGTAATATCTTTAAAGTTCTTTTAACTGATTTCTTACACACATGTATCTCTTTTTTGTCTACTTTGAAGTCTTTCTCAGCCCAGAATTGACCGAGTGATACGTATACAACAGATTGAAATAATTTTAAATTTAAAAAAAAACGTTAAAAAAATTAATCTGAGATCGCTAGCTTACGAGGAAGTGGGTTAAAAATCAATCCAAAGTTTTCTCGGCACCGCCCATCCGCCTGCCTGCCTCAAGCAAGCAAGCAGACACCACGAGTTAATTTAAAGGATTTAAAAATAATGTAACAAATAAGAAACTATCACACACAAGAGATTACTCAAAAAGCTACACTAAATCTAATATGGACATACATTATAAAGTTTTTATTAATATTAAGTAGATAGTCCCAAAAAACAACAACTATATGGCTACAAAAGAAATTCTACTTAAATTTAGAATTTTCGAGAAGCGTTTCAAAATATTATACCATGAACTATGAAATCAGTTTTAAAAAATTAATTAAAGGTTTTATCGGGATAGGAAAATTCTACTTTTACTCTTGCATTGTATCCCTATTAATAAGGATCGATTTCAAGTGGCTTGCCACTAGGAAAAACATTTGTTACATTCCGTACTGTATGTTGCGCCCTTTCAACACGTATATAGAAATATCTTTTAAGGTAATTATAAATTCAATAGTTTTATAAAAAATGAAATAAATATGATATTACATTTTTTTTGATCATCAAATATTATATTTCAATAAATTCTTAAAGCCTTCATTCGGGTAAACATTTAAGCAGCCGACATTATTAGCACTAGATCTCATTGAAGTATAATTTATAGTTTGATACAATTTTAAATTAAATATGCTATCGTTAATCTTGTCATCTAAGTTTTCAAGTAAAAGTTAATATGAAATACGTCAACACTGGTGCTTTTTAGTGCGTCGCTTTTGGGAAAAATTTCGTTGCACGTCCCATATGAAAACGCAACGTCATTTAATAAAAACAATTATTCCTGTTCTTTAGAGATCCGCCTGTTATCTGTACATCAAAACAATAAAACGTATTTTTTGAAATTTTTTTTTAATAAGTTGTAAAAATAAAATTGAATAAAATAAAATACATGTATATGTATATTTAAACTTTTTGTGAACCCTAGATAGAAATGGAATGCATACTTTATTAAATTGTATACTTAAGTTAATGTTGGATGTTTACGTGTGTAACTGTAAAGTTCTTAGGACCCGGTTCATTTTATCGCACGCGAGCCTCATCAAGCGGGCATCGCCATAGAGGTACTCCTCTCCAGATACCGGGACTTCTTCCAAATCCCCGCACAGTTCGGGGCATTCTTCCAGCACGTGGACCACCGTCTCCTTCGGGTGGCCACACAGACGACAGGTCCGTTCCCTTTTAGTGTTAAACTTTTACAGGTAGCTTCGTATGGGACAATTTTCAGTTCTCATTCTTGTTATGAACGTCTGATTGCTACGTCCAATTTCCCATCAGAGGTCACTTTTCCTCTGTCGCGGTATGTAGCCTAATGGTAAACTTTCCTGGGCGTGCTTCATGATGCTCAGCCAGCCCTGAAACCGTTTCTCCCGGAAATGGTCTTTATGCCACGATCTGGCCCCCAACTGAGTCATCGGCAGGTCGGGTTGAGGCTGGGCTGACCCATCTCCCGCTAACTTATCGACATTGTCTGAATGAGGCTCGCCACTGTGCCCAGTGAAATACTGAAGGACTACTTTTCCGCCTCGTGCTAGGATTTCGCCTACAGTTTCCAAAATGGCACTTACCGTTTTCGTCTCCACAAAGTCTCGAGTGAAAACCGTGAGTCGGAGAAGACTACGACAGTCGGGCAAACCTTTCTCTTTGCTAGCCGTCAGCGCACTTCCTTCAAACCCCTGAAGACCACCTCTTTATATTTTTAGTAAATTGTTCCAATTGATTATTACAGAGAAATTATGAGTGAATCTATGGTAGGTCAGGAATCACATACTGTATATATTTTTCAATCGACTAGATGTATACAAATTAAATAAACAATATAAAAAAACTGTACTCACTAATTATTTTAAAACACCTTTTTTTAAAAAAGAATTACGAAAATACTGCTTTATAACCATATTCTAATCCCGATTGTGGATCACGGAAGTACAGGAATGAATATTACGAATTTTAAGAGTTATTTAATAAAGCTAAATAATATTTTTAAAATTAATTTAATACAGTTGATTTGAATAATAGTTTTATAAATTTATTAGCGGCCTAATTTTAAATGAAATTCGACTCGAAGAGTTTTCTGTAACGACGACATGATATTTATGAGAAAATTTGACATAATGTTCTGCTTTATTTTTTAAGTATTTTTTTACGGCATTTCTAAAAATAATTCGATAAACATAATTAAGTTTGGTATTTATTTTAGAAAATATAATGTGCGATTTGAATTTTTCTTTAGCTTTTATCGCATGCTTTTTTGTTTTTTATTTTGTTTAGGTGTTGAATTTTTGTTTACTTTTTGAAAAAAACAACACTTTTGTTATTATATCCGACATTAGAATAATGTATAAAGTATATAATTCAAATGTCAAATTTGATTTTGATGTCGTATTCATTGCAAATTAAGAAAGCTATTTTTGTGAATGTTTTAATAAATTGTTTTACAAATTTTGTTCAACCAAAATAAAAGTAAACAATCATAATGGCCTACTGACCTCAACAGTTTTTTTTTAAATGTGTACCAACTTGTTTACGCTGTCACATTATTTTTGGGGGTTGGCTCTCGAGCGGGTTACACATTATTTAAATCACTTATTTTAACTTCATCGTCTTGTCGTTCTCTCTCTCCCTCTTTCTCTCTCTCTCTCTCTTTCTCTCTCTCTCTCTCTCTCTCTCTCTCTCTCTCTCTCTCTCTCTCTCTCTCTCTCTCTCTCTCTCTGTGCCTGTCGTGGTCTGTCCCGCGGAAAAACAAAAATAAAAAATGATCCACTTCCCTTGATCCTATCGAGCTGAACATTTGCGCATAGACGTGTGTCACCTAACAATACATTGTTTCAAAATTTCAAATTGATCAAATGTAAGTAGATACGATTTTAGTTTTTCCCTATATAGCACGTGTAATCGTCTGCTATAGTTGACCTCCACGGGTCACTGGAGTTGCACTTCAGCCCTCGATGTCACCTGGGTCTGTCACTGTCTGTCGCACGTTGCATGTTATGGTGAACATAAACAATACTTTTAGTTATGTTTCATATATTAGGGATTTATAGTCAAAAACATGGTTTTTACGGTTTGTTTAATTGTACTATTCTCTTTAAAAAAAAGAGGGGGGGGGGAGAGGGGTCGGCGTATAAACAAACGGGCTATAGAACAAGTTTATACGGTAGTCTTTTATAAACTAGACTGAACAAGGATTTGCAAGCAAGGTTAACAGATCATTTATAAAATACGATTACAGTAAATAGTTATTTTAATCAACAGCTAAATAATTATTTCGGTTTCAATTGATTAGAAATCAAGCGTAGGAATAGAAGGAGGACAAGAGTTAGCGACAAAGCGTGTGAAAGAATGTGATTGAGTGAGTGAGACAGAGAAAGAGAGTGAGAGAGAGAACAGATATAAAATAAAAAGAAAATATGAATTAATGTGAAACGAATGTCAGGTAAAGAGAACATAATGTGACAAAGAGACGAATTATCACTTTGAGTGCAATCAAGGATATTTGTCTTTCAAGCTTCCCAGGCAAAGATGGAAAAATTTGCTGCATTGAACAAGAAAACAATTACCGTATAATATCGTTCACAGGCCGACCTTTTTTGAACAAAATCTGGAGGAAAAAGTTGGGGGGTCGGCTTACAAGCGGGTCATTAACGTTTTTCTGAATTGACATTGATATCAGTGTTGTTATTGCAGATCATCAAGGCCCTTTTCTACATTCTACAAGATTCGACTGCTCTACCAGAAGCTATAATATATTATTAAACATCTGCACTTACCTTTTTTAATAATTTTTTTTATTTTTGCGAACGTTTTAATAAGTTGTTATACAAATTTTTTTTTCAACAAATTTTAATGTACGTGCTAACAAAGAGCACAAAGACAAAGATAGTCAATACAAAGTAAACAATCATAATGACTGATTTAGCTTGTAGTTTTAAGAAAAATTGTACCATTTTGTTTAAGCTGTCCTATAATTTTTTTATTTTATTTTTTGGGGGGGTCGGCTTGCGAGCGGGTTATACACTTTTAATAATTTTTTCTTACAAAGGTTTGGGGGAAGGGTCGGCTTATGAACGAACGGGCTATGGAACGAGTATATACGGTAAGTTAAAATACAATTTAAACCCACGATCAAAATTAATTAAAAAAACTGTTACAGGTATTAATAAACTGCATAGAGTTTGCAAATTGTATTGAAGTCTTTAGTAATTACCCCTTTTCACAAATAAGACGAAATAAAATATGAGTTATTCGGCGGAGAATCTTAAAAATAACATAAAGCTTAAGAGTCCTCGAGCTTAATTATAACGCGTTCCTAGGCAAGTAGAACAGCACATCTTAATGGGCAGTAGATTGTTGATGGCAGAAATCGTACCCGTGATTTCAATCCAAGAAAATGGTCAAGTAATCCAGTGGTCAATGTTTTTTTCAATCCAAAATTCATACTTATTATTTACATACGCTAAATGTTGTTCAAACCCCTCCCAAATCACATATAGGTATGGACAATGGTCAGGCGGCATGTGGGCTTGGCTGGTGTGCCAAGAGTCACGGGTGAAGACAGGGATTTGTTACCACGGCTAAATGTGTCCCTGAGTCCACCAAGTTCTGATAGGTTATTTACACTAGTTGAGTAAATGGACGAAGTTAGCAGTATTCGTGTAAATATTGAAATAAAATATATACTTTCAGCTACAGGTATTCACAAATTATCAGTGTTTTTGATATGTAAATTAAAAAAAACCCGTAAAAAACCAAAGTTTTTGACTATAAATCCTTTACGTATGAGACGTAACTAAAAGAATGTTCATTATAACACGCAGCGCAAGACCATCAAAAAATACAAAATTGCAGTTGTGTCGTAAAACGTGTTTAATATAATGCGCACCGATCAGGAATAGGTTTATAAAAACGTAGTGTTAACTTGCACGGTATCATACCGTGTAAGTTATTTTTTTTCCAACTTGCACGGTATCATACCGTGTAAGTTATTTTTTTCCTAAGTTACACGGTATTTGCGCATGCGCAGAGACGGTTTTGTAGTCACTTATTTATAACTTTTTAAAAGTTACAAAAAGTACCGAACTTCCGTGGTCTCATGATTGAGAGTTGGACTAGAGAAAGTAATGTAGATGAACAAGCATGGGTTCGACTTTCGGTTGAGACTAATATTTTTTCTTTTTTTTACAATTCTTAAATTCTTATAATTACGATTAAATTAGATCTTTTACTTTTAGGGTTAGAGTTAGTTTTCTATTTTTTACACTAAAATAGAAAAACAAAAATATGGAAATCAATTAAAAATTCTTATTATAATTACTATTAAATTAGATCTTTTAGTTTTAGGATTTTAGGGTCAAGGTTAGGGTTAGTTGTCTATTTTTTACATTGACACATTGAAATAGAAAAACAAATATATTGAAATCAATTAAAAATTCTTATTATAATTACGATTAAATGAGATCTTTTAGTTTTAGGGTCAAGGTTAGGGTTAGTTGTCTATTTTTTTACATTAAAATAGAAAAACAAATACAGTATTACAGGGACTAAAACTAATTAAATCAATTTAACATTCTTATAATTACAATTAAATTATATTGTAATTATTAGTTTTAGGGTCAGGGTTAGGTTTACGGTTTAGTTGTGTATTTTTTACATTAAAACATTACCGTACCGTGCAAGTTATTTTTTTTACTAACTTACACGGTATCATACCGTGCAAGTTATTTTTTTACTAACTTACACGGTATCATACCGTGCAAGTTAACGGCACCTTATAAAAAGTGTTGTCAGTAAAATACGCACCTTATTGCGCGACAGAAAGGTTGTTCAATATAATACGCACCGCGACGCTCTATCTCAAAAAATAGCATGATACATAGGAATAAATAAAATAATCTAAAAAATCAATAATTTAATTACGGTACATGCGATCGATCTGAAAGTTTGATACATTGTTTTTATCATCGGTACGAAACTGCCTGCAAAATTTCAGCTCGCTATCTTGCGAGCAATTGGGTTAAAAATCGATCAAAAGTTTTGGCGACAAGCAAGCAAGCAAGCAAGCAAGCAAGGTCGGTCGGTCGGCCGCAGACACCACGAGTTAATATAAAGGATTTAAAAATATACTAACTTTTCTTTCTTTTAATGGACCTTGTGTAATCATGCAAGAAGTGCATCAAATTTTATTCCCTGCTTGCGCAGCACCATAAAGCACCAGTATTGACGTATTTAATACAAAAATTTACTTACAAAAACTTGCTTGAAACGTTAATGATTGGATTTTATTTATTTTAAATTATTTTTTTATTGATTTATTATTTGATATTATTTATTAATAATAACTTGTTTTACTTAACTCTTTCTATGAATGTAAATTTAAAGAATACATAAAAATTTAAATTTCAAAGGATACGCGAGATTTAAAAAAATATTCATTTCAAAGTGAGAAAACGATGATTTACATATATTTAATATAAAATACCCGCCTGTTTAACTTTTCAACAAATGATATTAGAAGAATAATATATGCCGGCATTGACAGACAATCTATTATATCTAGTGGTAAGCCACTTAACATCGATCTCTATAATTAGAGATACAATGTCAATGAATCGCTGGGTTTGTCCTACCTGGTTAACTTTTTCTCAAATTTCTGTAAGGGCATCACATCAGTTCTTGATATAATTATCATGAATCCATCTTGAAATTAGTAACTTAAAGTAGAATTACACAATTAGCCTTGCTTTGGTTGTCTACATGTAAAAATACGTTATGTTTTTTTTAAATTACAACAAAATAAAATAATATCAATAAACCGATAAAAACTTTTTTTTTCAAATCTGAATTATAAGTATATTTAATATATACCCCGACATCCATTATGAGTTATATTAAATATTTTAAATTTTGGCCAATAGTCAAATTGTTGGACCTTGACCAAATTTGGTAGATAAAAATGAATCTGAATTATAAGTATATTTAATACATACCCCGACATCCATTATGAGTTATATTAAATATTTTAAATTTTGGCCAATAGTCAAATTGTTGGACCTTGACCAAATTTGGTAGATAAAAATGTGATGGCCAATATTAAATCATCATGGTACATAAACAAGACCTGATTATGTCTCGGGGACGGGGCCCGCAAATATCTTATTTAAAAATAAATGGTTTTAGGCTTTATTCTGATTTCAAATTTACAAGACCTACATTTACACATATATTGATCATTATTTAGATTAAATCTACATGTGTTATAAAAATTAATTCTAGCGGACCTGACAAATTACCAGTGTTTTTGTATGTAAAGAAAATAAGTAACTCTATTTTATTGGACCTTGTCTGATCATGCAAGATCTGCATTAAAATTTTATTTCCCGCTTGCGCAGCACCACAAAGCACAAGTGCTGATGATTTAAATTTTAAAACAGGCACTAAGAGAAGAAAAAAAAACTTGCTTAAAAAATAACTAATGGGATTTTATTTCTGGAAAGCTGCTTAATAATATGTCATTTTCTATTTGATAATATTTAGTAATAATTAATTGCGTTACTTAACAGTTTCTATGAATGTAACTGAAGAATACGTAGAAATATAAATTTCAAGCGACAAGCAAGATTGTTTATAAAAAAATATTTATTTCAAAATAATAAAAAACTATGAAATACAAATATTTTATTCAAAATACACGCATGTAAAACTTTTACTCACAAAAAGTCCGCCCCAAATACTATCGTGTGATGTAAAGGCAATCTATTAAATCAAGTTGCACGCCACTTAGCACCGATCTTTATGATTAGAGATACATTGTCAATGAATCGTTAGGTTTCTCCTATCCGATTAACTCTTTCTGAAATTTCTATAAAGGCATCCCATATATATTAGTTACAAGCTACGCCACTGAAAGGAACTATATATGTAGGGTCATTTTATGATATCATTAGTGTATCACCCGTCAAAAAGGATGGAAGTTTTCAAAATAAATACACATCAGATGAAAAGATAACGTAATAAAGAACTTTCATTTATTAATTATTTTATTTGATTCATTTATTATCATATTGAACAATTTTATGCGGAACTTTCGAAAAGAGTTATATTTGGTGCAGTAATTTTTGGTGCGCACTATTGAACAAATCAGCATTACATCCAAGAAGCATTACATCCATTGCGGGAATTATGTATGTTGATCGATATTGCTATTGCAAATGTGTCTTGATATTATTAACCGAAAACAAAATTCCATAATTAGCCTTGTCTTTGTTGACTAAATGAAAGGATACTTAATTTTACTTCAAAATTTTTACTGTGAAATAAATGATATATTTTATAACAAATCTGTAAATAACAAGTTTGCTGAAGACTAGACATTTTTAACAGCTGTCAATATTATACACTGTTGAGCGTTTGGAATGACATATAAGTCTGTTTTTGTCTTTTAAAAAATTTGTTAATAATAATAATAATAATAATAATAATAATAATAATAATAAATTGATTATTTATATAGCGCTGTACACTAATAATTATCGGTGCTCATATAATGGTATAAAAATATATACTATTAATAATCTTCTCAGACACGTATAATCTAGTGCACTTTGATATTAAATTTGTCAGCTCTGGTGCAATGTGGTGTGGCGCAGAGTTAAAGTAAAAGAAAATTTTAATGAACGTCCAAAAATAATAACTTAAGTTATTTTATTAGCATGAGTTATCCAGTTCACTAAACAAACATATTGCATTTTTGTGCATCCATGTTGAAAAAAACTGTATTCTTGTATATCTTTCTAGATAAAAATGATGAAAAAGATTAGGACGGATTTGTCGTTTGTCTTGAAAGTTGTCTGTAAGAGATAAAACAAAGCAAGAACTTTTCTTTTCCAATGTTAATTACAGGTGCACCCTAAGGCCGTCATAACCGAGACAGCAGCGAACACTCGACTTTCTGTCCTAACAGGTTCTCGACGTTGTTATAGCCCTAGAAACTTTTGATGATGGGTACTCAACAACTTTCCTAATTTTTATAGCGATCGGATAAATAAAATAATATAGCGTATATAAGGAAAAAAATATTTTAAAAAACGGTCCGATATATTTGGTGTTAATCGCATATGATTACACTCACTGCTCGTATCTTAGGCTGAGCATCAGATGCAATGCCGATGATGGAAACGAAAGTACCCGTTGAGGTTCGGGTTAGTCCGAAGCGACCGTTTATTCCCCCTCATTTACTAGCAACGCCATTGAGCTGTGCCGGTTTATTCCAGGAGCGCCAATTCTTATAAGCAAAATGAAACCTTCCAGTGGGGGTTACACCTTGAGTAGATCATTGATCTTCAACCGCACTATCCACAGAGACCCGTGTGCTTTGCCGGGATGGGGCCCAAGCGGTAGCGAGTCGAAGTACGGAAAATCCCACCCCTCCGTGTAAGGTAAATTAAGTGTGAGGCATTTTCGACTATTGCCTTGGATGCTTAGGCGGCCGCTTCAGAAGCGACCGTTTCGAGGGGGGGGGTCTCTCAGCTGTTGGGTCTCTTTAGGGAGGGGGCGGGATAGCTGAGTGGAATATCAGGGAAGACCCACGAGAAGCACTAAGCTCGGGGCTGCTGATTTTCTTCCACATGTAGAATATTAGTCTATTGGTGATATATAAACATACACACATTGACAATTACATAGACGCATATGATAAAGTAAATATATATATATTAAATCGTTTCCTTAACTTGAAATGAATACGATTGTAAAGTCTATTTTGTCATTTGCATTTTATACTTTTATGCATTCTCTAATTTATATTAAAAGACTCATTGGATAACACCGGTTAATTAACATTGTCTTATCACGCCAAACTTGCATAATAATTTTATTTCCCGATTGCACGGCACCACAAAGCACCAGTACTGATGTATTTAATACAAATTTAGTTAAAACATAACTTTCTTGGAACATTAATGATGGGATTGTATTTAATTTAAAATTTATATAAATTTTACTCTTTGAAAATACTTAGTTATAATAACTTGTGTTACTTAACAGTTTCTATGAATAGATATTAATTACAAATTAAGAAAACTTTGAAATATTTACAAATATTTAACTTAAAAAACACGCATGTCTAACATTTGAAACGTTTTTAGTTACATTTGGTTTACGCTTGTCATATAAAAACAAGTAGATCTAATAAAAACTCGAATGAGTAGTTAAGCGCAATTTCCAAAAGAATTTCGGATTTTTTATTTAAGGGAAATTATTCTAGACTAGTTCAAAAGCCTGCTGAAGCTGGCAGAACGAAATCCCACAGAAGGGATAACAAAGAACTTTACCAAATACTGCAATAGAAAAAAACCACGTGGCCTTTATCGCCATGAACAGAAAACGATATATGAACAGAAATAACAAAGAAATGTATGAATTACTGTAATAGAAAATAACATTTGGCCTATATTGCCATGAACACAATTCGATATGAAAATACACAACAAAGAGATGTACAAAATTCTCAAATAGAAAAGAACTTGTATCTTTTATTGCCATGAACACAATACGATATGAACAGCTAAATATGAAAGATCTCCTTGTACACCACATTTTTAGTGTAGCAGGTGGAGCTGTCGTGGAGCAGTTTCCCTTGTTTAGGACCATCTGCCACATGGACCTTGACATCTGCTGATCTGCGTACACGGGAGAAAGCAACGTATAATTGTCTATGGCTAAACACAGGTTGTGGTAGGTAGATACCCACCTTATCCAGTGTCTGGCCCTGCGATTTGTTTATGGTCATTGCGAAAGCTAACTTCACAGGGAATTGCCTTCTCCGTAGAATGAAAGGCAAGTATGTGGTTGTCGGGGCAATGTTCACGCTTGGAATGAATACAGTGCGACCTTATCTTATCTTATCTGTTTACAGACGCTCCTTCTATACAGAAGATTATTGCGTCCTACGCTTATCTATGGTTTGAGTTTAGTCCTGCATTTTTATTAGAGATTTAAATGCTGATAAAGTGTTGGTTTTCCTGGATTCTTCAGGCAACCCATTCCACGCCCGAATTCCGGACGGGAAGAAGGAAAACTTGTATGTGTTTGTTCTTGCATACGGAATAAGAAAGGTGTTTCTATCCTTATGTCTATCTGAGGGTTGTATTAAGTTATCTTTGTGTTGTATTTATAAATTAGAATTAATTGCTTTATGTATGATTACTACTTTGCTTTTGGTTCTTCTATCCTCTAGTGTTTCAAGGTTTAATTATTTAACTAATGGTGTCATTCTTGTCAGTTTCGAATATTCTCCAGTAATGAATCTGGCAGCTCTTTTTTGAATTTGTTCTAGTTTATCAATGTTTTCTTTGGTGGATGGGTCCCATACAGAAGATGCATATTCTAGTACAGGTCTCACCAAAGTGAGGTAGCATTTTAGTTTTATATCTCTATTACATTTGTTAAAGTTTCTTTTTATAAAGCCTAAGGTTTTGTTTGATTTTTTAATAACTTCATTGACATGGGGATTCCTTGATAGTTTCTCATTTATTAAGAATCCTAAGTATTTTGCATCTTTAGTTTGGGTCAGTTCTTTTCCATGAATGTAATATTTTGAATTTATTTGTTTTTTTTTCCTTGTTACTCTTAACAGTTGACACTTTTCTGGGTGGAAAGACATACTCCAGTTAGTTTCCTATTTTATCAATTCATCTAAGTCTTTTAGTAAAATTTTGCTGTCTTGTTCTGATTTAATTGTTCTATAGATTATACAATCATCAGCAAATAACCTAACTTTTGTACCTGTTGAGATGTTGTTGGGTAAATCATTTATATAAATTTAAAAGAGTAAGGGATCTAGCACAGTTCCTTGTGGAACTCATGAGTTAACCTTTGTCACTTCCGGACAGAAGTTAAGCTATGATGAGGTTGGGTTTGAGGTCCCTAAACACCAATCTGGTGCCGTTGCATAGACCACGTTTAGTGTTCAAATTGCGAAGAAGAATTATAATTGCTCCGACTTTTATTGTGAATTGATGAAGCGGCATTACCGAAGGTGCCAATTGATGTAGAAATTCCACGGGATAATTGTTTTCATCATCTGGCGTGCAGTCGTCGATGGAGTCGGAACTTAAGTATGTCGTGGGTTCTCCTTCAAGTAAATGCAGAACCTTACTATTGATAAGGTCCACATCGGCATTTGTAGGGCAGAGAATAGCCTTATTTGCAAATTCTTCCGCATCTCTGGCTAGAAGTCGTTCACCGAATATTTCAGAAACAATAGATCCTGTGCAGACCATATGGGCTGGAACTTCAAACATATTCTCGTTCAATCCATGTTCATTGGTTAATGTTCCATTGCCTAGCTCAAATAACCAAGACGTAAATTCTGGATCAATAGATCGCACATTACTTGTCAATGTGAGAATTGTAAATTTAGACCAA
Organism: Ampullaceana balthica; assembly: GCA_944989445.1. Classification (NCBI taxonomy): domain Eukaryota; kingdom Metazoa; phylum Mollusca; class Gastropoda; family Lymnaeidae; genus Ampullaceana; species Ampullaceana balthica. The sequence goes on along the minus strand of CALYLW010001240.1, from coordinate 9,797 downwards.
AGATCGGTAAACTTAATACTCGCTTCGACAATGGCGGACCTGGTTCCATCAGCAACAACGGGCAAGGTTTGTCTGAAGTCCCCACCCAAGAGAATGGTTTTTCCTCCGAAAGTTTTGTCATTTTGCATGATATCTTGTAATAGTTTATTCACGCATTTCAATGCGTCTTTAGAGGCTATCGTGGATTCATCCCAAATGATTATTGTGGCTCTTCGGAGAATGTCAGCATCGGAGGAGGTCATTTTCATTCTGGAGGTTGAGGTGTCAATAATTGGGACGGGAAGTTAAAATTGGGAATGATACGTTCGACCACTTTACAGTAAATTGGCCGCGATTCCAGTTGATGCAGTAGCTAAAGCAATCTTCTGTTCCACTCTAAAGGATGCAAGCAAGGTTGTACAAATATGTTTTACCACTGCCACCAGGTCCGTCAAGAAAATAACACCTATGAAGAAGATGATCATTGGCTACGGCTGTGATAATTTCATCAAATGCGTGTCTCTGCTGTTCCTTGAGACCCCGTATCATGTCTGTTGCTTTGCTGAGCAGTTGGACCAAATAAAAAAACGCTGTCATGTATGTCTTCCACGTGACTTGGTGGAACTGGTAAACCTAAATTATCGCAGGTTTTCCTATTAGCAATAAAGATCAATTGAATATCAGTAAGGGCCAAATTGAGGCAGTGTTTGCAATTCACTTCGTGATGAAACTGCAACGTAAAATCTTCATAAAAGTTTTCTTTATATTTCTGGAACAATTGTGGAATATTTGAAGGAGATGCGAGCAGGCACATATGCGCAAATAATTCCCGTAGGAGAGCGGGTCTCTTTTCGGCAACTGCATCATGTAACGTCACATCCCAGACCTGCTTGTCATTGAAGAGGCCTCGGTGTTGTGCAGCTTCCTTGAATGTTTGATATGTAATACCATGGACGGTCCGAAGGTCCTCAAAGGAAGTTGCACCTGGCACATGAAGGAGAAGTAAGCGCAAGCAGAAGCGCTGAATGTCTGACACTAAACTGACAGAGTACATACGACCAATTATTCTGTCATCATCTCTTTGCCTTCTCTGCCATGTTCTGGTCCTCTCGTGAAAAACATAATGTTCAGGTATGTCAGTGTGTATAGTAAAGTATACCTGTAGCCATCTGGTATTGTTGATTTAGTTTGAACCATGCCGTTAAAGTAGTGTCTCTCGAAGCTGCGTTTTGTGCTGCAGCCTCAACGTTATCAGTAATAAAAACTACTGATTGCTCGCCAAGGAGATGAACTTGGAGTCTGATAATTGCATGAGACCTGCTTGTGCATGTGGAACCCAAAAAGGCTTTCGCGTTGGTTTCGCGTTACTCGTCGCCGGGATGCCTCCTCGTGTGTTTCTGTTCTTCTTCGATTCCTGTTATGTTCGTTTCTGCGACGTTTTCTATCGGCAATTTCGGCTTCATCGAATGTTCTTTTTCGAGGCATATTTGTCTCGTGGCAACTAGCGAAGGTTTGTAAATTTGTGGAGTTGAAGAAGAAATAATAAAGCAATGCGAACATTGACATTGACGATGGGTACAGGCATAGGAGAACGGTGTTGTACCTTGAATGCGGCGCAGTAATGCAGTTGGCAGTGGGTCAAGAACCGAAGACCGACACACCGACATCAACCGGTTGGTGGTGACTTGCATAATGATTCATAACAGAGACACACACACGCATAGGCTGGTGGCCAATGCTAGACTCAACACAAATGTGTGTTTGTGTGTACACAAATGCTGACGTCACAGGTTTGTGCGTTGTTTCGGTAATTGACGTTCTAGCTAAAACAATGCCGTCATATAATTTTTTTTTACGTCGAACATTTTTAATTTATTTATAATAATTTTTCGCGCCTTTTTTGCGCACCTTTTTTGCGCGCCTTTCGAGCACCTTTTAGCGCGCCTTTGAACGGGGAGACACACACATACTTAGGGCGATTATATATTAGACGAGAGCAATGCCCGTGCGATGCTACGGGTAGGCACATTATTTGGATATGAGTCTCACATTCCCCTTAATAATGAGTGTAAATGTATAAGGAAATTAGGGTAGTGATAAATCAAACCACTTCTTTATAAAAATCACGATATGTGTGTCTAGAAAATAGAAAGTATGATGAATTTAAATATTACCCATCAATTTTGGTATTTCTGCTTTAATAACTCACGCTTTTCTCTATATACTTTACCAGAATAACAAAGGTCCTTAACAGTTACAAAAATCTAATGGGCAAGGCTCAATTTCTTTTTCCATGAATCAAAAAATGAAAACAATATATTTGATTCCTTTGGTTCTAGGAAAAAGCTCTTAATATCACCCACTTCATTTTATAAGCTAAGTATGAAATTAGTTCAAGACGAATAGGATATTTTCTTAGCATAGTAACAAAGCAATAAATTGGCAGATACTTGTTTCACTTAAATAACGGATTATTTTTCTTTGTATTTATATTCAAGCCTTTTTTCATTGTAGCTTTTTTAGCTTATAAAATGACATATAAGTTAGGGCTTAATATATAACATATATTATGTAGGCATTTGATTTTAAAACCGAATAGTTTTTAAAAAATCAGTCTGTATACAAAACTTTATCCTCGTTGTATAATATTGCTCAAATAAAATCAAGTTGTTATGTCACAATATCAGTTGCTGTTAGTGTATTTTTTTTGCCAGAACAGGGGTCGGCACTATTAAAAAATAAATTTATATGGTTTTGGGTCTCAAATTTCCCTTAAAAATGAATGTAAATGCAACATGAAATTAGGGTAGTGATAAATCAAACCACTTCTTTATAAAAATCACGATATGTGTGTCTAGAAAATAGAAAGTATGATGAATTTAAATATTACCCATCAATTTTGGTATTTCTGCTTTAATAACTCACGCTTTTCTCTATATACTTTACCAGAATAACAAAGGTCCTTAACAGTTACAAAAATCTAATGGGCAAGGCTCAATTTCTTTTTCCATGAATCAAAAAATGAAAACAATATATTTGATTCCTTTGGTTCTAGGAAAAAGCTCTTAATATCACCCACTTCATTTTATAAGCTAAGTATGAAATTAGTTCAAGACGAATAGGATATTTTCTTAGCATAGTAACAAAGCAATAAATTGGCAGATACTTGTTTCACTTAAATAACGGATTATTTTTCTTTGTATTTATATTCAAGCCTTTTTTCATTGTAGCTTTTTTAGCTTATAAAATGACATATAAGTTAGGGCTTAATATATAACATATATTATGTAGGCATTTGATTTTAAAACCGAATAGTTTTTAAAAAATCAGTCTGTATACAAAACTTTATCCTCGTTGTATAATATTGCTCAAATAAAATCAAGTTGTTATGTCACAATATCAGTTGCTGTTAGTGTATTTTTTTGCCAGAACAGGGGTCGGCACTATTAAAAAATAAATTTATATGGTTTTGGGTCTCAAATTTCCCTTAAAAATGAATGTAAATGCAACATGAAATTAGGGTAGTGATAAATCAAACCACTTCTTTATAAAAATCACGATATGTGTGTCTAGAAAATAGAAAGTATGATGAATTTAAATATTACCCATCAATTTTGGTATTTCTGCTTTAATAACTCACGCTTTTCTCTATATACTTTACCAGAATAACAAAGGTCCTTAACAGTTACAAAAATCTAATGGGCAAGGCTCAATTTCTTTTTCCATGAATCAAAAAATGAAAACAATATATTTGATTCCTTTGGTTCTAGGAAAAAGCTCTTAATATCACCCACTTCATTTTATAAGCTAAGTATGAAATTAGTTCAAGACGAATAGGATATTTTCTTAGCATAGTAACAAAGCAATAAATTGGCAGATACTTGTTTCACTTAAATAACGGATTATTTTTCTTTGTATTCAAGCCTTTTTTCATTGTAGCTTTTTTAGCTTATAAAATGACATATAAGTTAGGGCTTAATATATAACATATATTATGTAGGCATTTGATTTTAAAACCGAATAGTTTTTAAAAAATCAGTCTGTATACAAAACTTTATCCTCGTTGTATAATATTGCTCAAATAAAATCAAGTTGTTATGTCACAATATCAGTTGCTGTTAGTGTATTTTTTTTTGCCAGAACAGGGGTCGGCACTATTAAAAAATAAATTTATATGGTTTTGGGTCTCAAATTTCCCTTAAAAATGAATGTAAATGCAACATGAAATTAGGGTAGTGATAAATCAAACCACTTCTTATAAAATTCACGATATGTGTGTCGAGAAAATAGAAAGTATGATTAATTTAAATATTAACCATCAATTTTGGTATGTCTGCTTTAATAACGCGTGCTTTTCTCTATATAATATACTCCTACAGAATATGAAAGGTACTTAACAGTTATAAAAATCTAATCGGCAAGGGTCAATTTCTTTTCACATGAATAAAAAAAGAATAAAAGTATCTTTCCATATGGATCCTTTGGTTTTAAGAAAATGCTCTGAAAAACACCAATTCCATTGTATAGTTTAAGCATGAAATTAGTTTAAGACGAATTGGTTATATTTTGAGTCAGATAATATTTATTTGAATATGTATGCTTAGTGGAGGGTGGAAATATGGTTTTTGGGTTAAAAATATATTTTTTCTTTTCACACGAATATTAACATAAAAGCAATTTTTTTTTAAAAATTCCTAGAGATTGATGATTTTCTTATAAATTATGTCATTTTGAAAGGACTTCCCACTCTTTTCTTCTAGTATTAACAAAGCAATAAATTGACAGATACTTGTTCCACTAAAATAAAGGATTACTAAATTTACTTTTGGTTTTATTTGTATTTAAGCCTTTTTTCATTGTAGCCTTTTTAGCTTATAAAATGACACATTTGGTAATGGTCTTAATATATAACATATATTTGTAGGCATTTGATATTAAATCTGAATAATTTAAAAAGAGTGTTTTCAAGAAAGTGTATACATCTTAAAAGAAAACTGCCTTTTAGTAAACCACATCTGCCTTTGAAATCAGTCTTTATACAAAACGTTACACTCGTTGCATAATATTGCTCAAATAAAATCAAGCTGTTATGTCTAAATATCAGTTGATGTTAGTGTATTTTTTCGCTTGAGCACGAACTTTCTGATTCTGAAGCTAGAACCTATATATGAGTCGTAATACCCGCGATATGTCTTTACACTAAATATATGTATACCCTAAAGAACCGTACAGTTAATACCCGAAGTGTGTGCCACGCAACTCATTGTTCTAGAAATGTAACTATTTTTACTAATGTTTTAGTTTTGTTAGCTCTTAAATACATTTCTTAGTAATTATTTTTATGGGAAGAGCATATTATTTATGTGAATTTTGATGCTTAAATAAGGTATGCATAGGTTTTATTTGTTTGAAAGAAACATTTTGAATCGCAAGGTCTGGGCTTAAAATTTACCCTGCTGATTTAGTTTAATCTATGCAAAAAGTATAAAAACAGTTGCTAAGCAATAGTGTTTATGTCATCCAGGGTTGGGCGATATTATTGACTCTTACCCCACCAATAAATGCTACATTTCAAAAGGTCATAAAGTTGTACTCAATATAAAAATAGCTGTTCCACTTATTACCCACACTCATTGGTCCATGCATAAAAATCCTATATATAATCCATTTTCGTCTATAAAAGTACCGAATTTTTTTTTCATTCCTTCTATTTCCTTGGGGCAGTTTATGGAGCAATCGTTCCAGAAAAAAAATCGTGTAAACTATTTAAGCACCGAAGGAAAATAAATCTCCCACCTAAAAATCATTGGCATTGCTTTCATCACTAATCACTTGCTTCATGCATTTTTTAAAATTTATAAATATAACTTACCTAGCTTGTTTAACTTAATTTATGCAAAAAGAATATTAACAGTGGCTAAGCTATAGTGTTTGGTATATGGTTTCACTCATGTGCTTTCTTTCTCTAATGCATTGAATACATTGTTAGTATTTGATTATTTATAACTAACTTTTAAAATGTCAAATACATTAAGTATTTAAATTAAACATATAAAAGATATAAAGAAAAGTGGTAAAATGATACTGTGTATTTGATAATCACATTTAGTTCACAACAAACACACACACACACACACACTCAGTAATTCACACACGTGCACACACAAAGATAAACACACACACAGATGGATAGTACCATTAAAAAATTCACATTGAAATAACCGCGGCTCTTTTTACTTGGTTTCCTTTTTACAAATTAATTTGAGCTTAAACTATGACGTAAAAGTCACAATATTTTATGGCGAGAAACGCCGTCTTGTTAATCTCGACACCAAAATGTTTATTATTTTACGTTTTCAATAATTTATTTTATTTTCGGGAGTTACCCCGCATAGCGAGCACCCACACTCAGACGCGCTTAGGCGCAATATATATAGGGATACATTAAGTATTTAAATTAAACATATAAAAGATATAAAGAAAAGTGGTAAAATGATACTGTGTATTTGATAATCACATTTAGTTCACAACAAACACACACACACACACACACTCAGTAATTCACACACGTGCACACACAAAGATAAACACACACACAGATGGATAGTACCATTAAAAAATTCACATTGAAATAACCGCGGCTCTTTTTACTTGGTTTCCTTTTTACAAATTAATTTGAGCTTAAACTATGACGTAAAAGTCACAATATTTTATGGCGAGAAACGCCGTCTTGTTAATCTCGACACCAAAATGTTTATTATTTTACGTTTTCAATAATTTATTTTATTTTCGGGAGTTACCCCGCATAGCGAGCACCCACACTCAGACGCGCTTAGGCGCAATATATATAGGGATTACATTAAAAGTCGATTCCAATAAGTGTGTTCGTCCGTCGAGTCGACGAAGACAGTTCTAGTCATCCGAGGGCTGCTGGAACTGGTTCTGTCTGTTCATGCGCAGATGGCTAACGAGGCCGATCCTGGCACGGAAGGTTCGGGAACAGACATGGGACGAGTGGGACGTCTCCAGGAGGGTTGACAGCATGGGTCCTTCGGGCTTACAACTTCTTATCTGCAGCGGTGATCCTGTTTGCCTCGCATGTCTTGTCACCTTCGTGGATGGATGAGCGTCAGGTTGACCTGTCCATTGCAGCTCGTTCCCACGTATCAGGGTTGATGGCAAACGCTGTCAGTGAGGCTTTCAGGGTGTCCTTGAAGCGTTTATTTTGCCCAACGCATGACCACTGGCCATGATTGAGCTCGCCATAGAAGATTCTCTTTGACATTCTCTCGTCTGGCATTCGGACTGCGAGCCCTTTCGCTGGGACTGCATCAGGAGGGCGAAGATGCTAGGGAGACCTGCTTTGGTCAGTACGACTGTGTCTGGAATTTTGTCCTGCCACTTTATGCCGAGGATCGTCCTGAGGCTTGTTGTGTGAAATTAGTTAAGCTTTCTAACATGGCGCTGATACACAGTCCATGTTTCACACGCATATAGCAGTGTGGGGAGCATCACTGCCAGAATACTTTCATCATGGTCTGGATGGTAATGCCTAGTCTGTTCCAGATATTTGGGTACAACCTGCCAAATGTGGAGCTGGCTCTGGCAATCTTGACGTTCACTTCGTCATCGATGGTGACATGCTGAGACAGTGTGCTGCCTAGTTATGTGAAACGGTTCACTGTGTTGAGTCTCTGGCCGTTGACAGTGATGTTGGGCTCAACGTAGGACTTTCCAGGCGCGGGTTAATGGAGGACTACAGTTTTTTGTGTTGATCGTCAGACCAAAGTTTGTGCAGGCACTGGAGAACAGGTTAACTCTTCGTTTCATGTCGGCTTCTGAGACAGCGTTTGGGCCACAGTCATCAGCAAACAGCAGGTCTCTGATGATGTCTGTCATGACCTTGGTTTTTGCCTAGAGCTTCCAAAGGTTGAAAATTCTGCCAACTGTGCGGTACCTCAGGTTGACACCAACATCTTCGTCTCTGAAGGCCTCTGTCAGCATGGCGGAAAACATGAGGCTAAACAGCGTTGGTGCCAGGACGCAGCCCTGCTTGACCCCGTTTGTGACTGGGAAAGGGTCAGATGACTCTCCGATGTCCTGGACTCTGGCCTGCATGGCCTCGTGGAATTGTTGCACCAAGACGATGAGTTTCCTTGGGCAACCGTACTTTGCCATGATCTTCCACAGACCCTCTCTGCCAACAGTGTCAAAAGCCTTGGTCAGGTCGACATAGGTGGAGAACAGGTCAAAGTTCTTCTCCTGATATTTCTCTTGCAGCTGCCTGGCAGCGAACACCATGTCGATGGTTCCTCGCTCTTTTCGGAATCCACACTAGCTTTCAGGCAGGAGTCCTTGGTCAAGGTGGGCTGTGAGGCGGTTGAGCAGGATTATGGCAATGACCTTTCCTGCGATAGAAATCAGGGATATGCCTCTGTGGTTGTCACAAGACTATTTCCTTTTCGCTTATAGAGATGTATGATGGAGGCATCTTTGAATTCCTTCGGAATTGTCTCTCGCTCCCACATCAAGAGAAACAGCTGGTGGAGCCTTTCAGTAAGGGCTGTTCCCCCCTCCTTGTAGACCTCAGCTGGTATGGCGTCTAAACCAGGTGCTTTGCCAATTGAGAGAAGACAAATTGCATTTTTAGTCTAGAAAAAGTTTGGGGGGTCATCCAGTGCTCTTTGGTTGGCACTTGGGGAAACGATTGATGGCTTCTGTGTAGCATGATACTTTTTGTACTAGAGTGTCGCGGTGCGTATTATATTGACGACAGTTTTTTATGATATACTAGACGCCTCGAGGCGTAGCATACGCCGCAGACTTGCTGATTGAGAGTGCAAAGAAAGTGGAGAAAGAAAGGACATAAACTACACCACGAAGAAATCAAAACAACGCGAGTGAACGTCGGTTAATAAATGGGAGGCGGGTAAAAACAACCTCAGTGTGCATGTCTTTACGTTTACTCGCAATTTGTTAGTTACTTAGTGCTGCTTTTTGTGTCTGTACTCTCACCCCCCCAACCATGCTTTGTACTGTCTATGATGAGCAAGTCTACGGCGTATGTTATGCCGTGGGTCTCTCCAGAGTTCCTTCTTTTCTTTCACTCACAGTCGTTTGCCAAATCCACCACATTTTGACAACTGTGTCTTTCAGGAAGTCTTCACTCGTCAGTAAATCATTAGCGGCTTATGCAACGCCGCGGGTCAGCTAGTGTTGAAAATAAAGGGGTAAAAGAACGGGCACAAACAGAAATTTTTGAAAATTAAAAAACAAATTAAAAAAATTAATGTTTTCGCAGGGGCTTGAACCCTGGACTTTCCCCATATGATGTGGACGTGATAACCAGTACACTACGAATCTCACATTAGTCTGTGAAGGAACATTGCAAGTGAAACACAAGGACCATTGTTGGTCTCGATACATTGGTTGACCCCAGCCAGGGTCATTTGTCATTTCGGTTGCACATACTTGCTTCGTGGTGTCTCGAATGGTCCATGAAGAGAACTATATATATAGATTCCCGATCTGTAAATGTAAATGCTATTAATTGCTAATCTGTCTCGCGGTGTGCACTATGTTAAACATGTTTTTATAGCAATTTTTCCCGTGATCAAATCGAACTGAAATTTTGCCGGCAGACGGTAGAATTTTTTAAAACTATAAACCCTTTATATATTTGAGATATAAAGAAAAATTCGGATTTTTTTAATTGTCTTGCGCTGCATATTATAATGAATATTCTTTTTGTTATGTCTCGTATATAAAGGATTTATAGTCAAAATTTGGTTTTTCACTGTTTTTAAAAATTCTTATAG
>CALYLW010001239.1:0-166406 GCA_944989445.1 Ampullaceana balthica | reverse complement strand
AAAAGAATCATTTTTATTGTTCGGAATTCTCAATCTGACGTTATACTATTATTTTCCAAAATAATTTCGTTGTTTAAATCCGAAATGCATGACGTCAATTCCTAGCAACCGCATTGATGATAGCATACGGTGTAGTTAGCTGCCTCTGGCCAAGTTGATAAACTCCAAGATGTTGGGGTGGTTGACCCTCGTGTAGACTCCTGGGTAGTACGCGAGGCCGCATTCTTTGCCAAACGAAACGATGCCGAACAGAAGGTAGCGACCTTTGATTAGACACATGAGTGGACCCCCGGAGTCACCCTGGTTGGACAGATGGAAGAAAATACAAAGGATTAGTTTGTTCAATATCAAGAAAAGTGCTGTGGTGTGGGAGATGAAAACAAATTGTGTGTGATTGCATCAAATAGGAAACAATTTCAAGGTAGAAGACCAGCGGCGTAGCGTGGGTATGTGCAGTAACTAAATTTGCCGCCCCCCCCCCGAAATGGCTCAATCTTAAATGTATCAATGATTTCAGCCATGGCATGCTCATTAGCCAAAATAGCAATAGTTTAGACAATTTTGATGTATTCGTAATTGATCGTCATTATTTTCTTCATTAAAATAAATTTTTAGAAGCCTTTTTAACACATTTCATTACTTAAGATAGTTGTAAACAATGTTGACATTAATTATATTATTTTAGGCAGGGTAACTTCGAGCCTAAATATCATTATAAACTTAAATAAACCACCTTGTCTTGAATTCAATAATTTTTTTCTATTCATGGGGTTAAAATATTCCTTGCCTGACTATGTCATGTGGGATATTTTGAACACGCTAATTTGAAGACAAAATTTCAAAGTCCAGTAGATTAGCTGTTGTGCGAAAATCATGTCTTTTTTCTAAATTCTAATAAAAGGTCTACAGATCAGAAGAGAAATGGTATCCAGTGGACATTATGGAAACAACTTGATGATCTGGATTTTGCGTTTGATCTGGCCTGAATATCCCACACACATCAAAAGATGCATGAGAAAACAAACTATGTAGCACAGTTTTCTGCTTCCGTTTGTATGAACATCCATACGGAAAAAAGCAAAGAACTTAAAATAAATACATCAAACAACAACCCAATAACAATGGAAGGAAAAAATATTGAGGAGGTGGATAGCTTTACATACCTCGGTAGCATCATTGACATACAAGGAGGGACAGACGCCGATGTAAGAGTGAGAATTGGCAAAGCAAGATCAGCATTTAAACAGCTAAAAAAGTTTGGAGCTGCAACAACTTGACCCTCCAGACCAAGGTCAGGATATTCAACAACACAGTAAAGCCTTTCTTGCTATATGGAACAGAAACACGGTGAACAACAGCAACCGGTTCAAAAAAGCTTCAAACATTTATGAACACATGTCTCCGAACAATTCTCCGAATCCGCTGGCCAACGTAATGACCAACGAGAACCTCTGGCAACGCACAGAACAAGAGCCAGTGGAAGAGCTAATACGCCAGCGCAGATGGAGATGGATTGGCCACACCCTCAGAAAGCCTACATCCAGCATTGTGAGACAAGCCCTCACTTGGAACCCCCTCATTAAAGCTCCTGCGTCTGTTCGTGTGTTGAGCTTTTTGTCTGCATCTTTCAGTTCTATAAATTACAAAGTAACCTCAACATGGTATATTCACTATTTTGTATCCTGAAGTCTGAACGCCTTGCTTGTAGAAGCAATTAGGTATTTGCAACAGTATATGGACTTGGAAAAGAATGCGTAAAGAGCTCAAGTGTACTAATATAGTTGGAGAATTCTTTTCAGTTGCAGTATCATATTAACAAATTTGGTTTAACTGTTTGAACGAGTTTGACATGAGCATTTTTGCGCATTTGTTGAACTCTTGTATTCTTTCCAGCCCTAAAGAAGTATAACATACTTTGGGCCTGTGCAGTCCATTATTTAAGATCATCATTTATTCAAAATCATTTCAGAAATGTCTTAAGCAGATTCACTTTTGCTTGAATGAAATTTTTGAAAGATTCTACAGCGTCTACTTTTTTATTTTCAATCTTTACATATCACACAACTGGACTTGTCTGATCCTTATGTCAAATACATGAAGAGCTTTCAAATACAATGAAACAATATTTGGTATCTTGTTATTAAAGAACGATGATTTTTCTTGAAATGTATCTCCTAAGATTGCTATGAATTCAGTTTGAATTTTAGATGACACGTTTTCAGTCATTTTTCAACTATGTTTTCGGAGTGCTCGAACGTATTTTGCAAGCTAATGCATTAGTTTCAGAATATTACCTTTATTCGCAACAGTATTGTCCTCTCCGTGACCTCAAAACGTAACATTCAATTTCGCCAGGATTTATACATGTCAAATATTCTAACAAGAACTTCTTGCCACTTTGTTTTTTTCTTCTACAACTAATTGTCGGTCTTTATTATTAGTCTATTCTTTTTATCCAATGTCTGATTCCTTCCATTTGCAAAAAACTTTGGTAATGTTGAGTACTTATTGAGTACATATCTTGGCTTTTCTTTTCTTTTATTAAAATTTATTTTCACGTTTAAACAATTAGCTAATTAACAACGAGGAATTTGCCGCCCCCTCCCCTCAAATTTTGTATTTGTTTGTGCGAGGTTTTAATTACACTAGATAAGTAATTGTTTCTATTATTTTTGTTTATGCCACAAAACAAAAGAAATTAAAATAAGCCATATGAATACGCCACAATTTTATTCCAGTAGTTCACTTACGTTAAAATCAAACTTGAATCAATTATATATACCAGCACATTATTTCCATACTGTCAGCCCCTATGTTTTCCAGCTTAATAACATTAGTATCAGAAGACTTTAGATTTATAATTAAGTTTGAAGTTTTGGCATTAGAAACGCTCTCTTATTTTAATATAGTTCTTCATTTCGTTTATTTTTGTTTTACCTGGCTTTTCTTTTATTTTATTAAAATGTATTTTCACGTTTAAAGCATTAGCTAATTAACAACAAGGAATTTGCGGCCCCCCTCCCCCCTAATTTTACAACAGAGGTGGCTCTCAAATTTTAATAATCAATGAATGTATCACCACATCAGTGTCACGTTCTCATACTAATTTAGCCTCTGTTTTTTTTATTACAGTAGTATTAGTATCAGAAGAATTTATATCCAATAAGGAGTTTGAAGTTTTGGCAGTTAAAACATTTACGTGCCTTTGGATAGTTCCTTTATTTCTTTGATTAATTTCTTATTTGGCTTTTCTTTATTTTCGATTTTTTTTTAAAATCCCCTTGCTTTTTAAATTTTCATTTTAAGAAACTAATAAACGACTAGGAATTTGCCGCCCCTGGCAAAGTGCCGCCCGGGGCAATCGCCCCCTCGCCCCCCCCCTCACTACGCCACTGTAGAAGACATCTATTCTGTGTAACCAAGAGAGGCTAACATGATGTTTTCTCTTACTTGAAAAAGTTTGCCTATGATTTTTATTTTGTTTGTTTTTGGAATGAGAGAACCTCGAGAAAGTGACATGTGTGTGCTAATGAAATATCTTTGCACATAAAGCTGGAAATTCATTTTCTTTTTTTAAATAGTGCGTGTCTCTTTTTTTATTTCCTCTTTAAAAATTGTGTAATGACAAGTTTTGGAATGAAAATAAAAGTAACTCATTTATGATTCAAATATCAAAGTAGCAAAGTTTTAAATTTGTTATGAAGTGTTCAACTCCTAGTTTTTTTTCATAGAGTACATTATGCCTTGCATTCTGATTAAATGTTTAATGTATAGGAGGTAACTTCTCGCCTACAACACGTGATGGATTTCTTGCCTACATTACAGTGATATTCCCGCTTTAATAGCAGTAGCTAGACTTCCTACTCACTGTGCAAGCATCTATTCCGCCTTGGTAGTAATCCCCAGCACACAGCTTTAGGTCGTTGACCGTCTCTTGACCAGTGGAGTAAGAATTTTTACAGCGTTGCTGGTCAACAAGGGGCAAGGTCACTCGTTGCAGAATTGTGGGCACAAAAGTATCTGCATCTGGTAACATAAGGAGTACTAGATATATTGGCTCTACAGTGCTAGATATATTGGTTCTACAGTACTAGATATATTGGTCCTACAGTACTAGGTATATTGGTTCTACAGTACTAGATATATTGGTTCTACAGTACTAGATATATTGGTTCTACAGTACTAGATATATTGGTTCTACAGTACTAGATATATTGGTTCTATAGTACTATATATATTGGTTCTACAGTACTAGACAGATTGGTTCTACAGTACTAGATATATTGGTTCTACAGTACTAGATTAGATATATTGGTTCTACAGTACTAGATATATTGGTTCTACAGTACTAGACATATTGGTTCTATAGTACTAGATATATTGGGAACATACATAAACAACCAGAAGTAGTTAAAAAGACATTAAAACTTGGCTCATGTAGATAGCCCTTCTATATTATAAGTGGGCTCATTTTAACGGATCTAATTATTGGATTTGGACTCATTTTTAACTGTCTTAATTCACAGATGTAGACTCACATTTGAAGAGACCCCATCCAGCCACCTCGCAGAACTCTGCAGCCGTTGGATCGTCCGCGACGCTGGGCAGACATATCGGCTGGACACAGTCTGAGATGCTCAACTCTGTGCTCAACCTGAGAACTGCTGTGTCGTAATCTGCACCATGAAAAAAACAAAACAAAAGCCCATGAAGAACAATCGTACGTTAAAGTGAATGCATGTAAAGCCATCGGTAATTGAACATTGTTTTAATAAACTAGATTCTTTACTTTAAAACATATTTCTTGTCATCTTCCTTTAAGGATAACCACTTTATTACCTTACACAGGGGTGGGCAAACTAGGGCCCGCGGGCCACATGCGGTCCGCCAGAGTATATTACGCGGCCCGTATGCAGACATGTTGCGATCTTATGTGGATGTTCATTTTCTTTGTTTAGAATTTTTGCTATATTTTTAAAAAAATATTCCGAGTATTTGATTCGAATCTGGTGATATTTAATGGGCTTTATGGCTCGAGAATTGATTATTGATCATTAATTACATGTAACCTTCTTATTCGAAACTGCATTTCAGCTCAACCGGAAGTGGCTTTTGTTTAGAATTTACATTTTGGCGGTTTTGTAAAAAATGTAATTTAAAAGCGAATAGACGTTGATTTAACGATGAGTGCTGCCCAAAAAAATAAAAAAAGATTTAGGACGAATGTCATGTTTTTAATGACAAGCGGACTGCTAAATATTGCTTCACGAGATTTGGCAGCAAAGTAGTCTGCTTGCTGTGCCGTGAGTGTGTAATCGTCTTTAAGGAGTACAACTTAAAAAGACACCACCAAAAAACCATTTGGATTTTGGGCACAATTTAACAAACGAAAAGAGCAAAAGCAATTGCCAGGAGCAGCTAACTGTTTTCACCAAAGAGTTTTTAATACAAAATTTTGCAACCGAAGCCAGTTTGGTGCTGTCCCATAAGATTGTTAAAAGGAACAAGTCTGAGAGCGAGTTCATCAAGGAATGCTAGTCAAATGTAGCCAGCATTATGTGTCCAGAACAGAAAACTAAAGAATTGTAGCCAGGCGTGTTGAAAAAATTAGTGACAATTTGATGCACCAACTTCGAGATGCAACCAAAGACTTTTTGTGGTACTCTCTTGCGTTGGAAGAAAGTACCGATATACATGACGAAGTACAATTGTTGGTATTTATAAGGGGAATAAACACTCGTTTTGAGCTTACCGAAGAATTACTTAGTGTTGAACCACTCAAATACACAACTACAGGCCAGGATTTATTCAATGCTGTTGAGAACTGTGTTGAAAGAACTGGTTGGTGTGTAACAAAGATATCAAGTGTAACAAACGATGGAGCTCATGCTTTGACTGAACAGAACGTAGGTCGTGTAAATTGATAAAAATAAAATTAAGGAAGAACCTCCTGACCATTCACTCCTCTACCTCTCCACTGTGTCAACCATCAGGAAAGTCTGTGTAAAGCTGCGTTGAATATCAAGCATGTTATTGACCCAGTTGTCAGTGTGATAAACCTCATCAGAACCAGGGCACTTAACCACAAGCAGTTCAGGACACTGCTTGAAGATTTGAAAACTGAATATTATTATATTATCTACCACAGCAGTGTCCGCTGGCTTAGCCTGGGCAAGATATTGAGGCCAGTGTGGCATCTCAGTAAGAAATAGTAATTTTTTTTCTGGACATGATGATTTTTGTTTGTGACTTTGTCACTACCATTGTTAATAAAGAGTGGAAGTTAGACTTCATGTTTGCTATTGACATTATGGAAAAGTTGAATAAACTGAATGTCAAACGTCAGGGCAATAGCTTGTTTGCACATAAATGTATGTGCATGTTAAATCATTTCAGGCAAAGCTCTCCCTGCTCTCCAGGCAAGCAGGTGAAAACAGGTTTTGCCATTTCCCTTTGCTGAAACAGAAAAACATTTCTGGTGAAACGACTGACAAGTATGAGGCTCAGTTGGGTACCTTGGAAGGGAAATTTGAAATAAGATTTCAAGACTTCAAGACACTGGAACCACTCTTCAATGTCCTCAGTTCGCCATTTGGTGCAGAAGCTGATTCGCCCCAGAGGATATACAGTTAGAGATGCTTGAGCTACAAGCAGATAATGACGTAAGAGAGAAGTTCAAGTCAGCTCTTCTGCTGCAGTTTTATGGATGTTAGCCACCAGCAGCCTTTCCACACTTAAAAAAACTCTACTGCCAAACGTTTGTCACCATTTGGATCCACATAGATCTGTGTGCAAGCTTTTTCTTGTATGAAAATAAACAAGTCTAAGAACAGATCGATGTTGACTGGCTGCATTTTGAAACATAACCAGTAAACTGGATCCACTGTTAAAGAACATTATACAAAATTGTGAACAATTACATACTTCTCGTTAATTATAATTGTACTCTATGGTCAGCTTATGTGTAAATTACGTTCCTACTTCTTCATAGTTATTATGTTAGGTAACAGTGAAATTTTCTTGAAATAATAATGAATATTAAAATCTTTTCAAATTAGAAACTGTTTCAGTTCGTATTTTAAAATATAATGTACATGTGTAATAGACTGTGAATTTGAAATAAAATGACAATTACATGGTTATAATTATTAATTCATATTTTTTACGTTGTAAATTCTAATTGAAGTAGACAAAATATATATGCGGCCCGCCAGCCACCTGTACAAATACACTTTTCAATGCGCCCCGGTTGAAAAAGTTTGCCCACCCCTGTCCTAACAACATCATTTTTTCTTTCTTCTGGTACTACATAAACTGCTTCTGATAATACTTATACTACTTCTGGTACTACAGATACTACTTCTCGTATCATATATACTTCTGTTACTACATATACTACTTCTGGTACTAAATATATACTACTTCTGTTACTACATATACTACTTCTGGTACTAAATATATACTACTTCTGGTACTAAATATATACTACTTCTGGTACTAAATATATACTACTTCTGGTACTAAATATATACTACTTCTGGTACTAAATATATACTACTTCTGGTACTAAATATATACTACTTCTGTTACTACATATACTACTTCTGGTACTAAATATATACTACTTCTGTTACTACATATACTACTTCTGGTACTACATAAACTACTTCTGGTATTACATACACTACTTCTAGTCAGTGGCGTCACTAGGGGGATGCGATTGGGGTGGGCCGCCCCGGGTGACACCAATTTACTGTGTACGATTTTATGTCAAAACAAAAGAGACAAAAATTATTTTTTTAAATAACGGAATTCAATGAAATATGTTTAACGCGAAAATTTTAAATAAAAATATATCAGTTAATATGTAATAATTAAACAGTTCCAACAAACTACAATAAAACAAATTGGGGAAACAGAAAAGAAACAGCCGCACCGGAGAGAGAATTTAAAAGCGAGGCACTAGTAAGCTAAAGACAGTCAAAATGAAGGATCTCAGTTAGTTCATAGTATTTTTTATAGAAGGCGTATTGATGAAGTAAATGGAAGGGCAAAAGGAGAAGTGAGAGAGGGAAAGGAAATAAAATAGCTAAGCGATAAAAGGTAGACAAGGGGAGAAAGGCCTTAGGCAGGATCAGTCTGGAGAATAGACTAATCCATGCAAGAGTATGGGACCCTTGATCCACATGTGATGAATGTTGTGTTTGCGCTGATTTGCCACACCCACTCTCACCTTTCCTATATAAACTCATACTACTTTCTTCTTACTATTGCTCTCTTTGGATTTCACCGCAACTAAGTTTTTTTTTAAATTTATATATTTATTTTATTTCTTTATAATTCGTTTTATTTGTGTACTATTTGTTCGTTGAAGTAGGCTATTTGTCGAAACGTTCACTGTTTTGTTACACCCTGTCAGGCTTACTCATACCATGTTTACATGTTATCCACCTACTAATCTATAAGCCTGATTGCAGTCTCACCCACATTGTGTTCACTAAGTTACACCAAGCAGTGTCGTCACTAGGGGTGCGAGGGGGGGGGGCTGACCGCATAGGGTGACACCATCACAAGGGGTGACACCAAAATGTAAAATTATGTATGTTCCCTTTAATTGGCACTGGAAGACTCGGAGTAGTTCTATGGGTTAAGTCCTGGCGGGGTGACACCATGAGCTACCGCCCCTGGTGACACCAACCCTAGTGACGCCTCTGCTTCTAGTAATACATAAACTACTTCTGGTACTACATATACTAATGCTGGTACTATATATACTAATGCTGGTACTATATATACTAATGCTGGTACTATATATACTAATGCTGGTACTATATATACTAATGCTGGTACTATATATACTAATGCTGGTACTATATATACTAATGCTGGTACTATATATACTAATGCTGGTACTATATATACTAATGCTGGTACTATATATACTAATGCTGGTACTATATATACTAATGCTGGTACTATATATACTAATGCTGGTACTATATATACTACTTCTAGTACAAAATAAACAGCTTCTGGTACTACGTATACTAATTCTGGCACTATATATACTACTTCTAGTACAAAATAAACTGCTTCTGGTACTACATATACTAATGCAGGCACTCTATATATAATACTACTAGTACAAAATAAACAGCTTCTGGTACTACATATACTAATGCTGGCACTATATATACTACTTCTAGTACAAAATAAACTGCTTCTGGTACTACATATACTAATGCTGGAACTATATATACTACTTCTAGTACAAAATAAACTCCTTCTGGTACTACATATACTAATGCTGGCACTATATATACTACTTCTAGTACAAAATAAACGCGGTGGTCGAGTGGGGGACTTGGTGGTCGAGTGGCAGCGCACTGGACTGTCGTACCGATGGTCACGGGTTCGAATCCGTGTGAAGGCAAGGGTTTGTTCCCGGGGCCTAGGGCGTCCCTGAGTCACCCCGCTCCGAATGGGTACCTAACACTACATGTAATTAGGCGGCTGGGCAATGCGTGGCCTGTGAATGCTGCATCACTTGCCAACAGATCATCTGTCATGGTCTGTGGACGCAACTATCTTCTGCATAGAAGGAGCGTCTGTATAGATAAGATAAGATAAACTCCTTCTGGTACTACATATACTAATGCTGGTACTACATATATTAATGCTGGTACTACATATACTAATGCTGGTACTACATATACTAATGCTGGTACTACATATACTTCTTCTGTCACTACTTCTTTTACTACTCACCTTTAGTTAAAAAGTTGTAACGCGGGTCCATAATGATGTCTGAAACTTGATATGCTGTTAGTTTTGTCCGGTCAGATGACCCAACACTGACGTTTACCATGGAGGGTACTGCTAGCTGTCCAGTTCGACTGGGGTCCAAAAAGAAAGTCATTTAACAAGAAGTCAACAATACATGAATATTTTTGGTCACATTATTTCTCGTTTAATTAGTTAATTACTGTGAGTTTACTTTCTTCCATGCGGCTAGTAAACTCAAAGTAATTCCAGCCAGCAGACATGAAAAGTTTACATTCGAGGATTATCCTCTCCTTCCCTCGCCATCCCAGGACTTCCGTTTATATTTTATTTATTTTACATTTGTTAAGGAAATCCTCCTGTTTGTTTCGCCTTCGTATTTATTTATTGTTGTTTTTCTTCAATTCCTAAATCAGCAGCCAACGTTGCAGCCCCTGTTTATTTAGGTTGACGTTTTAGGGGTAACAGAGCAGAGCATAACTTTGATTTACTATCAATAAATAAGCACTCGTTTTAAAGAGGAATTGTCGCTTTAAAGTCATAAGTTATTTAGAGTGTATTTAATCATTTATTCTGATCCAATTCTACATAAATATGAGATCATTAATATCTGTGAAGCAGAAAACAAATCAGGGTTGGGACTAGACATTTTTAGGTTCGGTGAAAATTGGTAGTCGGAAAAGGGGTGAAAAACTTGTCACCTCAAATTCAAAATGAACTCATTGTAGTTTTAGAAGATACAGTACAGTTAACGAAACATCATCTTTCAGTTGAAATATATCAAATAATATTCCACTGTATTTGATAGCTCTCCATATATTTGACATAAGGATGAAACAGCAAGTCAAGTTGTGCTATATGTAAAGATTGAAAATCAGATAGAAGACTGTAGAATTTTTCAAAGATTTACTTAAAACAAAAAATGAATCTGCTTAAGATATTTCTTAAATGATTTGAAATAAAGATGGTCTTAAAATAATAGACTGCAGAGGCATACATGTGTTAATACTTCTTCAAGGGTGGAAAATAGACAGAAATTTAAGAGGGTCTCAAAGACATAAATCTCAATGTCGAATCTCTCGCAAACAGTTCGTGAAACCTTATTTGTTAAAAGATGTTCCAACTGAAACGAACTCTCACTATTTTTAGTACACTGGAACGTTGTTTCGCATTCTATTCCATGTCCACACACCATTGGAACAATCTATTTTCTGATACAGGCAAGTCATTAACCAAATTTCAGGATATAAAAGAAAAAGAAATATACAATGGAGCCATTGTGAGATTATTTTCAAAGTTATAGAAAAACTGACATAGGCGGACGAAAAGCTAAACATACGAACAGACCCAGGAACTTTGCCAATCACAGTGAAATATTTTTCTTTTCTTATTTTTTAAACATTTGGAAACATGTACAATCTGGAAACATCTTTGTCTCTACGAAGTCAATGGTGCCCGATATTATTTTCAAACGTAACGTGATAAACATGTTTTTCAGAGGCTACTCACGGAGAAACTAATGGAATGTTACAATTTTATGTGGAGACCTAAACATTTTAATTGAAACTCTAGTCAAAGATCGAGAGCGGAAATTATTTGCGATCAAAGCTAATATCTAATTATGTAGAAAATCAGTTGACAAGAAAGTTGTATTCTTAATAAGATGAGGTAACTGAAGAAATTCATGTGTTTTGCCAGTTACAGAATTTGGAAAAGATATGATTTTCGTCCCCCAGCTAATATACTGTTCTTTGAAATTTTGCCTTTAAATAGGAGCATTCAAATTCAAAGTATCTGACATGACATTGTCAAGCAAGGACTATTTTACCTCATGGATAGTTAAGTCAACTTGATTTTCTTCCAGTTCATTAAGATATTTATGCTCGACGTTATCTGCCTAATATAATTGAAATTTGAACACTGCTTACAACTTTCATAATTAATGCAAATTAAATTAATGAAAAATTAATAACGATCAATAAAAATACACCAAGATTATCTTAAGCTATTTTGGCTATGGAGCATGGCATGGCTTACAATATTGATACGTGCCATAAGGTAAAGCAGAAACCTTCAATTTTATTTAAGAAATGAAAGCTTTTCTACATTTGTATTTATTTTTAACATAAAAAACGTATATTGTCCTTATTATTACTTTCTAATAAAAAAAAGTATACTTATCCGGGGGTGGGGCGGCAAACCTGGCTTCTGCCCTGTGGGGCACATACCTCACTTAATGACGTACATGTGGAAGAAAATCAGAAGCCCCGAGCCTAGTGCTCTTCATGGGTCTTCCTGGAAGACCCTCCCAGCTATCTGGCCCCCTCCCCCAAGGGGACGTAACAGCTGGGAAAACCCCCCGGAGCGGTCGCTTCTGAAGCGGCCACCTGGGCATCCAAGACTGAAAGTCGAAATGCCTCCCACTAAAGTTGACCTCACAAAAAGGGGTGGAATTCCCTACATCGACCCGCTACCACTTTGGCGCCACCCCGGCAAAGCACTCGAGTCTCAATGTTTAGGACCGCCGCTTAGCGGAGGATCATCAATGACCTACCTAGGGCGCAACCCCCCTGGAAGGTTTCCTCAGAGCTGGCGTCCGCTTCGTTCTTCGCGGTTCCTTTTGCTAATCCGTACTGGCGCTCCTGGTCCTAAATCGGCACCGCTCAATGGCGTTGCTAGTAAAATGAGGGGGACGAAACGGTCGCTTCGGATTTACCCGACCCTCAACGGGTACTTTGGTTCTCATTATCGACAATGCATATAAGATGCTTTGTCTAAGATCAGTACAGCATACCTCACTACGCCACTGGATTATACGCTTTGAATATGTAAAAAAAATTGTCGACACAATATTTACTACTTAATTTATTATTATTTAGCATGTCTTGTTTCTTCGGGGAATTCTATTAAACTGCACTGAATAAAAATGCGCCCCAGCCAGAGGCGGTCCTATGAGGTGGCGCTTGTGTTGATCCCCCGGGTTTAAGGAGCTCCCACGCAAAGGCCGCCTCTGGCCTCTGCCTAGCCAATGTATCACCAGGCTTTCAATACTGATGTAAAGTAAATATAAAAATAATAAAATCTCCCCCCACACACACACACACACACTTTTTTTTAACTGACCTGTTTCTGACACAGTGGGCGGCCGTGATCACGTGACGGCTGTCAATAATGGAAGCCCCACAGTAGATCCGTTTCCCATTGTCACCTGTGACATGCGCCATCCATGGATACTGGCATTCTTTAGCGTCCACTCCGTTCATTACTCGATCTCGATAGGCAAATGAGACGCCGCATTCTTGAAGAAATAATAAGATTTGTATGCTCGATAGTATTGGTATAGATTTGTGTGTTCTATATCTTGGTATAGAGTTGTGTGTTCTATATGTTGGTATAGAGTTGTGTGTTCTATATGTTGGTATGGAGTTGTGTGTTCTATATGTTGGTATAGAGTTGTGTGTTCTATATCTTTGGATATGGGAGTATAGGGAAAGAATGGGGTTTAGGAGAATGGAGTGAAGGGGGAGACGGGTATAACGATAACATGAAGAATGATGGAGAGGGAAATTTACCTGGGCTACTTCTTGTTGTAACTGTAGGCGACGTTGTCGAGGTCCTTGAGGATGTCGTTGAATCACTTGTTCTTGTTGTTGGTGTGGTTGTTGTAGAAGTGCTTGTTCTTGTTGTGGGTGTGGTTGTTGTAGAACTGCTTGTTCTTGTTGTTGGTGTGGTTGTTGTAGAAGTTCTTGTTGGCGTGGTTGTTGTAGAAGTGCTTGTTCTTGTTGTTGGCGTGGTTGTTGTTCTTGTTGTGGGCGTGGGAGTGGGCGTGGTTGTTGTAGAAGTTATTGTTGTTGGCGTGGTTGTTGTAGAAGTTATTGTTGTTGGCGTGGTTGTTGTTCTTGTTGTGGGCGTGGGAGTGGGCGTGGTTGTTGTAGAAGTTATTGTTGTTGTTGGCGTGGTTGTTGTAGAAGTTATTGTTGTTGGCGTGGTTGTTGTTCTTGTTGTGGGCGTGGGAGTGGACGTGGTTGTTGTAGAAGTTATTGTTGTTGGCATGGTTGTTGTAGAAGTGCTTGTTCTTGTTGTTGGCGTGGTTGTTGTTCTTGTTGTGGGCGTGGGAGTGGTCGTGGTTGTTGCTGTTCTTGTTGTGGGCGTGGTTGTTGTTGTTCTTGTGGGCGTGGGCGTGGGCGTGGTTGTCGTAGGGCTTGTCCTGGTGCTAGTCGTGGTTTCCGTAGCCCTGGGGGTGGTATCTAAAATATTAAAAAAAAAGTTTAAAATTATCGTCTGTTACTGGAGAATATTTTATAATATATATATATAAATAATTCAGCATAAATGATTCCAAGCTTGGCTCGCAATGCTGTGGAAGCGATAGATACTATTCTATACAAGTAGTATTTTTAAGAGCTCATTTTTATTTGCGCGTAATCTCTACCTAAACTAAATCATTTTACAGGGGGTTAAAAAGTAAAGTAATTGCGTTATCCTTTTATTATGTCACTAGTGTACATTTTCCGTGATTTCTGTGGCTTATCAAATTTTTTTTTAAATTATTTTACAACATGCATAATTGTTCAGAGTTCAAGTATTTTCATTACAAAATAACTTTATAATCTCATTTTCATTTAGTTGGTTTAAATTTCATTGCTAAAAAATTGTACCCTCTGCTTCGGTGAAATCAGTGCTATCTCGTGCTGGAACTACTGACAGTGTACCATTTGAAAAATTCGGGCTGCTGTCCACTTGGTCAAGGGAGGGCATGGGTCGGTAATAAGGACATAACTCTTCACATCTCATTTTAGCGCCTCCGAAGGGAGTTTGTTGAAATGATTTTCGGAGTGTTTGTTAGTTACATGTCAAGAGTTTGTGTTAGTTTTAATGTCAAGAGTGTTTGTTAGTTTCATGTCAAGAGTGTTTGTTAGTTTTATATCAAGAGTGTTTGTTAGTTTCATATCAAGAGTGTTTGTTAATTTTATATCAAGAGTGTTTGTTAGTTTTATATCAAGAGTGTTTGTTTAGTTTCATATCAAGGGTGTTTGCTAGTTTTATGTCAAGAGTGTTTGTTAGTTCTATGTCAAGAGCGTTTGTTAGTTTTATTACAGCTAGATGTTTGTTTGACTGCCATTTTGGAATAAATCTTTTTTTTTAAAATTAAAATAAATACATTGTATTTTCACTTTTAAAATTTTATTCAAACTCTTAATTTAGAAAATAAAAATAATATACATTTCGAAATTCGGAGTCCTTACAAGAAGAAGAATTTAAAAGAATTAAAATTACAATAATTAATTGTTTATGCAGTATAGCTTATAATTGCGAATATTAGAAGTTTGTTTTTGTGGGTGAGGTTGTTGTGGTTTAGCGGCGGGCAAAAAATAGGATGCTTAAAAGCATGAAAGTGCAAGGTAAATTTATAATACAAAAACATAAACATTCTTTACTTGCCAGATTATCGCTCAACCTGGGGTCACGTGACAGATTAAGGACGGCATCAAATGTCAACTGTTTCTAAATTTCTGTTAACTCTATGTCCGTATGTGCGAAACAAAGTTTGTGAGTCATGAATGAACAGAAAAGACGGTTATTTGTGTGCCTACAATGGCTACTTTACCTGGACATTTAGCAAGACACTTGACCAGGTATTGGCTAATGATTGATTCCTCGATGAATTGCTTGTAGAATTTGTAGACACTTTGACACTGCGTCCGACACAATTCGCCTATTTTCATATTAGGAAAATATTGAATTTAATTCTAGACGAAAATTGTATTAATAAATATGGGTAGGTTGCCATTATTTAAAATAATTTTCTTGTTTTATATTTTTTTAACAAGTCTTGCTTAATTCAACAAAATGTTTATCGTATTTCACATAATAAATATATTGAGTTAGAACATATCGTTAATTAAATAATGTAATACTATCAACAAATGTGTGCGTCATGGTTTGAGAGTTTATTTATCGTGGGTTGGAGGTCATATAAGAATGGCTGGTTATCATTTTGGGTGGAGGTCTAAATAATGGATAATTTTGACGCCATTGAAATATTTTCGATGTCTTTTATTCCAATAGTTGAAACAGTAAAATCTTGCAATGGTTAAATGTGAACTTATTTATTTCGTGAACGTTATATTAAGATATCATTGTAAAAACACTATTCATTTAGATCATAGCATGTATATTATCTTATCAATGAATATAGATCAAGACTAGAATATAATGTTATGCTATCACATGTTTACAATGTAAATCAAGATAAGAATATATATTACATGCAAGCAGATCAAGACAGATTATTATCTTAAATGTGAATGTAGATGAGGGCAGGTATTTTGTAAATGAATTTCAATCAAGCTTAGAATATTATGAAGGAATAAAAAATACTTTTATATTGTCTTATTAAAGGACTTGTCATATCATATAAAACCACTGTAACTGACCGTTAATCGTAGATGTGGCAGGTGGACCTACTAAAGCTGCCTGGGACTTGACGTCCGAGGTCATAGTGACCACTAGGACACAGATGACATAAAAACTCAGCATTTTTTAGTTCAAGTCGGCAAACCTGGTGATAAAGAAAATGACAACAGACAAAATCATTAATGGAAATGTTTTTTCACGGAATTTTTCAATTATGCATTTACATGCGATCTACTAACAATCATAAATGATAGGGAGATCTGAGATTTTAACACATAATCTTACGCAAAGTTTTGCTAACTAAATCGACTTTATTAAGGATTTTTTAAAATTATCTTCTTTTTTTTTCCTGCTATTTTAACTTTTTGTTTGAATTTGAACCGATTTGAAACAACACCAAAGTTTTATTATTTAACTTTTTTTAGCCAAATTAAAATTGTAATAAACAATTTTTGTCTTGAGAATGTGTTAATTTTAATTCTTTTAGATGCGTACTTTTAAATGCAATCATGTTTTATTTGCAGTTTCCAACACAAGAAAAATGTTGTGATTGTTGATTTTTAAAATACATCAATGAAGTAGATAAAATTTAATGTACATGATTATAAAAACGTTTCAACACAAAATGTGAATTTTTTTTTGTTTTTTTTTGCAACTTAACAATTATCGTTTATACATGTGCATCTTGAAGCACACTGAATAAGTCACAATTCCATACTTGGAGATTTGTACACGCTTGAACTCACCGAGTAAAACACACAAAAAACGGTCGTCAATCCACGTTCACCTGTCAGATGTAAACCCAGTCACTGACACGCCAAGTACATCCGATCAGCTGTAACCGCGTCGTCTATATAGGTCTACCGTGTCCGGATGTTTGACTTACAGTATAATAACTGGCATTGAAACAGCGTCTTTACAACCCGGGCACCAGGGGCTTTACTAGGGGGAAACCCCATTCCAATAGATTCATACAAAACCCACACAATTCCTAAATCATGGATCAGCCGAGTTTCTGATTGCTGGATTCAGTCGTGGAATTCAGGCCGGAGTCGGATGAGTCAAACAAAAATTTACCGTGAAAGAAATCGGGAAGTCGGATGGGAATCAGCGCCAACATTCTTCTGAGGCCAGCAACATCTCACCAGCAACATGTCACCAGCAAAACGTCCCAAGCAACATGTCACCAGCAACATGTCACCAGCAACATTTCACCAGTAACATGTCACCAGCAACATGTCACCAGCAACATTTCACCAGCAACATTTCACCAGCAATATGTCACCAGCAACATGTTACCAGCAAAACGTCCAAGCAACATTTCACCGGCAACATGTCACCCGCAAAATTTCACCAGCCAAATGTCACCAGCCAAATGTAACCATTAACATGTCACCAGCAACATGTCACCAGCAACACGTCACCAACAACATGACACCAGAAACATGCCACCAGCAAAACGTCAAAGCAACATATCACCAACAACATGTCACCAGCAACATGTCATCAACAACATGACACCAGCAACATGTCACCAACAACATGACACCAGAAACATGTCTCCGGCAAAACGTCCCAAGCAACCAGTCACCAGCAACATGTCACCAGCAACATGTCACCAATAATGTTTGCGTGTAGAGAAGAAACGGGGATAGGGGGAGAACCATGTTTATTTTAGATAAAGGGCTCTTTCTCATTTCAATCCTGTCTGAATTCAATATGGCGCTAATCTACTTAGCAAATCATTAAATCTAAGCCACTTTGCTAATCATTCAAATCTAAGCCACTTAGCTAAGCATTCAAATCTAAGCCACTTAGCTAATCATTCAAATCTAAGCCACTTATCTAATCATTCAAATCTAAGCCACTTAGCTAATCATTCAAATCTAAGCCACTTAGCTAATCATTCAAATCTAAGCCACTTAGCTAATCATTCAAATCTAAGCCACTTAGCTAATCATTCAAATCTAAGTCACTTAGCTAAGCATTCAAATCTAAGCCACTTAGCTAATCATTCAAATCTAAGCCACTTAGCTAATCATTCAAATCTAAGCCACTTAGCTAATCATTCAAATCTAAGTCACTTAGCTAAGCATTCAAATCTAAGCCACTTAGCTAATCATTCAAATCTGTATTTGCCCGAGGCTATTGATGAATTGGTTGTTTTGATCGACGTGGACCGCCGCTTAAATATGACCGAAAATTATTTGCGTCATCTTCTAGTCTTAATTGTACTTTAAGCGGTGAGTTTTTTTGTTTTTTTTTAATTTCCAATATTTTTTCCCTAACTATTGCCAATATCCTATGGTCTTAATGCAGGGGTTGGCAACCTTTTGGAAACAGAAGAGGTAAAAGTTACAAATTAAAAAATTTACTAGTTTTTTAAAGTCAATAACATTTTAATTTCAATATTAAGGTATAGAACTGGAGAACCGCTTCTAGACATCGAAAGAGCCGCATGCGACTTGCGAGCCTCAGTTTGCCGACCCTTGTCTTTATGAATCAGGCCGTAATGTCAATCGTGGAATGAAGTAGCTTGCAGATTTTGTCTTTGTGAATGTGAACAAACACGAATACACGATTATTTATTTTTTTAATTGAATTAATTATTTTAAGTATTAATATATGAAAATATTAGTTTCACTAATCTACGTGGTGTATATTTATGTTTCGAATAGGGAGTTATTAAAATTATTTCACAGAGATATTGTAGCTACTTTCCATTTAAATGCTGATAAAATAAGTGGGTTGCCCTGGTCTTTTGGGTTGTAAGCCAAGCAACCGTTCCTAATCCAGACCCAACCCCTTTAAACCAACGTGTCCAAAAATAGCCGTTTCATCCAATATTACTTACGCCAACACCACACCCTACAAATGCGTCTCAAGCAACAACATCATCAAAAAGTTGCAAGTGGGAATTTTCTTATTGTGTCATGACTGAGACATTCTCTAGACCTCATAGCGTTTAGGTGGTGGGCCTAAAATAAACACGGGGGAAATTTCTGTCGTGTCGATGTTATAATGGAGACCTAGTTTGGTTTACTGAAACCATTTCTTTGCTGGCATTCTTTGAGACTCTGAGCACACATTAACATTGTGGCAGGGGATTTTTTTAATACAGATTTGAGACTTGGCGTTTACAAAAAGTTATTTCTGGTATGTTGTTAGTGGGATGTTTTCATGTTTGTTCTTTTATGTGCTCAGATTTCCGGAAAGGGAGAAAACTAGTCGTAATTTGATGGTGTCGCTGCGGTTAGTGTTATTGCTGTTCATGTAGATGCCGTAGTTTTTGGTGTTCATGTAGTTTATTTTCTTCGATTTTTTAGTGCCATGAGACTTTGGCTAGGAGGGCAGGAAGTTAAATATCTTGTCATTAGCTTCATCTATAATCCACATCGGATTGTTTGCTGTGGTTTAAAACAGTTTTTGCAACAGTGAATAGCACTGATACTTCCGCAAATAGTACTGCTACTTCAGTGAATAGCACAGATACTTCCGCAAATAGTACTGCTACTTCAGTGAATAGCACAGATACTTCCGCAAATATTACTGCTACTTCAGTGAATAGCACAGATACTTCCGCAAATAGTACTGCTACTTCAGTGAATAGCACGGGTACTTCCGCAAATAGTACTGCTACTTCAGTGAATAGCACAGATACTTCCGCAAATAGTACTGATACTTCAGTGAATAGCACAGATACTTCCGTAAATAGTACTGCTACTTCAGTGAACAGCATTGTTACTTCCCTATAGTGACATTGTATCACTCATGTAGTGACATGGTATCATCTCTATAGTGACAGTGTATCATCCCTAAATCTGTGACATTTGTAAAGTCTTATTCTGACGGAAATAAATGTTCAAGTCCCCGGATGATTTTACTCTTATTTGTTCAAATCTATTCGGCCCACAGATAAAAAATTTTGACGCTGCTTGGATTTCTTTCCATTTACAGATGTCATTTGTGCCTGACTTTTGATTTCTGCCTGTATAAATTATACATGTATATACATATATGTTGATTTATTTTATTTTTTGAGGATGTTTTGTTGCATAGAGAAATAGAACAAAACATAATCATTCACCAACTCCAAACAACTCTGCTTTTCTGATGTAATCTAATGTCTCTAAAAATGTATCTGCTTGTTATGGCCTAGAGAGAGATATACCAACAGATGTGTTTATCTGATAATAAACCAATTTTTCAAAGATCAATTGTTTTTATGGGTAGAAGAGACAGACCAAACATAATCCGTGTCAATCTACACTTTTCAAGCAATACGTGATGTGGCTTACACTGATGTAAGCAATCGAATAGAGTGAAAACAAAACAAAAAGTTGGGAAACCATAGCAGATTTTTTGGTGGGGTTGCTTAAAAACAAAATCTTCACTTTTGAGTAATAGAATGACGTAACTAAAGTCATACATGTAGCTCTTCAAACGGATGTAACTAGATGACATACATGTATCACATACTCTTCATATGTCAAGAAAGGTTGTAATACTCAATATTTGAGTAGGTCAAACAAACGTCGGGAAGGACCTTGTCCAACGAGGGGCTTCCCCCTTTCGTCGTTATTTATAGAAAAGGGATTTCAAACTACATTTCAATGTTAAAATAATAAAATTGTTTAAATGTTTTAACAAATTAAGTAATAGGTATTTCCAAGAGCATTGATAAAATCAAGTTGAATAGCATTGATAAAATGATGGTAATGTTCATCGATGTTTGTGATATTTTAATTCATTGAACCAATAATGCCATGAAATAAATTTAACTTGATTTTCTCTTTAAAAATGTTTATATCAACATGAATCCAGAATACAGATCTCTACGTGGGGAGAGGTGGGGTTGGTGTGAGATATTCACCATTACATCTGGAATCTACTTTATTTACTGATATATAATATACTAGCAAAATACCCGCGCTTTGCTGCGGTAAATTAGGATTTCAGTAAGCATTGAGAATCCGCGTAACACAAATTCAAAACACCAATTGATTTCAATCTGGATCATGGTGGATATAATACATATAATAACTTCACCGTCTTGTCTGTCTGTCTGTCGTAGTCCCGCAGAAAAACAAAAACGAAAAGTAAAAAATGACACAATTCTGCTACCATTGCGGGAGGGTACTCAACAACTTCCCAAAGCTTCATGCTCCTACCTACACGGGAAATTAGATATTTAATGATGAGTCTGTTTTATAAAGCTCATATAAGAAAAAACGTCATTTGGGCCCCCGGCCCCCTAGTGAATGATAATTTTATATTTGTTTTGATTGTTACCATAGGGGATGGTACTCAACAACTTTCCAAAGTTTCATGCTTCTATCTACACGGGAAGATGAGGAATTAGTGTTCATTCAGTTTTATATAGCCCATATACGGAAAAAATGGTTTTTGCCCCCGGCCACCTATGAGTGAAAAATTTTTAATTCTTTTTCGCCAATTATTGTCACAAGAGTGTACTAAGCAAGTTCCCAAAGTTTTAGCTTTTACCTTCACGGGAAGTTGAGAATTAGTGTTGAGTCAGTTTTTAATATTAGAAAAAAACTAAATTTGGGCCCCCGGTCCCCAGTAAGTGATAATTTATATAATTTATTGACCTGTTACTATCGCGGAATGTACATAACAACTACCCCAAGTTTCATGCTTCTACCTACACGGGAAATAGGAGAATTTGTGATTTTTAGTTTTTATATAGCTCATATACGGAAAAAACTTCATTTGGGCTCCCGGCCCCTAGGAAGTGATAATTTAAATATTTTTTCTCCCGTTACCATCGCGAGATTATACTCAACAACTTCCCAAAGTTTCATGCTTCTGCCTACTCGGGAAATAGGAGAGTTAGTGATATTCAAATTTTATATAGACCCATATACGGAAAGAAACGTTTTGGGCCCCCGGCCCCCATGAGTGTTAATTTTAAAATTCTTTTACTCCAATTTTCGTCACGAGAGGCAACTCAACAACTTCCCAAAGTTTCATGCTTCTACCTACACGGGAAGTTGGAGAATTAGTGATGAATCAGTGAGTCAGTTAGGGCTTTGCCTTTTATTAGTATAGATAATACATTTGGGCCCCCGGCCCCCAGTAAGTGATACTTTAAATATTGTTTTACCTGTTACCATCGTGGAAGTGTACTTAACAACTACCCCAAGTTTCATGCTTCTACTTACACGGGAAATAAGAGAATTAGTGATTTTTAGTTATTATTTAGCTCATATGAAGAAAAAACTTCATTTGGGCCCCCGGCCCCCAGTGAGTGATAATTTAAATATTTTTTCTCCCGTTACCATTGCGGGATTGTACTCAACAACTTCTCAAAGTTTCATGCTTCTGCCTACTCGGGAAATAGGAGAATTAGTGATATTCAAATTTTATATAGGCAAAATTAGGGGGAAAAACATTTTTGGACCCCCGGCCCCCATGAGTATTAATTTTAAAATTCTTTTACGCTAATTTTCGTCGCGACAGGCTACTCAACAACTTCCCAAAGTTTCATGTTTCTGCCTACTCTGGAAACAGAAGAATTAGTGATATTCAAATTTTATATAGGCCATATTAGGGGGGGAAAATGTGGGCCCCCGGCCCCCATGAAAGTGAATTTAAACATTATTTTACGCCAATTACCGTCGCGAGAGGCTACTCAACTACTTCCTAAAGTTTTATGCTTCTACCTACACGGGAAGTTGGAGAATTAGTGATATTCAAATTTTATATAGGCCATATTAGGGGGGAAAAATGTGGGCCCCCGGCCCCCATGAAAGTGAATTCAAACATTCTTTAACGCCAATTATCGTCGCGAGAGGCTACTCAACTACTTCCCAAAAGTTTTATGCTTCTACCTACACGGGAAGTTGGAGAATTAGTGATGAGTCAGTTTTTATATCAGAAAAAAACTACATTTGGGCCCCCGGCCCCCAGTAATGATAATTTAAATATTGTTTTTGCTTGTTACCATCGCGTAAGTGTACTTATCAACTACTCAGAGTTTCATGCTTCTACATACACGGGAAATAGGATATTTAGTGATTTTTAGTTTTTGTATAGCTCATATAAGGAAAAAACTTCATTTGGGCCCCCGGCCCCCAGGAAGTGATAATTTAAATATTTTTTCTCCCGTTACCATCGCGGGATTGTACTCAACATGTTCCCAAAGTTTCATGCTTCTGCCTACTCGGGAAATAGGAGAATTGGTGATTTTCAAATTTTATATAGGCCATATAAGAAAAAAAACGGCCCCCAAGAGTGTTAATTTTACAGTTCTTTTACGCAAATTGTCGTCGCGAGAGGCGACTCAACAACTTCCCAAAGTTTCATGCTTCTACCTACACGGAAAATTGGAGAATTACTGATGAGTGATTCAATCAGTCAGTGAGTCAGGGCTTTGCCTTTTATTAGTATAGATTTTATATTAATATCTATACTCCATTTAGTGAAATTCTAATATCTACTTAATACATTGATATTCTAATGGATATTTCATTCGATGTTTTTTTTCTAATATTTTATTTTCTACTGCGATCATTGATTTTCTAATATCTACTTCATTCATTGAAATAGTTATATCAATTTCATTTTATGATATATTAATGCCTAATGACTTAAGTGATTTTAAAATGTCTACTTAATTGAGTGAATTCGCGTATCTACTTCAATCAATGATATTCTAATATATTTATTTCGGTGATATTTTAATTTCAAATTCACTTTGTATTATGTGATATTGAATTTGAATCATAATGATTATAATATATACTCATTCAGTGAGAAGTTAACTACTTCATTATTTTGTTTTGATATAAGAGATGTACTAAAATCTACTTCATTCACTGATATTATAATAGATATTCTATTTGTGATAATTTAATATATACTAATGTATACTCTATTCGGGGCCGTACATAAATGACGTCACGCAATTTTTATCTCCCTACCCCCTCGTCTTACTTCGTCACAAAAACTTAGACCCACTCTCCAATATGACGTCACAAAGCTTTGACCCCCCTCCTAAAAGCCGAATTATCTATTTGAAAATTAGCGTGTTGCAAATTACTTTTTTGTCATTTAAGTATGTATTTAGTGTAGGCATGCACTCTAATATCGTAATACGCGTGAAGCCAGGTAAAACGTCATTAAATAAATTGTAAGCAATCAAATATTTAAGTGGAACTTTTATTTAAAGTTGTGCGTTTTTATGTGACATTACATTTCTTAAACACCCCACTCCCCCTCGTCACACATCGTCACAAATGCATGACCCCCTCCCCCAAGGTGCATGACGTCATTTATGCACAGCCCCTTCTTGGAATATATCATACAATTAATTTTACTAACCTGGTGAGAAAACAAGTCAATAATACAAATGATAAAACTTGCCATTTCAAATATTTTGTCTGAAAGTGGATAAAAACCAGTTTATTATTGTGCATGATAGGTAAGATATGTTCAATAATAATGTCTTATATTTAATAAAATGCCGTGATCACCTGTGTAAAAGGATGCAAGTAAGTACAGCGTACAAGCAGGAAGTTCTTGCTTCATACAAATGCAATTCTTGGAATTGCTCGAGAGTGTGAAGATTCGGTCTTAATTTCTTAGATTCGGTGTAAAAATATAATTTAAAAAGCACTTAAAGAAGTTATCACTTTCTACAACTGGTCTATCTTCTCAATTTATTTCTCTGTTCTTGTCCTCTCAAGTCAGTCTCCATCTTACTCTCTCTCTCTCTCTCTCTCTCTCTCTCTCTCTCTCTCTCTCTCTCTCTCTCTCTCTCTCTCTCTCTCTCTCTCTCTGTCTCTCTCTCTATCTATTTATTTATCTCTTTCGTTCTCTCTCTCTCTCTCTCTCTCTCTCTCTCTCTCTCTCTCTCTCTCTCTCTCTCTCTCTCCTCTCTTTCTCTTTTACCGTCTCTCTGTTTTTAACACGTTTTTATTACCACGTTTTTATTAACTCGCTTTCGTTCCTGTCTGTCCACGATTTTTCAAATCTGCCAACGTAAAATAAACCACTTCTGATGGTCCTAGAGATCTCAAACTTTTACCACAGATAGATCTTGGATGACAATGCATTGTATCTCAATTTCAGATCGATCGAATGTACCGTTATTAAATTATTGAACTTTTTAGTTTATCTATATATAAGCCTATACATTATCCGTCTGCTCTTGTTTACATTGCATTCACGTGCCGAGTTCACACCAACCCCGACCACATCAACCATGTTTAACATCAAGGGGAGATCAGTCGTTTCCAGTCTGTAAATGTTTGTCGGGCAATGCGAATTATTTTTGAACATAATCAATACTTCACTTCAAAACTCACCATAGTATACATTTAGACTAAAAAGAATAAAATAAATAGTAGATTTTAAAAAAAAAGATTTTTAAAAAACCAAGATCTATCTGTGGTAAAATTTTGAGTTAATAAAAACGTGGTAAAACATAATTTAAAACTTATTAGGTTTTACATATGCAGTTCACTCATTCTCTCATTTATAGATCTCCATTTAACTTTTATACCAAACACCCGCCCCACGTTTTTAGTCATATTAAATCAAAGTACTTGAACGTATAAGTTTTTTTTTAATTTCTTCTTTTTAGTCCACTTATAAAAACGTGGTTTTTTTAAATCCTTTGTTACCTTTAAAAATTGAAAATTATGAACCACATGAGTCCTTAAGTCAACACGTATCACTAAATATTCTTACTACAATTACATTGAAATTGATACCCTAAGAAGTTTGAGAAGCACTGAATTCTGTGAGTTCAATGGTTCGTCTTTTTGGTTGTGTTTCTGTGATCTCTATGCAAACATCTATTTTACTGAGCAGGAACTGAGTATATCTGCATTCAATGGCATTGGGGTGATTTCACATACAACGATATAAGTCGAGTCATTCTTGTGTCGGGTGGACTTCATGGAATCTACGGCTTGCCTTGAGGGTGGGCTGAGGCCCATTGAGATAATCTGTTGTTCTGAGATGTTGAGAAAGGGATTAGGACTAAACCGGTTCGAGGCGCAATTCGAATATTTGTATGGTGACTCACTGTCAGGAGTTCCTGGTGTGGTTGATGAGCGGTGTTGTATAGACATGTGTATATTCATTAAATATAGACCGACTGTCTATAGACCGTTCCTAGACAAAAAAAGACATTTTCTTCCATCACGCTCCTTTAATGCACAACCTCAGCCTGTTTGTTGGTCGCTCTGTCATATTGCTGTTGGCTCAGTCATTACCTCACATTTAATCATTTGTATTCTTAGCGTCTTTCATTTTGACAACATATTTTAATTAAAGATATTGCATAGAATTATGAAATGTAATGTTAATAACACAATTCTATTGATGTCAAAAACAGCTGTATAGATGGAGATCTTTTTCTTCATGAAGGAATACATTGTTTTGAACTTAAAATACTTGAAATTAGTTTGTTTTATTATCAACATTGTGTTTCTTACAGACACCCCTCAATTCGCGGAGAACCTAGATTTGAGTCAGAGCATTTTTTTGGGGGGGGGCAAAACTTTAGTCTACAAAATCTCAGTGAGTTATTCGAAAATTTGAATCAACGAATTAAAATGTTTAGTCTATATTCATCGTCGAAGATTGTTTTCACTTGGAATAAAGGCGCGTTAGTAAAATGTAATGGCAAATATAAGCTAAGACATTTTTTAAAGTCCATGTAAAAAACAATTTAAAAATTATTTTAGTACAGACATTGAAATTTTAAAAATATCAATTTGGTTGGTGGAAATTTTTACCCCACAATTCATTCTTGCTGATGCAGACATTAGCCGAAACGTTTAGACCTGTATTGGTCTATCAATTAACTTAAAATGTATTGTTTAATACACACATTTCATTTACTTATCTTGTGTTTTATTTAAGATAGCATTTTGCTACAAAGTAAAGGGAGAAAACTAACTTGATATTTGTATCATGTTTCATTCGATGGGGAATGACTGAGTTATTGTTGAGAAGTGCACGCACGCACATTCACACACACACACACACACACACAATCTCTGTTTGTGCTGTTAATGCGATGAATATTGTGTAGAAAGTGTATAGATCTTTTAAGCTAACGTTGATGATGAGAATTATTTTGGAGAACATTGTTTGTTTTTTTTTAATCTAACCAGTTATGCAAGTTGTTGTTGAACCTTCTTGTCCATGACGGGCATCCACCGATCATCGTCGGCGTCTGCGATTCCTCCATGGGCATAGGCCACCAACGAGAGACCTCTAGGCATCCCTATCATGGGCCAGCCTCTCCAGGAACTTCCAGTCATGGCCGATTCTCTTGATGTCTGCCTTCGATTCTCGGTGCCAAGTATTTCTTGGACGACCTCTTTTTCTCTTTCCCTGGGGGTTCCATTTCAGGACTTGCCTTGTTGTATTTGAGGCAGGTTTTCTTAGTGTATGACCAATCCACCTCCATCGCTTCTGGAGAATCTCTTCCTCACTTGGCTTCTGCTTTGTCCGCTGCCACAGTTCCCGGTTGCTGTTTTTTTCCGGCCAGTGAATTCTGAGAATCCTTCTTAGACAATTGTTGATAAAGGACTGAATTCTGGTTATGTGAGACACGTCTAATATATTCGTCCACAAGTCTAGTTACCACACTCTCTTGTCAGCTACAGAACTACACACATATGTCTATAAACATATCGTCATCGAGGACAATATCTTAAAACATTATTAAACTTTTGATTTGATTGTTTTAAATAAATTACATAATATATTATATTTAATGTAATTTTTGTTGGCCTTATGAAAACTATAGCATCTACTCACTTGTTATTGTTCATTAGCTTAAATGCAACAATGAATGTAAATGTCTCCTTGTCTTATCTTATAAATTTCAGACACTCCTTCTATAAGAAGATTATTGCGTTCTATGCTTATCTATGGTTTATTTCTAGTCTTTCACTTTTACTAGCGTTTTGAATATTGATAGTGTGTTGGTTTTCCTGACTTGTTTGGGCAACCGATACCATGCCGGAATGTTCGATAGAAAGAAGGAAGATTGTTTATGAGTTTGTTCTTGCCAATGGAACAAGAAAAGTGTTTTTATCCCTATATCTATCTGAGTTTTGTATAAGACTTGTGTTGCGTTGTATTTCCAAGTTAGAATTTAATGTATTCTTCTAATTTGCTTTTTTTTCTGTCCTCTTGTATTTCTAGGTTTAGTAATTTAACTAATGGAGTTACTCTTGCCAATTGTGAATTTTCACTTGTAATGAATCGTGCAGCCTCTTTTTTTAAATCTAGTTTATGAATATTTTCTTTTCCATACAGAAGATGCATATTCTAACATAGGTATGGCCATTGTAAAGTTTCAGTTTTATATTATTACTAGAGTACACCCGTCAAAAATGACGAAAGTTTTCAGCTGAAATCTATTTATTTTATAAAAAATGCACTTTTTTAGGGCGCCTACGGCGCCGACCTTTTTCAAAGGCCCAACTAACTTGTCCTTGTTTGATAAATACGAAATATTAAACTTTCTGAAATGTACACAAAGTATCTTAAAATAGGGGTTGCAGGGCGCACACAGCGCCCCCGATGTTTTTTTATTTTATAATTAACCATCATCAAATCCTCTTTTTACATTGATCCCTTTTCCGAAATTAAAATATGAGCGAAAACAATGACGTCATATAATATTTTTTTACAGCGCATATTTAATTTGCACACCTTTTGATGCTATGTTGCAGTAATTTGGTTTTCACTGCTTTCTAAAATTAGTAGCGTCAGGACTGACTGACAGACACTACTTGCGTGACAATTGCAAATTATATTGTTTAATTAATAATTACATTTGTATAAGTTGAGCCTTTGTTGATCTCTTGCTTGTTACGGATATGGGGGTTAGTGGTTGTGCTACTGAAACTGTTCATCATGAGCTGTAGCGACGATTAGTTACAGGAGCGGCGTCCAAACTTTTTGCATGGCGGCCCATATTCCACGAGGTAAAGAAATGCGGGGACCGTATTAAGATAATAATTTTAAAAATGACATGCTTTGAGAAGTTTTTATTGCAAAATTTTAATGTGAAGTGTTGAACAGAGATATTTATCTTCATTAAATAGATGAGGTCAGACTCAATGCAACTAGTTTGATACGTATGGTAATACGCAGGTGAGTCACTTAGTCTCGTCCTCACACGGTTCTTGTTAAAATTCATAACCGAGAATGTCTGCTCACACAAGTATGTCGAGCAAAAAAAGATGAGCATTTTTCTAGCAAATTTTCCAATATCTTAGAATATGACTTTATCCAGCTGACGGTAAATGTCAATGAGACAAATTTGTTGACTGCTGTGACTTTCAGCAACAACTTGCCACTCAATTACTTCTAGTAGCATATGGCCTTTAGCATCATCAGAGTCCTCAGCGAAACGTAAAGAAAAAAACGTGAATTCCTTTTCAATAGTTGGAAATGTGTGCTATTAGGCTGCATTTGAGATAGTTGCTTTTGAAAAAGTTGCACCTTGTCCCCAAAAGCATTTATAGTATAGTGCCCCTGAAGACTTGGTATAAGAAGGTTTAGATGTTTTGTCACATCAATTAAAATGCAAAACCAGCCAACCAAGCAGAATCAGATAGTTCTGGAATTGGTTGTTTCCTATCTTCTTTTTTAAGGGTATAGAAGCGCAGAAGTTCTGTCCCTACAACTGAGCCATCATACAACATTGTGATACACAACATCTTTGTATTCTCCCTGAATGTCGAGAAGAAATTGCTGAAACTGACGATGAAAGGGAGATTTAGAGCGAATAGAGTGTGTAGCTTATATCCCTGGCTTAATTACATAATTCAATCAAGATGTTTGGCACAAACAAGTTGTTGGTGAATGATACAGTGAAGTTTAAAAGCTTTGCCCCCCTCTTCGCTGACTTCGTTGCAGACACGTGTTGCTAGTCCACTTTGATCACCAGACGTGGGAGGGGCACCAACAGTAATAATTTAAGAGATTTTTCCATGGAAATTTAATGTAAATAACAGCAGAATAAAAGTAAACAAATGCATCTGTTCCGTTGTTTTGTCTTTAAGACTCTGAAGGTCAAGTAATTGGTAAACAATAAGACCTCATGAATGTTCACCATCATTTGACGAACTCAAAACAGCAGAAAATTTCGAAATTTCTTATAAATATAATATAGCTACAGAAATAATACGTCAGTCAAAAAAATTATATAAAATGAGGCCGTGGGCCAGTTAAAATTTTAGCGCGGGCCGTTTTCGGTCCGCGTGCCAGACTTTGGACACCCCTGAGTTACAAGATCGTCTTTTAGCTCTAAATTTAGTTTCACAAATAGTTTTTGTATCCCTTTCTAATAATAATAGCTTACGTCGATTGTTAGTTAATTATCAGAACACGTTTTAATGACACAAACAAGAAGCAAATAATAATAATAAGTTCATGGTTCAAACTTCTTTAATTATTTATATTTCAAAATGCATTGTTTGTGATAGCTTAGCTCCACGGAGAGCAATTTCTAATATAAATGGCAGCTAATTGTCTCATCATCGTCCTTGACCTTATAATGCTGGATTGCACACGTGACCCATAAAAAGGAAACCATCTTGAATCCTTCTGTCCACAATGGTAAACAAGAAAGGGTGGTCCACGCGAACCTTCAGGATATTGCTGCTTCCTGTCTTAGCTCTGCCACGACTTCCGGTCGCCGGAACGGCCCGGGTTCCCTCTTCGTCCACTTTGATGACGGCGACATGGTCAGCGGATGACAGATGGACACCTGTGGCCT
This sequence comes from Ampullaceana balthica, assembly GCA_944989445.1. Classification (NCBI taxonomy): domain Eukaryota; kingdom Metazoa; phylum Mollusca; class Gastropoda; family Lymnaeidae; genus Ampullaceana; species Ampullaceana balthica. The sequence continues at coordinate 135,424 of CALYLW010001239.1, read as the reverse complement.
TGTCTGTCATGTCGGCAAAGTCAGCAGTGTCGGGGCAGAAGGCGTCCGCCATGCCAAGCTTGGAGAGAGCTTGACTGATGTTAAGTGAAGCTTTTATCTAGAGAAGAGAACATTCTTAGTGTGAGATCTAGAGATGAGAACATTCTTATAATGAGATCTAGAGAAGAAAACATTCTTATTCTAAGATCAAGAGATGAGAACATTCTTATTTTAACATCTAGATAAGAGAACATTCTTATACTTATACTGAGATCTAGAGAAGAGAACATTCTTTTTCTGAGATCTAGCGAAGAGAACATTCTTATTCTCAAATATAGACAAGAGAACATTCTTAATTTGAGATCTAAAGAAAACTATCGATTGTGGTCCATTAATAATAGAAGAAGAAGACATTCAGAACAATTGTTTAAAGAAAACTTTCTCAACATGGCCGATTAGCAGGATGGGGGAACGTATAATTTTTTATGACATTTATTGAACTTACTTCAGACATCCTAGTTGTAGATTTACTGAAATCATCCTAGTTTAAGACTGACTGCAAATGTCGCAATTAATACCCACTTTAAAAAAACAATGTTCATACATACTTTGAACATCTTAGGTCTACAGTAGTTAAAGGTTGGTCCACACCTCTCAAATGCTCACGAGCATTTGATCAAACATCACACGAACGCACTATAAAATACGCCAATTTTGGCGTATTTTATAGTGCGTTCGTGTGATGTTTGATTAAATACTTGCGAGCATCTGAGAGGTGTGGAACAACCTTAACTCTAACTTCAAACGCAAGAATTCATACTGAATTTTAAAACATCACTATTCATGCTTACTTCAAACATAGTTCTATTTTCACTGCAAAACATAATTTTCCTATAATTACTTCAGACATCCTAGTTCTACTTACTTCAGACGTCCTACTGCTAAACTTACTTGGAACTTTGGGACGATGAGATTAACAGCGCTATCCGCCATGTAAAGATTTCTCAGCAATGACGTCATGTTGTCTTGTGTCAAGGCCTTAATGAGTACCTGCAGTGTTACAGAGATAACAGTGTATGTTGCAGAGATATCATTCTGTGTTATATGGATAACATTATATGTTATAGAGATAACATTGTGTGTTATAGAGATAACAGTATAAGTTATATAGATAACATTGTGAGTTATAGAGATAACAGTATAAGTTATAGAGATAGCATTGTATGTTATAGAGATAACATTGTATTTTATAGAGATAACATTGTTTGTTATAGAGAAAACATTGTAGTCTGATGACATGTAGCTGCCCTAAATAACAACAGAATTTCTATTTAAAAATTAAGGGATCTTATTTGCAACTTTATCCATAAATATATATCGATACAATATTATATGTAAATATTATATCCGGGTAATTCATCAATATCCCCAATATTTTCAGCTACTAATATTTTAAAAAGCTATTGGCAAATTGGTTTTAAACTTTTGAAGCCTTGTAACATTTTGAAATGTACCATTCATGAAGTGTGAGTTTATTTCTGTGAAGCTATTCGCCATATTGTATATAGAACTAATGATGAACTGTTTACTCTTTTTAAAAGTATCATTAGGCACGAAGGCATTAGTTTTATTGTATGTGATTCTCCGCTGAATGAACATCACTCGTGTATCAAGTGGGTTGGGATAACTGAAATACTAGTTGGTTTGCATTCGTATTAGAAGAGGAGAGTATTGAAATGTACGTGTGCATTGTGTTTTTGTTGTATTTTTCGGTTTTTGTTTGTTTGTTTGTTTGTTTGTTTGTTTGTTTGTTGTTGTTTTTGGGGGGGTTTTTTGTGTATTTTGTTTTTTGTTTTTTTGTTTTTGTTTTTTTGTAAAATATGTGCATGTTAAATTGCTTTATTGGAAATATTTTAACAGAATATATGTTTGGGTAAAATTGTCGGCAGAATTTCCGTAAATAAACGAAGGGGAGGCGACTCTGGATCCTTGCCTCTAGTCCAAAGTACTCATCGGGTAGTATGATGACCATGCTGAGTTGTCCCCCCTGATAAGGTATCTCCGTGGCAGAGAAACGGAGTTCATTGTCCTTAATGTACGGGTAGCGTCCCGTGTTGCACATCATCGGGACGGTCTCTGACGTGCCTGGTGCCACCACAAACGGCAGCTCCTGGGTGTTCTTCTCATCGAACTCGTGCTCCCATCGACCTGGGGCCGCCCATGGAACAAACAATAACAACAATCAATTACGGCTTTTATTTATTGGAAGCTCTTTATAAAATGTTCAGTTTGTGATGTTCCATATAGTTTTATATGTATATATAATTGTATATAATAAGAGTAGAGAAATAAGATGTGGAGAAGCAATGCAGAGGCGTGCGTGCATTCAAAGACGTTTAGGGTCAAACAGAGGCATTTTTACAGGAAGGGCACGCCCATGGGCGGAGTTAAATGAAAAATTATTGTCGGAGTAGGAGGAGTATGAGCTGGAGTAGGAGCAGGAGTAGGAGCATGAGTGGGAGCAAGAGTGGGGGCAGGAGTAGGAGCAGGAGTAGGGGCATGAGTGTGAGCAAGAGTGGGGGCAGGAGTAAGAGCAGGAGTAGGGGCATGAGTGGGAGCAAGAGTGGGGGCAGGAGTAGGAGCTTGAGTAGGGGCATGAGTGGCAGCAAAAGTAAGAGCAGGAGCATCAGTAGGAGTAGGAGCAAGAGTAATAGTAGGAACCATTGGCGTAGATAGGGGATGGGGAGGAGGGATCCAAATTTGAAAGTCCCACTGGGCCCCCACTTGAGGCGGGCCCCCAAAGGATTGTTGGAAATTTTTTTACATTAAATATTACGCTACCTCCGTGTATTCAGGACCCCAAAAGTGGCCAAGCCCCCCCCCGGGCCCCCAAATCGCTACAAATCCTTAGCTACGCCACTGGTAGGAGCAGGAGTAGGAGTAGGAGCAAGATGTCTATTCATCTTGAGAGCTAAACGCCATCATTAGTTTATTTTTATTTAACAACGAAGGGGTCCCTAAATTATTACTGCTCTCCCCCGCCCCCCCCCCATGCCTCCTGAGCGAGATAATTCTTGAAGGCTCGTGTAACAAACACAAGTCAGTCTATAAATTAACATTTACCAGTTACGCTTACAATGGTAAATAAGTTTTTAGAAATATAAACACACACTTAAATATGTCCAAATAATGACACATGTCTACATATAACACAGGACGAGTCTTTCTTCAAGCCACAATCACACATTATTACCTCTTTTAATTTGTTTCCATTTTTTTAAGGCAGTCATGTACAAAAATGACAAATAATATACAATTGCAAGGAGAGCATCAGTATCTCCCCAACTCTCCCTAACCTTCGAAGTAACTCCTTAACTCTCCCTAACCTTCGAAGTAACTCCTTAACTCTCCCTAACTTTGGAAGTATCTCCTCAACTCTGCCTAATATTTGGAGTATCTTTTTAACTCTCTCTAACATTTAAAGAATCTCCAAAATTTTCCCTCACATTAAAAGCTTCACATAAACTGTCCCTACCATTGATAGTGTCTCCAAAACTTTCCCTAATATTTTAAGTATCTCCTAATTTCTCCCTAACCTTTGAAGTAAACACAACTAACAAGTAGCAGTGACGTCATGTTGGTCCATGTCTCGGGTGTGAAGTGTTCGTTTACTAGACCGTGAGTTTTTGCCCCTATCCAACCGTTTATTCTCTCCCTTGAAGTATCAGCGTCAAAGTCCGAGTCAACAGGATCTGAAAGTACAAAAATACCATAGAAATAACTTGTAAATGTCTGAGTTGTGTATGTCTAAGGTTTGTATGTATGACTTTATACGTCTGAGTTGTGTATGTCTAAGGTTTGTATGTATGACTTTATACGTCTGAGTTGTGTATGTCTAAGGTGTGTATGCATGACTTTATACGTCTGAGTTGTGTGTTTCTACGGTTTGTTTGTACGGCGTATAAATGTCTTAGCTGCACACTTCTGGGTTATAATTGTTTGGGTCATGTATTTTGGGTTATATATGTCTTGGTTGTTCATGATTTGTTTGTGGCGCAGTGTGGCTTTTTTTATTTTGACATGGGGCATTGAATTATTGGTACATGTGTCAATGTGTTTAATTCCTACATGCTAATTTACATTGGTCAGACTTATATTAAAATATGCTCTTCTGTATAAAACTCATCTACCAAATAAAACAGATAAACTAGAGAAAAAAATTCAAAATGACCTGAAAGATTCATTGCTGGGGAATTTTTACAACTGACAGGAGTAACTCTATTGGTTAAATTACTAAACCTAGAAATAGTATGGTATTGAAGAAAAAAATCAAAGTAATAATAATAATTAAGACATTAAATTCTAATTTGGAAATACAAAACAAAACAACCTAATGCATCACCCAGATAGACAAAGGGATATAAATACTTTTCTAGTCCCCTTTTGAAAATACAAAAACACAAATCCCCTCTCCCGTTTCCTGAAATTCAGGCGTGTATTGGGTTGTCTGGAAAAAAAACAGGCAAACTAGCGCACTATCCACATTTAAAACTATAATAAAAATGCAAGATTAGAGATATGCTATGGATAAGCGTAGGACGCATTAATAAATTTTGAGTATAATAGGAGCGCCCGTAATATATGAGATAAGTTAATATTCTCTCATTACTTACCTATCAGGTAATATTCCCTCATTACTTGCATATTATGTTGTATTCTCCCATTATCATTACTTACCTATAAGGTAATATTCTTTCATCTTTTGTTTAAAATCTTCCTTAAAACTCCATTTTCTCTCCAGAATCAGCCTGATACCAGAATTTATCTCATAATGTTCACATTGTTCTTGAATTAATCTCAAGTAATCTTTGAATTTTGAGTGAATCTTTTCACCATTTTCCGTCCCACCATGCAACAACGTTCTGATCCTCATAGTTAAGTTTGACCTCGATCCCAATAACGTCAAGGTCGCGGAGGCGGAAACAATCAATGGTGAAAGGAAACTGTTTTTGGCTTTGTTTTCCTCATACAGAGTTTTAAAGAGTTCCAATGCAAATAAGTTACTTCCCGTTGCCATGTTCTGTTCCAGCGATACTTAGGCTTCAATGTGAGAACCTGTACAAGATATTTAAACATCATTAAAAGCAATCAGTCACATAATGTGAGAACCTGTACAAGATATTTAAACATCATTAAAACATCCAGTCATATAATGTGAGAACCTGTACAAGATATTAAAATATAATCATTAAAAACATTCAGTAATATACATTTACACGATCTTGAGAATATGTCCACAACTTGGACAGTCCGCAACTTGGACATTGACTACACAACTTGGACACTTGAAAATTAGGACATAGACTACATAACTTGGTCATTTGGGGACGCGGTGGTCGAGTGGCAGCGCACTGGACTGTCGTACCGATGGTCACGGGTTCGAATCCGTGTGAAGGCAAGGGTTTGTTCCCGGATCCTAGGGCGTCCCTGAGTCACCCCGCTCCGAATGGGTACCTAACACTACATGTAGTTAGGCGGCTGGGTAATGCGTGGAACCCACAAAGCCGTGGCCTGTGAATGCTGCATCACTTGCCAACAGATCATCTGTCATGGTCTGTGGACGCAACTATCTTCTGCATAGAAGGAGCGTCTGTATAGATAAGATTTCACAACTTGGACATAGACTACACAGCTTGTATTTAGACTCCACTATCAGACACAGACTCCACTATCAGACATAAACTCTACTATCCGATATAGACTCTACTCTCATACATAGACTCTACTATCAGACACAGACTCTACTCTCAGACATAGACTCTACTATCAGACACAGACTCTCATATCAGACATAGACTGACTCTCAGATGTAGACTCTACAATCAGACATAGACTCTATTATCAGACATAGACTCTACTATCAGACATAGACTCTACTATCAGACATAGACTCTACAATGACATAGACTCTACTATCAGACATACATCAGACATAGACTCTACTCTCAGACAAGACTCTACAATCAGACATAGACTCTACTATCAGACATAGACTCTACTCTCAGACAAGACTCTACTATCAGACATAGACTCTACAAATCAGACACAGACTCTACTATCAGACATAGACTCTACTCATCAGACATAGACTCTACTATCAGACATAGACTCTACTATCAGACACAGACTCTACAATCAGACATAGACTCTACTATCAGACACAGACTCTACAATCAGACATAGACTCTACTATCAGACATAGACTCTACTATCAGACACTGACTCTACTATCAGACACAGACTCTACAATGACATAGACTCTACTATCAGACATAGACTCTACTATCAGACATAGACCCTATTAAAAGTATTAAAAGCCTTTATTTGAGGATTTAGAACTAATGATGGTTCCAGTTTTATTTAGTAAGACCCAGGATGTAAGTTTAGGATTAAACAAACTTGTTTCTTGTGGAAATCTTGTATTCTGATACTAAGGTGTTATGAAGGTTGGATGAATTGCTCATAAATATTTCAGTTAAATTGCGTTACCCGGGTACCGTCTGTCAAATATTGAGAACCACTCGAGGTCTGTAAACTGTCCAATAATGTTCTGTTCAAATACCGGGATTGAATATAAATTCCAAAGAATGCGGCAATGTTTACTTTTTAAAACACAGGCTAAAGTTTATTCATCACAGGTAGCTATTAGAACAGCAGCGGTTCTGTACCCGGTAGTATCTGGAGATGAGGTAGCTATTAGAACAACGGTTCTGTACCCGTTAGTATCTGGAGATGAGGTAGCTATTAGAACAGCAGCGGTTCTGTACCCGGTAGTATAGCAGTGGACGGACAGATGAGGTAGCTATTAGAACAGTGGTTCTGTACCCGGTAGTACATGTATCTGGAGATGAGGTAGCTATTAGAACAGTGGTTCTGTACCCGTAGACATGTATCTGAGATGAGTAGCTATTAGAACAGTGATCTGTACCCGGTAGTACATCAATCGAGATGTGGTAGATAATTAGAACAATGGATCTGTACCCGGTAGTACATCTATCTGGAGATGAGGTAGCTATTAGAACAGCGGTTCTGTACCCGGTAGTATCTGGAGATGTTAAAGGACGCACTCGTTTTCTTGATGTGACATTTTATTGGGCACTCTGTATCAAGCGGGATAATACCAGAATTGGGGTGGGGGTGGAGGTGCTACATAAGTGACAAGCAACCTCTGAAATAAAGATGAATTGTGTCATCGGCGAAAATTTTAATCAGTGAATCCCGAAAGATCAAATTTGCCTTTTCTAAAATGTACTATTCGTACCCCGAGCACTTAACCAAATCAAAAGTCCACGCTCACCGGTCCACAATCATTCAATCATTGGTTCACAATCATCCATTATTCCGTTCAAAATCATTCGGATATAGGTCCACAATCATTCAGACATTGGTTTATAACCATCGTAAAATTAAGCAATCACCAAACTGTATTGAAAAATTGTCTTTAAATTCTAAATTTCCACATAGTCTTATTTTATAAGTTACAAGAAAGGAATGTCTTATTTTAAATATTGTGTATCTCAAATGGAATGTGTGGGTTAAAGGAATGCAATGAATGTAGTTTATGTAGATAAAGCGATACAGTTTTATCATTGGCGTCTTTTGTAAAAGGAGAAACGGGAGATGATAAACCAAAGCCTTGTTGCCGTGAACAGAAAGAATTGTGAGTTATCTGCCAGGTAAACACGCGAGTTGCTTCACTGGGATATTTATAGAACAGAATCCATCGTAAATGACATTGACATGAATGCGCGCATTGTGATCTGGTACTCCCGTCTGTAAACACTGCCATAAATTTTTTCAAAACAACAGGATGAAAAACTTCTTTACAAAGCTGAGATACGGATCAAGCGACCAAATTATAAAAGGTTTATTTCTTCCAACAGGTGGCTGAGTCACAGGTGATTTCATTGCAATTCTCATGGAAAATTGTGTGCTTGTTCCCAGGTTGACCTAAATATATACAAGGCCGTGATCACATCAAAGTTATGGTATGCACATACTTAAGATGTTTCCTCTGGCATACAGCATGGGCTGGTCTGGTACAAAAACTTGTTAAGCGCGCGCATTTGTTCGCACGAGTAGGCCTTCAAAAAAGAATTAAATAATCTATTTACCTGCTACTCTGGATAATTGAAAAATTTGAAGAGTATTCATAAATAATATATAATTAAAATATTAGTTTAAAAATTTAACAACTTTATCAAGTAAATAAAAGCGCGTGATTATGTGGTAGATTTCCCAGACTACTTCATAGTTTGTTTGTTTTTTACTGACAAACTGTTTTTGCAAGGTGGAATCAATTCAGCTGATGTAACAAACAAACTTTCAACAGTAATATACTGTTTTAGAATTTTTAGATTATCTCTATGTATCTCTATGCAGCATGCTAATTTTTGTGCTAGACTGTCACGCGGTGCATATTATATTGAACAACCTTTTTAATATTTTCCTGTCGCACGGTGCGGTGCGTATTATATTGACCATACTTATTAAAATACATTCCTGATCTGTAAATGTTTATTCTAGTCTGTCGCGCGGTGCGCATTATATTAAATACGTTTTTATAACCCTTTTCCCGTATCAAATTGAGCTGAGATTTAGCAGGCAGACTGTAGTAGTTTGTTGGGTTTTTTTTACTATAAATCCTTTATACAATAGACATAACTAAAATTTTGGAATTTGGGATTGTCTACCGATGCGTACTATAATGAACATACTTTAAGCTATGTCTCGTATATAAAGGATTTATAGTCAAAAACTTTGTTTTTTACGGTTTTTTTTTAAATTAAACTGCTAGAAGGCATTACCTAACATGAAATCCCCGAAGGAGTTATAGAGGGGGAAGCTAAAGAACACGTGAGATAGAGGAAAGCGCGACAGTAAAAAAAATTAGTGAAAGACGTACGAAGTGTGGCAAGAGACACAGACAATACTCATTATGACATAAGAGAAAGACACTTAAATTATGTGGTGCTGCAAGAACATGAAAACCTTTTATTCCTTCTAAAAGATAAGCTTATAAAATCCAATATGTTTGAATAGAAAGTACAACTAGTGCAGCAATAGAAAACTATGAAACGGGGGCTATTACTGAAAATTATGTTATTTAAAATTTATCAGTTCTCGTTTTATAACTGAACAACTTTTTATAGAAAAATTCACATACTTGATTAACGTAATTGCTTGACACATATACACTTGTTTATAATATGTGACAAGTCAAAGTGTCTATCATACCAATAACTTACGTTACATTCAGCTGATACATCTACACGTGTCCGAGAAATACACCTTCAACACAACGGGGCTGGCATGAGGAGTTTCAATTCATTCAAGAAAACGAAAATGGTTTTGGATGTTGCGTTCAGTGCTCACGCCACCTATGATTTGGGGGAGGGGGGGGGGTAAGTGGGTAGGCTATAACTATAATCCTCTGTCATTTCAGTGGAGTTAGCGGGCCCTGAAGGTAAATATCACACCAGAGCCACGACACACAAGGAAATACTTGCGTGTGTGATGTTACTCGGACTGTTTTAACGGTTCAAGCTAGTTGAGGGGGGTTACGGTCCGTCGTGTAAAGTTTGGGTACACAAAGCTGTCTGAAAATATCTTTTTACTTTCCCAGTCGGAGATGGATAAACAGTTGGAAGGGGTGTAACCTCGTGTCGTTCATGCTAAGCTTTAAAATCACTACAGGAAAAGCTTCAGGTACAATCCATGCTGTGACGTCCCGGTAAAACATTGCATGAAGTAACGTCGAGCACGAGCTCTTCTGTGACGTCATCAAGGTCGTGCGAAGGGTGACATCCGCCCAGAGGGCACTAAAATCGTCTGAACAATTCAAAATGTGTGCATTCATACTTCATGGGAAGAGGGCGCTTAAATATAAGCTCCGCCCTATTATCGCTGATTTTACTTCCATCGAGCCCCTGAGTCTAGATTTACAACTTCGTATATTTTAAAGTCGCTAAACTTTCAGTAAAAAGCATAAAATTATCAACAAATGACGATAAATGAAGTGCCACTGAAAGGATTGGCGATAATCGTAATATCCAATTTTCATGAGTTTTCACTTAATTTCGAAAGCTAAGTCCCAAAAGGGTAATTTTTCATCTCAATAGACGTCAAGCCGTACCGTAGCCACTCTTGTAAATTGTGAAACCAATCCTGTAAATCATTATTGTCCAAATAAGTCTTAATAAAAAATGTTAATTAAACCGTTCTGTGAAATCGAGAAACCCATTCTGAACATGTGAGGACATTCCAGGACATCGTGTAAGCACTCCATGAAATTGTGAACAAGTCTTGTAAGTTAAATAAAACTAAAAGTGAAATCAAGATTGGGTTAAGTCGGATGCGAATTAAACGTTTGAGGGGAGGGGCAATTTTATCCCAGCGATCCCTGGTGGTACTCAAAACTTATCGAAGCTGCCCTCCATGATACGCCCCCCCCCCACACACACACACACATACACACACACTTTCACGTGTTCCATGACTCCTCCTCTGTAACGCTTAAACTCTGTTACCTTGTACCGTACAGGCGGTGTCTCAAGTTATTCTCGGTATTGCTGCTGTGTAGTCACGGGCTCTACGGTTATATACACGTAAGAATTCCAATGCTCTCACTGTCACCAAAGCCACGCATGAAAGTATTTACACTGAACACAATTAGACGTCTCTCTCATTTAAGTCCAGGGGTTCTCCAATTTTATCCCGTGAAAGGGCTGGGGAGAATTGAGTCCATCTCATTTTTTTTTAAAGTGAGTCCCATGACCGATGGTCGTAGGTGAGCCCTAATGTTCCCATTAGAGCTTACTCGGGGCTTGTTTATACCTGGTGGGTGCCCCAATTTTTTTACATAAACCAAATAGCTTTCCGTTGACAGAAGAAAAAAAACTCGTGGACCAAAGGGTGTCACAAATAAACCCACAAAATTGTTTTTATGTGTATATATATATATATATATATATATATATATATATATATATATATATATAATATATATATATATATATATATATATATATATATATATATATAAATGATTACGCAACAAACTCGCTTGGTTGTTTATTAAGGTAAGTTTCAAAGACAGTGAACTATTAAACAAATTAGTGATCAGAGCAAATATGTAATTGTAACAATTGAAGAATATTTTATTTTTATTTTACTGGGTTTTTTTTTACCTTCCAATTCTAGGAAGTAAAATATGTGTGTGGAGTGGGGGAGGGGGGGTAGTTTATTTACCTTTTTATCGTCCTTCTTTTTTTCTTTTTATTTTCATTGTAAATGTTCCAAACCCAGCATCATCACTGAATCATTACTGACATGAATATTGGTATAGATTTTTGTAAAATAAAATTTACAACTTTGTTTTATCCGTTTTTGTTCTTTCATTTCGAAATATCAACTATCAAAGACAAAAATAGGATGGCACAAAATTCAATGTGAACACTTTTTCTATCTAAAATAATAGGCATAAACCTCCCCCTTCCCCCCACCCCACCAAACATCTAGCAGGGCGTCTCCTCACTTTGTGAGAAAATTTTTAACCCCGACCTGTTAGCATGGAGATAACTGAAGCAAATAATTGGGTGTGTCTAAACCAATGACATTTCGTAATTGGATTAACCGCGGGCCCAACAAGGGAGACCAGCTGATTAAAGTTGAACATCTGCTAGCGGGGTCGGACACATTTGTTTTTTCAGGGATCCTTAAGCTGTGAAAAAATATAAAAATATCAAGACCGAGAATGGTCAACTCTCTTTGATTTCGTTCAAGGACCTCTCGATGTAGCGGTGTCTCCGCTCAAATTTTTATGACAGATGTTACAAAAAGAATTATTTCCCATAGCTTAAACTTTAAACTGCACCGACATGCCATCTAACCACCTCCCCCATCTCAACAAGTTCATTTTCACATGTCTATCTTCACATTTATTTCTATAGTCTGTCCATTTTCTAGGTAAAAACAGCCACTGTCCATCAGTCAATATGTGAAGATGTGCCACAAGCACTTTGACAACTACCACCAAGACATCCCCCACACCCCCCACAGACAACTACACGGTAACAAAGACAGTCCATGTGGGTCGTCCATATACATAATGATGTAGGTCCTTGGAAGACATCCCCGCACACCCCCCCCACAGACACAGACAAATACACGGTAACAAAGACAGTCCATGTGGGTCGTCCATATACATAATGATGTAGGTCCTTGCGAGACATCCCCGCACACCCCCACAGACACAGACAACTACACGGTAACAAAGACAGTCCATGTGGGTCGTCAATATACATAATGATGTAGGTCCTTGGAAGACATCCCCGCACACACCCCACAGACACAGACAACTACACGGTAACAAAGACAGTTCATGTGGGTTATCAATTATATACATAACTAGCAGACCCGTCGTGCGTTGCAACGATCTCAGTAAAAATGAATAAATTTAAAGAAACCAATGAGTGTTATTTTTAAAAACAATTATGCAGAAACCTTCGCGGAAGAGTGGAAAAAATTCCAAGTTTCATAGCAAACGGATAAATAAATTAATAATTAAATAGCATACAAAAGAAAGAACGATATTAAGGGCCCCGGCCCCAAAATGAGTGATAATATAGTGTTTTTTATTGCCATTGTACTCAAGCTAAATTCCTCAATATCGTGTAAAATTGAATAGGGAATACAATTATTAAAGTTCAGTAAAAAGACATTTGGGGCCCCCAGTGTTCAGTGCACTATAGTAATATAGGCTCTTACGCTTTTATATACTAAGTTTGGTCAAAATCCAGTTATTTTCTTATTATCTAACGCTTAAACTACTTTTTATATAGCTAATATAGGGGGGGGGGAATGATATTAAGAGGCCCATTCGGTGCAAGAGGTCAACTTCACAAATCCTGTTCATTTTAATTCAGTTTTATTGTGGATATATTTCTCATGATCTTTAAAAATTGAATAGGAAAAATATCTTAAACATATACGGAAAAACGACATTTGGGGCCTCCGGCCCCGAAGATATTGACATTAGAAGTTCAGTGCCATATAGCATTTCAATATGGGCTACCAAGTTTTTGTATACAAAGTTTGGTGAAGATCTATTCATTTACTAAGTAGCTAACGCATAAACTAATATTTATATAGCTAATATTTGCAAAAAACGAAGTTAAGGGCCCCGGGGCCCATTCAGGGCAAGATATGAAGTTCAGAAACCTGTGCACACACACACACACACACACACACATACATACTTTGATTTATATATATATATATAGAGATAGATAAATGAATTAATAATTTAAAAATTTACGAAAGAAGAAACGATATTAAGGGCCCCGCCCCAAAATGAGTGATACGTTACATTTTTATTGCTATTGTACTCAAGCTATATTTCTCAATATCATGTAAAATTGGATAGGGAATACAATTATTAACGTTCAGTTAAAAAGACATTTGGGTCCCCCATCTCCAAGGGAATGTACATTAGGATTGCCCTATAGTAATGTAATATATGCTCTAAAGTTTTTATATACTAAGTTTGGTCGAAATCCAGTTATTTTCGCATTATGTAACACTTTAACTAATTTTCTTTTTATAGCCAATATAGGGAAAATAAACGACATTAAGGGGCCCCCGGGCCCATCAGGTGCAAGATGTCAATTTCAAAAACCTGTTCATTTTAATTTAGTTTCATCATGGATATATATTTCTCAAAATCGTTATAATGTGAATGGGTAAAAATGTGTGAAACATATACGAAAACAGACATTTGGAGCCCCCGACCACGAAGAAATCGACATTAGAAGTTCAGTGCCCATAAGTCTTTTAATATGGGATACGAAGTTTTTGAATACAAAGTTTGTTTAAGATCCAATCATTTATTTAGTACCAAACGCAAAAACTACATTTTATATAGCTCATTCAAGCAAAAAATGACACTTAGGGCCCCAGGGCCCATTCTGTGCAAGACATAAAGTTCAAAACACCTGTTCGTTTCAATATGGATAATAATGGATGCATTTATCATTATTTTACAAGATCGTTAATAAATAAATGGGGAATAAATTCTTAAAAGTTGAAGAAAAATGGCATTTTGGGCCCCCAGGCACGAAGGAATGGTCATTAGGAGTTTATTGCCCTATGGTATTTTATTATTGGCTGTCAAGTTTTTATAAATATAGATGTTTAGTTAAGATCCAACAATTAACACAATAGCTAACGCTTAAACTAATTTGTTTAAAGCTCATTTTAGCAAAACATGGCATTATGGGCCCACGGAGCCCCATGAGTGTTAAATTTCGAAATAAAAGTAGCCAGTTATTATCCCGGGAGCATTCTAAACAGTCTCGAATAGGTTCATGACGATCGGGTGAATGGTTTAGTCAGCTATAAAGGACATGCACACACACACAGACATACTTTGGTTTATAAATATAGAGATATAGTGAAATAAAACGACATAAAGGGGGCCTGGGCTTATTCGGTGTGAGATGTCAATTTCAAAAACCTTTTCATTTTAATTCAGCTTCATCAGGGATATATTTATCAAGATCGTTAAAAAGTGAATGGCAAAAATATCTTAAACATATATGGAAAAAGACATTTAGGGGCCCCCTGCCCCAAAGAAATTGACATAAAATTTTCAGAAACCTTAAGTATTTTAATATGGGCTACCAAGTTTTTGTATAAAAAATTTGGTTAAGATCCAATCATTTACTCAGTAGCTAACGCATAAAATTATTTTATAAAGCTCGACATTAAGGGTCTTAGGGCCCAATTATTGCAAGATATAAAGTGCGAAACATTTGTTCATTTGAATAAATTTCAAAATACATACATTTATTTATAATTCTCAATATTGTTAAAAATTGAAGTGACGATAAAATATTAAACATTTACTAAAAAAAGACAGTTTGGGCCTCAGCCCCGAGTGAATGGAAATTAGGAGTTCAGTGCCCTATTGTAATAAAATATAGACCCTTTAGTTTTTATATACTAAAATGGGCCAATATACATTAATTTTCTCAGTATTTTACGCTAATACTAATTTTTATACAGCTAAATAAGAAAAAAAACGACATTTAAGGTCCCCTGGGCCCTTTCGTTGAAAGATGTTAATTTCAAAAACCTGTTCATTTTAATTCAGTTTCCTCAAAAATATATTCCTCAAGATCGTGAAAAATTGAAGGTGAAAAAACATCTTAAACATATACAAAGAAAATACAATTGGGGCCCCCAGCCCCGAAGGAATGGACATTTGAAGTTATGTGCACTGTAGTATTTTAATATGGGCTACCAAGTTTTTGTATTCAAATTTTGGTTTAGATCCATTCATGTACTCAGTAGCTAACCCATAAACTAATTTTTATATATCTTATATAAGCAAAAAAAAGACATTAAGGGGGCCCATTCAGTGCAATATATAAAGTTCAAAACACCTGTCCATTTCAATTTGTATAATAATGGATACATGTGTCATTATTTGTCAAGATTGTTAATGACTGAATGGTGAATAAAATCTTAAACGTTTAAGAAATGTGAATTTTCGGGCCCTCAGCCCCAAAGGAATGACTATTTGCAGTTCAGTGCCTTATAGTATTTTAATATTGGCTATCAAGTTGTCATATACAAAGTTTGGTTAAGATCCAACAATTTACACAGAAGCTAGCGCTAAAACTAATTTTTTTATAGCTCATATAAGCAAAAAATGACATTATGGGCCCCCGGTGCCCCATGAGTGTTAAATTTAGAAACAAAAGTTGCCAGTTACCATCCCAGGTAGGTACTTAACAGTCTCCAAAAATTTCATGACGATCTGATGAATGGTTTAGTCAGCTATAAAAGACATGCACACACACACACACATACACAAACACCACACACACACACACACACACACACACACACACACAGACATACTTTGATTTTTATATATATAGATTATATATTTATATACTAGCAGACCCGTCGTGCGTTGCAACGATCGAAGTAAAAAGGAATAAATTTAAAGAAACCAATGAGTTGTATGTTTAAAAACATTTCTGAAGAAACCTTCGTGGAAGTGTGAAAAAAAATCCAAGTTTCATAGCAAACGGATAAATAAATTAATAATTAAATAGCGTACAAAAGAAGAAACGATATTAATGGCCCCGGCCCCAAAATGAGTGATATTATAGTTTTTTATTGCCATTGTACTCAAGCTATATTACTCAATATCGTGTAAAATTGAATAGGGAATACAATGATTAAAGTTCAGAAAAAAAAACTTTTTCGAAGGAATGGGTATTAATAGTGCAGTGCCCTATAGTGATATAGGCTCTTAAGTTTTTATATTCTAAGTTTTGTCAAAATCCAGTTATTTTCTCAATATCTAACTCTAAAACTAATTTTATATACCTAAAATAGGGGGAGGTCAATTTCAAAAACCTGTTCATTTTAGTTCATTTTTATTGTGGCTACCAAGTTTTTGTATGCAAAGTTTGGTGAAGATCTATTCATTTACTAAGTAGCTAACGTAGAAACTAATTTTTATATAGCTCATATAAGATTTTAAAAAACCACATTAAGGGCCCCAGGGCCCATTCTGGGCAAGATATAAAGTTCAAAGCACCTGTTCATTTCAATTAGTATAATAATTGATACATGTGTCATAATTTGTCAAGATTGTTAATGACTAAATGGTGAATAAAATCTTAAACGTTTAAAAAATGTGAATTTGTGGGGCCCCAGCCCCAAAGGAATGAATATTAGCAGTTTAGTGCCCTATAGTATTTTAATTTTTAATATTGGCTATCAAATTATCATATACAAATTTTGGATAAGATCCAACAATTTACACAGTAGCTAAAGCTTAAACTAATTTTTATATAGCTCATGTAAACAACAAATGACATTATGGGCCCCCTGTGCGCCAAGAGTGTTAAATTAAGGAAAAAAAAGTTGCCTGTTACCAACCATCCCAGGTGGTTACTCAACAGTGTCCAAAAATTTCACGACGATCGGATGAATAATTTAGTCAGCTATAAAGGACATGCACACACACACACAGACATACTTTGATTTATATATAATAGATATAAGAAAAAAAAGACATTTAGGGCCCCTGGGCCCATTTGGTGATAGATGTAAATTTCAAAAACCTGTTCATTTAATTAAGTTTTCTCATAGATATATTCCTCAAGATCGTGAAAAATTGAATGGGGGAAAATACATTAAACATATATGAAGAAAAGACATTGGGGGCCCCCAGTCCCAAAGGAATGGACATTTGAAGTTATGTGCCCTATAGTATTTTAATATGGGCTACCAAGTTTTTGTATTCAAATTTTGGTTTAGATCCATTCATTTACTCAATAGCTAACGCATAAACTAATTTTTATATATCTTATATAGGCAAAAAAGACATTAAGGGCCCCGGGGCCCATTCAGTGCAAGATATAAAGTTCAAAACCCCTGTTCATTTCAATTTGTATAATAATGGATACATGTGTCATTATTTGTCAAGATTGTTAATGACTGAATGGTGAATAAAATCTTAAACGTTTAAGAAATGTGAATTTTTGGGCCCCCAGCCCCAAAGGAATGACTATTTGCAGTTCAGTGCCCTATAGTAAGTTAATATTGGCTATCATGTTGTCATATACAAAGTTTGGTTAAGATCCAACAATTTACACAGTAGCTAGCGCTTAAACTAATTTTTATATAGCTCATATAAGCAAAAAATGACATTATGGGCCCCCGGTGCACCATGAGTGTTAAATTTAGAAAACAAAGTTGCCAGTTACCATCCCAGGTAGGTACTTAACAGTCTCCAAAAATTTCATGACGATCCTATGAATGGTTCAGTCAGCTATAAAGGACATGCACACACACACACACAGACATACTTTGATTTATATATATACTAGCAGACCCGTCGTGCGTTGCAACGATCTCAGTAAAAATGAACAAATTTTAAAGAAACCAATGAGTGTTATGTTTAAAAACAATTATGCAGAAACCTTCGCGGAAGAGTGGAAAAAATTCTAAGTTTCATAGCAAACGGATAAATAAATAAATAATTAAATAGCGTACAAAAGAAGGAACGATATTAAGGGCCCCGGCCCAAAAAGAGTGATAATATACTTTTTTTATTGCCATTGTACTCAAGCTATATTCCTCAATATCGTGTAAAATTGAATAGGGAAATACAATGATTAAAGTTCAATAAAAAGACATTTGGGGCCCCCAGCTCCGAGGGAATGGACATTAGGAGTTCAGTGCACTATAGTAATATAGGCTCTTAAGATTTTATATTCTAAGTTTGGTCAAAATCCAGTTATGTTCTTATTATCTAAATCTTAAACTACTTTTTATATAGCTAATATAGGGGTAAAATGACATTAGGAGGCCCCCGCCCATCGGTGCAAGAGTTCAACTTAAAAATCCTGTTCATTTAAATTCAGTTTTATTGTGGATATATTTCTCAAGATCTTTAAAAATTGAATAGGAAAAATATCTTAAATATATACGAAAAAAGACATTTGGGGCCCCCGGCCCGAAGATATTGACATCAGAAGTTCAGTGCCCTATAGCATTTAATATGGGCTACCAAGGTTTTGTATACAAAGTTTGGTGAAGATCTATTCATTTACTAAGTAGCTAACGCAAAAACTAATATTTATATAGCTCATATAAGCAAAAAACTAAATTAAGGGCCCCGGGGCCCATTTAAGGCAAGGTATGAAGTTCAGCAACCTGTTCATTTCAATATGGATAATATTGGATACATTTACCATTACTTGTCAAGTTTTTTAATAATTAAATTGAGGAATAAAATCTTAAAAGTTTAAGTAAAAAGGTATTTTAAGCCCCCAGCCCCGAAGGAGTGGCCATTAGGAGTCAATTGCCCTATAGTATTATAGTATGGGCTACCAAGTTTTTGTATACAAAGTTTGGTTAAGATCTATTCATTTTTAATCAGTAGATAACGCTTAAACTAATTTTTATATAGCTCGTATAAGCAAAATATGACATTATGGGCCCCCGTTGCCCCATGAGTGTTAACTTTTGAAAAAAAGTAGCCAGTTATCATCCCGGGAGCATACTCAACAGTCTCGAAAAGTTTCATGACGATCGGGTGAATGGTTTATAGTCAGCTATAAAGGACATGCACTCACACACGCACAGACATACTTTGATTTTTATATATATAGATATATATATATATATATATATATATATATATAAACAAACATACATTAAGGGCCCCGGGGCCCATTCTGTGCAAGATATAAAGTTCAAAACCCCTGTTCATTTCAATTTGTATGATAATTGAAACATGTGTTAGTATTTTTCAAGATTGTTAATGACTGAATGGTGAATACAATCTTAAACGTTTAAGAAATGTGAATTTTTGGGCCCCCAGCCCCAAAGGAATGACTATTTACAGTTTAGTGCCCTATAGTATTTTAATATTGGCTATCAAATTGTCATATACAAAGTTTGGATAAGATCCAACAATTTACACAGTAGCTAGCGCTTAAACTAATTTTTATATAGCTCATGTAAGCAACAAATGACATTATGGGCCCCCGGTGCCCCAAGAGTGTTAAATTTAGAAAAAAATTGACAGTTACCATCCCAGGTGGGTACTCAACAGTCTCCAAAAATTTCACGACCATCCGATTAATAGCTATAAAGGACATGCACACACACACACAGACATACTTTGATTTATATATAATAGATATAAGGAAAAAAAGACATTTTGGGCCCCTGGGCCCATTTGGTGATAGATGTAAATTTCAAAAACCTTTTCATTTATTTAAGTTTCCTCATAGATATATTCCTCAAGATCGTGAAAAATTGAATGGGAGAAAATACATTAAACATACACGAAGAAAAGACATTAGGGGCCCCCGGCCCCGAAATAATGGACATTTGAAGTTATGTGCCTTATAGTATTTCAATATCGGCTACCAAGTTTTTGTATTCCATTTTTGGTTTAGATCCATTCATTTACTCAGTAGCTAACGCATAAACTAATTTTATATATCATATATAACCAAAAAAGACATTAAGGGCCCCGGGGCCCGTTCAGTGCAAGATATAAAGTTCAAAACCCCTGTTCATTTCAATTTGTATAATAATGGATACATGTGTCATTATTTGTCAAGATTGTTAATGACTGAATGGTGAATACAATCTTAAACGTTTAAGAAATGTGAATTTTGGGGCCCCCAGCCCCAAAGGAATGACTATTTGCTGTTCAGTCCCGTATAGAATTTTAATATTGGCTATCAAGTTGTCATATACAAAGTTTGGTTTAGATCCAACAATTTACACAGTAGCTAGCGCTTAAACTAATTTTTATATAGCTCATATAAGCAAAAAATGACATTATGGGCCCCCGGCGCCCCATGAGTGTTAAATTTAGAAAACAAAGTTGCCAGTTACCATCCCAGGTAGGTACTTAACAGTCTCCAAAAATTTCATGACGATCGGATGAATGGTTTAGTCAGCTATAAAGGACATGCACACACACACACACACACACACACACAGACATACTTTGATTTATATATATATATAGATATATAGATTGATATAAGAAAAAAAAGACATTTAGGGCCCCTGTGCCCATTTGGTGATAGATGTAAATTTTAAAAACCTTTTCATTTAATTAAGTTTCCTCATAGATATATTCCTCAAGATCGTGAAAATTTGAATGGGGGAAAATACATTAAACATATACAACGAAAAGACATTGGGGGCCCCCGGCCCCGAAGGAATGTGAATGGTAAATAAATCTTAAACGTTTAAGAGATGTGAATATTTTTGGGCCCCCAGCCCCAAAGTAATGACTATTTGCAGTTCAGTGCCCTATAGTATTTTAATATTGGCTATCAAGTTGTCATATACAAAGTTTGGTTAAGATCCAACAATTTACACAGTAGCTAGCGCTTAAACTAATTTTTATATAGCTCATATAAGCAAAAAATGACATTATGGGCCCCCGGTGCCCCATGAGTGTTAAATTTAGAAAACAAAGTTGCCAGTTACCATCCCAGGTAGGTACTTAACAGTCTCCAAAAATTTCATGACGATCGGATGAATGGTTTAGTCAGCTATAAAGGACATGCACACACACACACACAGACTTTGATTTTTATATATATAGATCAGTGGTTCCCAAACTTTTTTGACTCACGGACCCCTTTTATACTCAAAATTTCCCCACG
This sequence comes from Ampullaceana balthica, assembly GCA_944989445.1. Lineage (NCBI taxonomy): Eukaryota > Metazoa > Mollusca > Gastropoda > Lymnaeidae > Ampullaceana > Ampullaceana balthica. The sequence goes on along the minus strand of CALYLW010001239.1, from coordinate 114,155 downwards.
GACCCCCTAGTAAAAAAAACAACTTTATAAATGCATAGTACAAAAATTACAAAAGCAAAATAAATTTTGATGAAAATACGGTATTTATTAAAATTATCACTTTTGTTTAACATAAAATTGAGAAAAAAAACAACAACTTGGATTAACGTGATGAGATTTTATGAGTATATGTATTATGCCTGACTCAATGTTTATGTGTAGGAATCGCAAATCCTCACGAGCACCAATTTCTAGTTGTTTATTTTATAGATATTTTTTAAAAATTATTTTATTTATGATGAGGTTCATAACGCCACTGAATCTTTGTTCTACCAAATAGAAAGACAGGAAAACAGTCAAAAAAATTATGTACAATAACCTTTAATGCATGATATAAAATTTGGATCTGACTTTGTAACCAGAATTTGTGGTATCCTAGTTCAAACAGTGGTATAAGTTCCTCATTTGTGGATATTTCAATAAGCTGCTCCTGTATTAGTATGTATTCATCTGTGTTTGGGATCTGAGTTTGTCCATGCGCTAAAGAGCTCAACTGCCAGTCGGAAATATCCTATAGTGGCAAATGCCTACAAAATGTCCGCAGGAAGAGCCGTTAAGTTTTGACTGTAAGCAAGCAAATCTTTAACTATGTGGCAATTTCAAAAGATTTGAAAACTGAGAACATTCTCCTGTTCCTAAGTTTTGTTTGCAAAGAAAAATATTTGCAACAAACTCAGACATAACGCTTTTAGTTTTGATTAAATTTAATTGGTTACCTTGTAGTAGTTGTTGTTTCAAATTAGTTTCGTTAGAGTTGTGTAAATAATTCATTAATAAAGGATATGTCATATTTTTAGTTAATTGTGATGCTAATTGTCTTTGTTTTCCAGGAATTTGGACAGTAAATCAAGCAGAGTATAAAATCGATTTAAATATGTACGTGATGATAACCAGCGTACTTCTGTGTGAATAAATAATCCATTATAGTCTTCTTCTGCATTTTCCAAACCGTGGTGAGCAAATAATCTCTGATCGAAGACATTCTTTTTTATTTTATTAACTGCTCTAATGACATAATGTAGTGATCCATGCAAACTTTCAATATGATTTTTTTTTGAATATTTGATGTTGATGAATGACTCAATTTACTGAAAATACATTTGGTACAGCTTGTTTTAAATATGCCAGAAATTCAAGTGTATTGCTTTAATTTCAAACATTTTTTTTTAAATTCAGTAAATAACGTTTCAAGTTACGTATTTGTTTCCAAACATTTAGCCATACTTCAAATATCCATTAACACCATATTGTCTGCATTGTTTCTTCGGCTCACTCAGTGCTGGATTTACCTATTTGCTAAACAAGTTATAACTTAGGGCCCCTGCCTTCTTGGGGGCCCCCGTAAGTTTGTTTTCATATTTGTCACTGCTATAGATTATCTAGACCTCAAAAGGCCCTTAAATAGCTAAGGGCCCCATCAAGTCTTAATCCAGCCTTGGGCTCATTCATTCTTTTATCTGTTGTAACAGACCACTGTTAAGAATTATTTTCAAAGGAATGCTACAGTAAAGCCCTATTGAAAACATTTGACGATAGGATACAATTTAGATAAATATAACTTCCTGACACATCGAATAATACACAACCTTTCAACCCTCGTAGATTCAAGTTAAAAACTTGTAAATTTCTACTTATAGTTATAGGAATTCGGCATTTCATCTGCATCAAGCTTGACATTTCAACAAACCAAGTATTTTGGGTAATCCTGCAGTTTCTACACGTATATTATTTCACAGCGAAATTTAATTTACTTGTGAGAACTTACGTTTTTAATTTATTAAATGCATTAATATATGTTATATTTTAGCTATTATAGCACTAATATGTAAGTTTTATTGATTTCTAAGGTTTTCTTCAGCCCTTAAAGCTACATAATCGGAGTGGGATACATCCATTTTTGTTTATGTAGTACTCTACTTGCCGAGTTGTCACAGTAAGATGCCAATGGAAATTTCTCACTTACATTTACAACAAAAAAAAAGAATCAAACATCTAGTAACTAAATAAAAAAAAGAAATAGTCTTTAAAATATTTATTTATCTTCTAAGAACATTAAAATAGATGAATAATACTTTTAAAAAAATATCTTCAGTCAGTAAATTTATTTTAGCATGGGTCGAGCCAGGTAAAAAACATCTGGCAGCAGTTCGCTAGGTAAACAAAATGGAGGTATCGTAACAACATTATGTATTATATAGAGCCGAAAAAATGCATTTGAAATTAAAAAGACTCACAAATTAGCGCTGTAATAGCTGAAATACGACATATAATAATGCATTTAATAAATTAAAAATTTAAGTTCTCATGAGAAAGTTAAATTTCGCTGTGAAATAATAAATTATAATATACGTGTAAAATCTGCAGGATTACCGTATTTTGATTGGTTAAAGATGTGGAAATTACAGTAGTTCTAATACTTTTTTTTTACGTAAAACAACATTGTATCCATGAAGGATAGCACCTAAGATGGTATTTAATTAGTAGAAAAGGCATTCACATACTATTTTATTAATTATTATTTATTTTAATTTCAATAATAATAAAAAAAATTAATGAGTTTTATTATTTGATTTTTAAACCTTGCGCGGACCCCCTGACGTTGTTCAGGGACCCCCAAATCAATTTTTATTTTCCACGGACCCCCTGAAAGGTCCCGCGGACCCCTGGGGGTCCGTACGGACCACTTTGGGAACCACTGATATAGATGATGTAGGTCCTTGGAAGTAGAAGATGTGATGATGTTAAACATCACTTCCTTCATCAGTCGTGGATGATGTCGCTATATTATCATTAGCCGCGGGTGGCCTGGCCTCTGATGGTCCAGTTAAACGCCACGGCACTCAAAAGTCAGGGGGCGGGTAAACTATTCTAAATTCTACATGTTGGAACTTAACACATCGAGGCGTGGGTACCGACTATAAGATTTTATTTAAAACTATATAATATATAATCTTTGTTTAATTTGCCCGATTTTAATTATGTAACAATGTTGAAAGGGGCAGGTCCCTTGACTTACTTTGTGAGTGTGTAAGCAGGGGTTGTCGTTCTTGTGCCTATAAAATATCTTGGTAAGACTAAACGGCTGCTGCGTAAAGTGGATGAATTCACTCTGGCATCTATAGAAAGTACAGGTACCATTCAATATTTTTTTTAATATGAACACTTTCATTTAAAATATTCTATGTGCAGACAGACACACACAAAAAATTTCAAAATACCACTAAATCATTATTTCTGTAATATAATGTATCTTTATTTTTCACAAGATATGTATAAAATCTCACAAGTTTCATAAACAACTGTAAACAATAATAATTACCAATAATAAAATTAAATGTAATAAATCTGTGCCGGTATATCCCTAATAAAACAAAGTCAATGCCAATCTTGTATACTTGAAAAACTACGTATACACAGTGTAATGTATATCTAATGTAAATATCAAAGAAATCACATATTCTTAAAATATCCAGTCCCCAGCCCCAAAGACTATCTTTGGGGAAATCGTTAAAATATAACATTCTCTATAAAAAAATTTAAATTAGCTTTGCCAGTTTTATGTGGGTCACATGTGGCGCACAACACAATAGGATGTTAGTTTAGAGTTCAAATCTTTCCCCCAACAAAACAATTAGTGGAGCACTTAACTTAACATCATTTCTTTAACCTTATCAACGACCCAATCGTTACTCGCTATGTAATTGACAGGCACCAGTTAGAAAACCTGGCACTGCCGAATGGGTTTGTCACAACAGCTGATTTCTCCAGAGACCTTGTAACTTCAATGGTAGGACCATAACTGGGATCAACTTTTAAGCTACCAATGCAATGTCCATCACACATCAAGCAAAATCAAATATCAATCAAAATTAACTGGGGCAAGGCCAGGGTTTGGTCTAAAGGTATACAAATACCATGCAAGAGATCCCCCCTCTACACTTGAAAAAACTTTACATCACTCTTAAACATGCATTTCTGTGGTACAAAACAATAGTTCCATGAGCTATAGCAATCATATACCTTGTAAGACATAACTGTAGTACAGACAATGGTTCTATGAGCTATAGCAATCATATACCATGTAAGACATAACTGTAATACAGACAATGATTCCACGAGCTATAGCAATCATATACCATGTAAGACATAACTGTAGTACAGACAATGGTTCCACGAGCTATAGCAATCATATACCATGTAAGACATAACTGTAGTACAGACAATGGTTCCATGAGCTATAGCAATCATATACCATGTAAGACATAACTGTAGTACAGACAATGGTTCCATGAGCTATAGCAATCATATACCATGTAAGACATAACTGTAGTACAGACAATGGTTCCACGAGCTATAGCAATCATATACCATGTAAGACATAACTGTAGTACAGACAATGGTTCCACGAGCTATAGCAATCATATACCATGTAAGACATAACTGTAGTACAGACAATGGTTCCATGAGCTATAGCAATCATATACCATGTAAGACATAACTGTAGTACAGACAATGGTTCCATGAGCTATAGCAATCATATACCATGTAAGACATAACTGTAATACAGACAATGATTCCACGAGCTATAGCAATCATATACCATGTAAGACATTCCTGTGGTATATACAGTGAGTAGTATTACATATACAATAAGTGCAATTCTATTATTTACACATGTTGGATGAGTAAACCTTATGCCTCAGTCAGGTCTCTAAGTTTACAGGTTAATTAAAAACTAGTCTTTTAGAAAAATAAAGTAAGCATACTTCGTAGCACAATCAGTGCAGCGAGTAGCTTTGTCTTGCAGTACATCAGACAGCTGTAGATTGTCCAGATTTGCCATCATATATGTAGACTGGAGTAAAAAGAATAATTCAAATTGTATCAAAAAGAGAGTTACAATTGAGATATGAACACAGTAGAGATGGTGTTATACACAAATGCAGGCTGATGACTCAGAAGAGATCTCCATATATATACAGTCAACATTCAGTATTACATCAGTTTTAACCAAAGGGCTGTCTGTTGAGCATTTCATTTGCTTACTGTCCCAAGGGCAGGATGGCAAAAGGGTCTTACCCTTTAACCTGACTCCATCTATCATGTCTCTTGAACACTTAATGTTATTTTATTTCAAGACCCATGCTGTCTTGAGCTTAGATATTTTACATTGTTACATTGCTGACAAACTACCAGCAATATTCCTTGACAATTTTAGCTTCTCTATTCAACACTAGTTCTGGAGATATATTGTTGCCACAAGAGATATTGCCATCATTTGAGGATCAACATCATCAGCGATCCTCAAATGGCTGCACAGGGCCTACCAATGTTATTCCAGCAATGTCCCAATGTAATAACTATGAAGAAAAATGCAGGAGAAGGGAGGAGGGGAATTGTATTTTATTCATTTCCCCCTTCTTTGAGGATATCAACTATAGTGTTTGATGCTTCAGTTACAAACAAAAAAATGAACTAAGGTATGTCCAGAAATAAATGAACTAAAGTATGTCCACATACCAGAGTTCTAATATCATCACTTGCCAAGTTCCAGCAAACTGGCTATTTCAGCACACTCAACTAAACATGGAACACATGATGTGTTGAACACGCCCTTGTGTTTTAGGAACTACACACTAACCATAACATAAACTAACACAGCACCAGCCATTACTAGAGGATATTTGAATCACATGGGTCACCTAGAAATGAACCAATAGGCATGACGCAATACAGAAACATGTACTAAATGCACCACAAATCTTGCAGAAGATAAGTCTTACACTCTGAATTTATAATAAGTAAAACTTTTATAAAAAATATTAAATTGCCATTCTAGTCTAGGATTCCAGTGATCTTGGATCTTAAAGTACTCAATGCTGGGTCAAGTTAACCTTAGGGTACTGAGAGCAAGGCCAGCCTTCGGCCACTGAAACCCATGCGGCCGCAGTGGGCCCCGCACTAATTCTCAGCTTTACACCTAGCTTCTAGGTGTCAATTTTGACTTATTATCCTTATCCCTACCCAGACTGGGCCCCGCGCAATCTGTTTTGCATAGGGCCCCGCAATTGTTGAGGTCGGCCCTGACTGAGAGGATTTGTCTAAATAAATCTACACAACCAGACTCGTTAAAGCTCTGTCAACACATGACCTTCTGTGGAACAGTTTATTTCCAGCGATGAGACACGAGGCGTGTGGAGGTGTGGTTAGCCCTTCACATCGATGTGGATCTCATCCCCTTCGGCGAATCCGAACCTTGACATGGGCAGTGACTCACAGCGTAGTTCAACCAGTTCCCTCTCTTCCTCGGGGTGGGACGGTCCACACGTGTGGTGGTACAGCACAAAGCAGCTGGACGTGGATCAAAATAACTTTTTTAATCAAGCTCTCGAACTTGTTTGACTTCATGGGTCATATAGTAAGGAACTAGGTTTTCAAACATTTGAAAAACTTAAGAAAGCGGATGATTATTCAATTATAATTGGTGTGTCAAAGTAATATTTAATGACCAATTCAGATTTTATTGATCACACACAATTGAGTCCAAAGAGCATCTTTTAATGCTAAACTAAAAAACAATCAACTTCATATTGGAATTGGTTCTGAATGCTGGCACTACGAACAATTTTTTAAATATCTATTTCAATGTTTCAATTGATAGAAAAAATCAGTATCTCCCATGTTAAAGTGGAATGTTCCTTGACTTATTCAAATTCAATGCTTTATTTTTGTTTGTGTGTACGGTTGCTTTATATGGGTTTTTTTAGTATAATGATTTCAATAAATGTCTCACTAATCCTATCATATTTTGAATATAGAAACATATAGATCTGTCTTGTTTAACTTTAACTCTATAAACATATAGATATGTCTTGTTTAACTTTAACTCTATAAACATATAGATTTGTCTTGTTTAACTTTAACTCTATAAACATATAGATCTGTCTTGTTTAACTTTAACTCTATAAACATATAGATCTGTCTTGTTTAACTTTAACTCTATAAACATATAGATCTGTCTTGTTTAACTTTAACTCTATAAACATATAGATCTGTCTTGTTTAACTTTAACTCTATAAACATATAGATCTGTCTTGTTTAACTTTAACTCTATAAACATATAGATCTGTCTTGTTTAACTTTAACTCTATAAACATATAGATCTGTCTTGTTTAACTTTAACTCTATAAACATATAGATCTGTCTTGTTTAACTTTAACTCTATAAACATATAGATCTGTCTTGTTTAACTTTAACTCTAGAAAATGGAAGCCTTACTAATGCAAAAATAGTGTCGTATTTCATTATCATAACAGAAACCTTTTTTTATGCACATTAATTCCTATTTACAAAGTTTCTAAATGAGAAAAATCCAATATGACTTTGATAAAAACTTATTTTCTTACAAGCCAATACATATTATATGTTAAAAAATATGCAGAATTACAATAATTAATTTGTTTATTCGGCTACTAACAAATTATGTTCCTAATATCTTACTTCAACAGTTCCCAACTGCAATAACTAGTGTTTACAAATTAACATTGAATTCATTTGCTGGTATGGTCCATAAACTTTACCTTTTAGGCACATCCAGTTTTCTGGCTATCAAATTGCGCAGTCTTGAGACGGGCTCCACCAGATGAACTCTGCTCGTGAACTTGATGACACCATCAGATAAAAACTTGAGATTGGCCCATTCGTGGTAGCCGGCCCTGAGATCAATGTCAAACAATTTTACTGGGAGTCCTGGAATAAAGGCAACAATAGTTTAGTTTATCACGTCAACCAATTTTACTGGGAGTCCTGGAATAAAGGCAACAATAGTTTAGTTTATCACGTCAACCAATTTTACGGGCAGTCCTGGAATAAAGGCAACAATAGTTTAGTTTATCACGTCAACCAATTTTACGGGCAGTCCTGGAATAAAGGCAACAATAGTTTAGTTTATCACGTCAACCAATTTTATTGGCAGTCTTGGAATAAAGGCAACAATAGTTTAGTTTATCACGTCAACCAATTTTACTGGCAGTCCTGGAATAAAGGCAACAATAGTTTAGTTTATCACGTCAACCAATTTTACGGGCAGTCCTGGAATAAAGGTAACAATAATTTAGTTTATCACGTCAACCAGTTTTACTGGCAGTCCTGGAATAAAGGCAACAATAGTTTAGTTTATCACGTCAACCAATTTTACGGGCAGTCCTGGAATAAAGGTAACAATAATTTAGTTTATCACCTCAACCAATTTTACTGGGAGTCCTGGAACAAAGCCAACGATAGTTTAACTTATCACAATGGAAAACATGGAAAACTCATGTATAAATATACAACTTTAATTTGTAACTTGGATGTTTATAATATTAAATAAAACTTCAAGTTCAAACTTCACTTGAAAGATAAATTAATGGATGTCATTAGCAAGGCTTCCCTGCATCTTACAGTATCTTTTCCATTACAAGCAAACCAAAAATAACAACATTCAAACTGACCACCAGCAGGACATCCAAAAGTGAACCAATAAAACCACAACATTCAAACTGACCACCAACAGGACAAACTGACCACCAGCAGGACAAACTGACCACCATCAGCACATCCATAAATCTACCAATAAAACCACAATGTTCAAACTGACCATGTTTTTTGACAAGTCTTTCATAGATATCAGGTTTCTCATCAATGTCCATGTAAAATCTGAGGTAATGTCTCTCTGCCTTCTCTCTCTCCATGTGGGTCACCTCACTGCCATTCAGTACATTCACTGTTGGAAGACTGTACAAAGAACCATTCATTAGTTTAACTGATCAAATACATGTAAGAGTAGTAAGACTGTACATAGAACCATTCATTAGTTGGTTAACTGATCAAATACCAGTAAGACTGTACATAGAACAATTCATTAGTTGGTTAACTGATCAAATACCAGTAAGACTGTTCATAGAACAATTCATTAGTTGGTTAACTGATCAAATACCAGTAAGACTGTACATAGAACAAATCATTACATGTAGTTGGGTAACTGATCAAATATCAGTAAGACTGTGCATAGAACCATTCAATACGGTGACCACCCCGTGTCCCCAATGATGTAAAACCATTAATATAGAATAACATGGTTATAATTAGCAAAGTCCTTCACCTTGCAATGTACATTTTCCTTCTGTCCTCCCCATTGAGACATGCATACAGTGGATTGTTCTGAAAGTGCAAAATGTTTTCTCATGAATGGTAATAAATTGTGACTCTAAATTTATCTAATCTCATATTCTGGAAGCTTGAGGTTACTCTTTTAAAACTTTGGCTAACACCTGGGCAACCTGCTCCATCTGCTGAGCAGTGCCATACAACATTGTCTGAGCATAGGACTCACAAGCCGCCCTAACCTCCCCGGCTATGTCTAGTGCGGGGTATGAAGTCAACAGTTGCACAACTGTCTCAGAGGCTAGGCTGCAATGCCGGCAGTTTGAGTCCCTGTTGTGTTATAAGTAGGTTGGGCAATCCTCGATTCTCATTTGAGTCACCAAACTCTGGTGTATGTGGCTCAGTTGCCACCATTGGTCTCCTCGACTTGGTCTGGGCTTGTTGGCATTTACCCTCTGACAGTCGTGTTGTCTGCCCATTCGTGGTACCACTTAGCTCTTAATTAGAACCCTAAAATGACATTATTGAAGAAATATTAACAACCATTTCTTTAACCAGGACTTAGGGTTCATTTTTTTCTAGTACATGTATTAGAGAGGAATACTACACTGATATAAATGTTCCATATTTCTTTAAAATAATATCAATGGTTGCCATGTGATGTATTCTGACAAATTTATAATATCATAGTCAACATGAGATGAATTTTTTAAGAAATTTATTTTATCATAGTCATCATTGAAATTTTTTCTAAAAAATAATTATGACTTGGATTTATGGAATCTGATTTCAATATTTTAAATTTTATTAAAACAGTTACACCCAGTTATAATAAATGGGTTTGTAACATTGTGGATAGCATCAATGTGAATCTTTAAAATATTTTAGTTTCATTTTTTATGATAACGTGCAAACATTCTTGACTCATGTAAAACTAATTTAAAGTTTAATAATAACCCACTTTCCAGTCCATGACGGACTATGGGGCAAGTGAAGTAGCGTTCACAAGTTTTATTTAGCCACCACTAGCGAGCAAGGGATTGTGATGCTAGCACAATGCCCCGGGGGCCTTGCCAGTGTCATAGAACTTGCAGGTCAAGTAACAAGACTTTAACACCTTGTGGTCTGGGTAACAACTGTCTTTAATCACTATATACAATCCACTGCCATCAACTGTACAATCAACTACCAAGGTTACCTCTTGAACCGTCTATATCTAGCCAGCTATCCTTCCAGTCCATGACCTCGCACGCTACAGTTCACATCACAAACCACGTGTTTCATACTAGGTCAAGTCCTTGCATGCTCATACAATGTAAACACATCAACATGTCTCTCACAGCCAGTACCGAGAATGGAACCCGTGACTCTGTCCCAGTCCATGACCTCGCACTCTACAGTTCACATCACAAACCACGTGTTTCATAATAGGTCAAGCCCTAGCATGCTCATACAATGTAAACACATCAATATGTCTCTCACAGCCAGTACCGAGAATGGAACCCGTGACTCTGTCCCAGTCCATGACCTCGCACTCTACAGTTCACATCACAAACCACGTGTTTCATAATAGGTCAAGCCCTAGCATGCTCATACAATGTAAACACATCAATATGTCTCTCACAGCCAGTACCGAGAATGGAACCCGTGAATCTGTCTCAGTTCGGCAGTCCAGCCCGCTACCGCTAGACCACCACAGCCCTAATTTAAAGTTTAGTGGAAAAAAATGACTGGAATATATTATTTATATATACCCCATGTACAAAAAACCTGACATAAAATAATAAAAGACTTGCACACAGGTTGGTCAACAAGACAACTGCTAATTACTGTGGTAATTACTGTGTGTTTTCAGAAGAGGGAGGAAATTGTAAGATTTTGAGTTAAGTTTTAGTCTTTCTTATGGGATGTATGTTGATTATAATTGAGACATCAAAAAACAGAGAAGGGCAGGGATAATATTAAACTGACACTTTAAAAACTGGTTTTGTTTCTTTCAAGTTAATAATAGATTTTGTTTGTATCTTGTACCCTAGATTGCTCTTAGGACTTCCGCAAAGGTCATTTGGTTCAAGGAGGGGGGGGGCCTCAGAAAGCATGTAGAAATGGCGGGATTCAGAAGTCTGGGTGGACCAAACCAAATTTGTAAGTTTTGAGCACAAAATGTAAAAAAAATATATAATTTTATTGAATGAGGGAATTCCAAGCCATTTTTAATCATCTGTTAATAATATTTATTCAGTGTTGTTCTTTCAAACATCTACTGAGTTAAGTTTAAAGTGCAGTCTCTAGTGTTACTAACTTGTTGCCATGTGGGAATTAAAACAAAGAGTGGTAAGGGGCTCGGGTGGGGCAATAGGCAAACAAATACAACACACATGTTACTCCAATATTCTCTCTACAGACAATCTGCCCTACTCATCCCTCCCCAACACACTGGCTGTAGAGCCATTGAAAAAAATCAAATGAGATGACAATTATTTGGTCATTACCTTGAGCCGGACATTGGTCAGTTTTGGAAACAAAGTGAAAGGTTCCAGGTGGCTCCAGTGAGACAAACCTGCGTTGCTAAGGCACAAGATCTGCAACTGGTCAAAAGGTTTAGACTCCAGGGTCTGCTCCAAGCGGCCATTTTGCAATGGTCTATTTGGACAGCTGTGGTTCTCTTGATGATGATCACAAGATGGGAGGCACTGGGCCAGGTTTTGAGAATCACTGCTGGAGTTCTCCTGTCGGGAAGAGCAGGACTGATCTTTCAAGTTTTTTACAGCTAGGCCTGGTTTCAGAGGATTGACCTCAAGCCTTTCAGCTGAAGTGTCTGAGTATAAGATGGAATTACTGCCTGGGTCTACAGTCAAAGAAAAACTGCCAGACTTTGTGTCAGAGAGTGGATGTTGCGTCTCATGTGAATGGCACAGTTGTGTATGCTGCGCCTCATGTGAATGGCACTGTTGTGGATGCTGCGTCTCATGTGAATGGCACAGTTGTGTATGTTGCGCCTCATGTGAATGGCACAGTTGTGCATTTTGTGCCTCATGTGAATGGCACAGTTGTGGATGTTGTTCTGTGTGAGTGGTCCCATTCACCTCTGATGAAAGCCTTGGAAAAAGGCAACGCTGAGCTGAGGACTTTGCTAACGTGACATCAGATTCTATGAAAGACTTCAATTGTTTATCATTCAACATCAAAGAGCTAGGAACACAAGCATCTTCATCACTTAGCATCATAGACCTAGGGATGCAAGCATTTTCATCACTTAGCATCATAGATCTAGGGATGCAAGCATCTTCATCACTTAGCATCATAGACCTAGGGATGCAAGCATCTTCATCACTTAGCATCATCGATCTAGGAATGCAAGCATCTTCATCACTTAGCATCATCGATCTAGGAATGCAAGCATCTTCATCACTTAGCATCATCGATCTAGGAATGCAAGCATCTTCATCACTGAGTCCACAATTTGTAAAGCATTCTTCATTCTGTATATCATCCGCCCAATAGTTAGAACTTGTACAATTTATTTCATGTGCTGCTGACATGGAATCAAATCGTTGTGCTGTATCTGTTTCATGTTGTGTAAAGCATGAATCTTGCTTTTGTGTTCTTGATACCATAGGATTGGTCTCAGCCGAGAATGTTGATGAAATTTCTGAGTTGAGGATGTCTGTGAAATCAAGGCCGTTTATTACGTCATTGAGAAACATTTCGGCTGCTGCCTTATGACAAATGTCTGTTTCTTTTTCAGAATTTTCATCACTGCTGTCAGTTGCAGATCCACTGTCATATGTCTCAGCACTGTAAGAACATTTGCCTGTTATTTTAAGGCAGTCTGTTTTAAGGCAGTCTCTTGCATCATGCCTCAAAGATTCTGACTCTGGAAATTTGGACATCTGAAGGCAGTCTTCAGAAGACTTTTGAGCCCCAGACAGCTGCGTCGAGGAGCAGTAGCTATTGTTGAAGTTTGTGTTGCCTGACTCACACAGTCGCATGAAGCTGTTGACATCCTCCATGTTGGCCGCCATTGTGTCGACCCTTTCAGACTTGTAGCAGCCAGTGACATCATCAGAATCATCCAAGTCAGAATCACTTTTACCCCTGCTCCCTGCCATGAAGACATCATCTCTGAACTTGACATCATCCAGAAAAGGGTCACTGCCAAACTGATCTATCTCTTGCACATCAGGAAACTGAACATTTGGACCATGAGACTGATTCCATCCATGGCTGGCATTTTGGTCCAAATCATCTTTGGTTGTATTAGAATCTGTTTCATAAAAAACATCTTTGACGGGGTTTCCTGACAATACCAGGAACTTGAGATGCGGCAAGTCTCGTAGCTTCCACACCTCAGACCACCTGTTATGCATGAAATATTATGGTATTTAGTCTTTATATAATTTTATTATGGAAAATAGCTAATACGTGTCCTTATTTAGTAAAATGTAAAGTGAAATATGTTAATTTGAAAATGCTTAAAAAGAAATATCAGTTCACACGAAATAATAATACAATCCCGACAAACAACAATGTATTTTCATAGATTCTATTTCTTTTAGCACGAAAAAAAAATTGTTTAACACAAAAAAAGTTTGATTTTAGGAATGAACGAGATACAGAAAACTTCAGCCGTTGCCATGAGAATTATAGAGGGGCTTGAATTAGCGGCAATGTCTTAAGTTTTATATGAAAGGTATCTAACTTGTCTTTGAAATTAAGATAGCCGGTGAGACGTGCTCCCCCCCCCCACTCATTCCTCCCTCCAAACCATACCCACAACAATTTTAAAAATCTCATCTCTAATTGAGTCATGAGTGTATACTTGAGTGACGAGTGCATAATTGAGTGACGAGTGTATTATTGAGTGACGAGTGTATTATTGAGTGAAGAGTGTATTATTGAGTGATGAGTGTATAATTGAGTGATGAGTGTATTATTGAGTGACGAGTGTATTATTCAGTGACGAGTGTATTATTGAGTGACGAGTGTATTATTGAGTGATGGGTGTATAATTGAGTGACAAGTGTATTATTGAGTGACGAGTGTATGATTGAGTGACGAGTGTATTATTGAGTGACGAGTGTATAATTGAGTGACGAGTGTATTATTGCGTGACGAGTGTATTATTGAGTGATGGGTGTATTGCAGCCTGTGCACAAATCAGTGAATTTGGTTCGCGTTTTTATTTACTTATTTAAATCCACATTCCAACATTGAAATAAAAAACAAAATGGACGATATCAAACAATTTGTTGACAGTTTGATTCTAAATTAAACAACCCGTAAAAACAAAGTTTTTTACTATAAATCCCTTATATATAAGACATAACTTAAAGTATTGATTATGTGCAATATAATACGCACCGCGCGACAGACTAGCATAAGCATTTACAGATCGGGAATATATTATAAAAAGTATGTTCAATATAATACGCACCGCATCAAGCGACAGGAAAATATTAAAAAGGTTGTTCAATATAATACGTACTGCGCGACAGACTAGCACAAAAATTTACATGTTACATAGAGATACATAGAGATAAACTAAAAATTCATTAATTTAATTACGGTACATTGGATCGATCTGAAATTATGATACAATGCATTGTTGGGTGACAAAAGTCTATGTGCAAAATTTCAGCTTGATAGGATCACTGGAAGTGGGTCATTTTTACTTTTGTTTTTCCACAAACGGGACCAAGCACGACAGAGAGACAAGACAGTGAAGTTAATATAAGGAATTTAAAAAAGACAATGATCTAATTGATCTATTGCCAGTCACCTTGTTATTCCATTGTTGTTCAGTCTCAAGCACTCCAATGTGGACAGAGCCCCTTGCTTGATGCTCAAATCAATATCTCCCAGATCTTCATAGTCTAACATAGGAGGAATCACATTCAATCATTAATATCATACTCAATAATTAATATCGATAAAATAATTAATATCACTAACAATCATCAATATCGATTTAATTTTGTGATTTCCAATCCACTCATTTATATCATATTCAATCATCAATATTAATTCAGTTATAAATATCAGATTCAATCATTAATGTCAATTCTGTCCTTAATATTAGATTCAACAGTGCAACCTCAATATAAATATAACAAAAACATTATATTGTTGGCATCTACCATCTTAAACAGGTGCTGAGATGGAATTAAGTTTTAATAATATCGAGTCTGATGATAATGTACAGCACACAAAAATATTATCACTATTTTGAAAACTCACAAATATAATAATACTGTTTATTTAATTTTGTGCTCATTTCAACTTCAAAAAGAAATTGATTTTTCCTTCATATTAACAAGTACTACACAAAAAAACATTGTATGCAAATGTCTTCACTAAATCGGCCACCTTTCAATTGCATCATAAATTTAAAAAACGTTGATAAGCATGAGTGGTGAAAAGATCTAAAAATAGATGATGGTGCTCCAAGTAACCAAAGCCATAAAGCAGAAAGAAATTGGAAAGCATAACATCACGATAGAAATATCAAGAGCAGATAAATATACCAAAGTCTAAATTGTAGATCTTGAATTTGAAAAGACTGGGAAGAAAACAGAATTTCAAAAAATTGGAAGGATCATTAGGACGCTATCAACTGGAAATATGACAGAGAAATTAATCATTCTTCAGCACGAGGAATGTATTTGACAGAATTATTGTGAGTACAATGATGGACCAGGTCCACATGCGGCTATGAAATCAACTGTCAAAATAACTGACACTGCAGACTCAAGTCATAATATTCAACAAAAGTGTCAAAACATTTCTACTCAATTCCCTGACTGCACCAAACATTTAGTACATAGTTGAGTGAAACAATGGAGGACCAAAGTATACATAGAAAGGTGAACTAGAGGCAGACACACAAAGATGAAAAGCCACAGAAAACACAGGGACTAATTTGAATGTAACATTTTTAAAGACAGGAGTAAATAAGAAATAAATGAATACTTACTATTGCCACACAAGTGCAACTCTTTCAGCATAGGCATGAGTGGTGACAGTTTGACAACTTCATCTATTGACACACCAGTGTCGTTGAGGGCCAAGTTTTCAACCGACAGCTTGGCATCGGGAAGGTGGTCCTCCTATAACCCCATTAGAATTTGAACATGTCTTCAAGTCAGTTGGTTTCTATACTTTACTATAAATAATACTTGCCAGAAGATTTTTTTTAAAATTAATGCCCTGAGTTTGGTGCAGCTTTAAATGTTATTTAGAGCTAAATAATAGGGGTTAACTCCATGAGTGCTGGCTCAGGTGGACAAACCAGCTGGAATTTTTCACCAAAATCTTTCAACTCTCTCTATGAGAAAATAATTTTATGCTGTTTGACATTTGTAATAATTCATTCCTGAAGCTATACACTGAGAATGTTTTAATAAAACCAAAACGTTTGTCTTTTTGTTCAACAGAGAGCCTCTCTTGTAGCATGCTAATTTAGTTGCTCTTTTGCCAGTACTTTTTTCATCTTTACGTCGCCCCACTCCCTCTACATATCTATATATTCCTTTACACATTTTTCTAAGCCTATTGCTCTGTGGTCTCCACCTTTGCATTGTCAGGTCCAGTTTTTGTTGTCTTTTCTGCAGGTGTGTCCTGTTGTCTTTTCTTTGGGTGTGTCCTGATGTCTTTTCTTTGGGTGTGTCCTGATGTCTTTTCTTTGGGTGTGTCCTGTTGTCTTTTCTGTGGGTGTGTCCTGTTGTCTTTTCTGTGGGTCTGTCCTGTTGTCTTTTCTGTGGGTGTGTCCTGTTGTCTTTCCTGTTGTGTCATGTTGTCTTTTCTTTGGGTGTATCCTGTTATCTTTTCTGTGGGTTTGTCCTATTGTTGTTGTCTTTTCTGTGGGTGTGTCCTGTTGTCTTTCCTGTTGTGTCCTGTTGTCTTTTCTTTGGGTGTATCCTGTTATCTTTTCTGTGGGTTTGTCCTGTTGTTGTTGTCTTTTCTGTGGGTGTGTCCTGTTGTCTTTCCTGTTGTGTCCTGTTGTCTTTTCTTTGGGTGTATCCTGTTATCTTTTCTGTGGGTTTGTCCTGTTGTTGTTGTCTTTTCTGTGGGTGTGTCCTTTCTATCTCCATATTCTTTCCAGTTTTATTTTTCTCTTTTCCTTTTTTCTGCCCACACATTTCCAACAACTATTTATTGTTTTGAACAGTATCATACCAATGTAATGTACATACACTTCTAACAAATCTGATAATAAATATCAGGATTCAGTATGTTGTAGTTTTAGCTTCTTACCCGTACAATATTTACATCATAGATAGAGATTTAGAATGACTTTCAGACTGGTTCGAGGTGTTCAAAGATTGTTCTGCTCAATTTAATTTGACTTTTGATGCTTTCATGAGGCACATTTACCTCATTTCCAATGTATAAGAAGCTAACTATTTATCCTCTTTTTCACTATTCTAGTTTTTAGCTTCCATTTGTTTGGTTTGTTGTTTTTTTAATGGTTTGTTTTAAGCCGTACATTTCATCCAGCTGTGTTCAAAGTTCTGATCTTCACGTGTATGACTCGTAGTTTGTGGTGTAGTTCAGATAAATCATTTGCTAATTTCAAGTCTTCTAGCTTGTGTGTTATAATTTTCACTGTATTCATCTTCTTGGACATGCAAAGGCTTTTTCTGTGACTCATTTTAGCATGACTGGAACAGGAGTAGTAAAAGAAGACATCCTTACTTTGCATAAATTTCTCAGAAGAGACGTGTTCCATTTCAAAGGTAGAGATGTGTACCATTCCACAGGTAGTGATGTGTACCATTCCACAAGTAAAGATGTGTACCATTTCAAAGGTAGAGATGTGTACCATTCCACAGGTAGTGATGTGTACCATTTCACAAGTAGAGATGTGTTACATTTCACAAGAAGAGATGTGTACCATTTCACAGGTAGAATTGTGTACCATTCCACAGGTATAGATGTATACCATTTCCCAGGTAGAGATGTGTACCATTTCACAGACAGAGAGGTGTACCATTTCACAAGTAGAGATGTGTACCATTTCACAGGTAGAGATGTGTACCATTCCACAGGTAGAAATGTGTACCATTTCACAAGTAAAGATGTGTACCATTTCACAAGTAGAGGTGTGTACCATTCCACAGGCAGAGATGTGTACCATTCCACAAGTAGAGGTGTGTACCATTTCACAAGTAGAGGTGTGTACCATTTCACAAGTAGAGGTGTGTACCATTTCACAAGTAGAGGTGTGTACCATTTCACAAGTAGAGGTGTGTACCATTTCACAAGTAGAGATGTGTACCATTTCACAAGTAGAGATGTGTACCATTTCACAAGTAGAGGTGTGTACCATTTCACAAGTAGAGGTGTGTACCATTCCACAAGTAGAGGTGTGTACCATTTCACAAGTAGAGGTGTGTACCATTTCACAAGTAGAGGTGTGTACCATTTCACAAGTAGAGGTGTGTACCATTTCACAAGTAGAGGTGTGTACCATTTCACAAGTAGAAGTGTACCATTTCACAAGTAGAGGTGTGTACCATTTCACAAGTAGAGGTGTGTACCATTCCACAGGCAGAGATGTGTACCATTCCACAAGTAGAGGTGTTTACCATTTCACAAGTAGAGGTGTGTACCATTTCACAAGTAGAGGTGTGTACCATTTCACAAGTAGAGGTGTGTACCATTTCACAAGTAGAGGTGTGTACCATTTCACAAGTAGAGGTGTGTACCATTTCACAAGTAGAGGTGTGTACCATTTCACAGGCAGAGATGTGTACCATTCCACAAGTAGAGGTGTTTACCATTTCACAAGTAGAGGTGTGTACCATTTCACAAGTAGACGTGTACCATTTCACAAGTAGAGGTGTGTACCATTTCACAAGTAGAGGTGTGTACCATTTCCCAGGTTAAGTTGTCATAAAGGTTTTCGAGGACAGTTATAAAATTCACTGAACTTTCATAGTGAGCCTTGGGGACATTTTCTCTGTCACTGCTGTCAAAGGTTTTAAGTTAACACATAAAAGTGTGGAGAGGAGACTCTACCACGTGTTTTATGATAGCACACAGTGCTGCTATCTGGTCAGCATCAGGTGGACCTCTTCGCCACCAAGCCTGATCTCTGTAGGTTATTCATCACACACTTTTTAGTCTTTTAAGTAAAATTGCTTCACTGTAGCAACTTCTCCATCTTTTTTGGACCTCATTGTATATTCCGGCTGTTTTGCCTATCTTTATTTGGTTAAACCACCATCTCTAATTATTCTTTGTCTGTCCCATCTATGTAAATGTCCTGTGTTATTTTTGTGCTTATGAGGTCAGGTAGGTTTTTATTTATTTGTTGTTTTTTTAAAGGAGGGGGGGGGGTGTGTCCTGGTTAAAAATTCTTGAAAATAAATTCTTCCAAGTTGGTCATCTTTGAAAGAGTGGCTTACTTTTTTTGTCATTGTAATGAGCTTTTTTGCCATTAGAGATTTTTGTGATTTTGTAAGAATTGATATTTCCTTTTCCTGCTACTTCTTTTAATGTTCAATTAAAATACTAAAATTAAAATTAAAATCAAGTGTTTCCTAATCTTTCTAAGCACTTTTATTACCTTCTAGGAGACTATTACAATCTTGTTTGGTTTGTTTAATTCTTGTTTTGAGTTGTTTGCTTTGCATTCTTTGCTTTGTGGTGGGGGGTTTTTCAGCCCTGTCTCTTAAATAAACCAATTTTATTTTATTTGTATTCATTTTTTTTTGTAGAAGGGAAGGCTGAGAATGTGTTTTTAAACTGATTATTGTACATCTTTATTGTTGGTGTACATGCTATAGAGATTGCTTTGTGCAACATTAGTGTAGACATAGCACATCACAAGATACTTATTTTTAAACTGGGAAAGAATTTGGCTCAGATTTTTTTATTCTAAAATAAAATTACATCTTAAGAGGCTTTTAAAAACATATTTATTTCACCCTTTTGAGATGGACTCATAACAACTATTTTTCTGTATCACATTTTATTAAGTGGAGACAATTGAAAGAGGTCACAACGTAATCGCCTATTTAAAGCCGCATAGTTGTGAATATTTGACACTTCATAATGCATGTCTGGTGAGATGCATGACAGAATACAGAGATTGTGAGGATTCTTACCGAATCTAAGCGAAGACTATTCCGACTGACATTTACGTATTTCACTTTAGGTAAATGGGAGAGAATGGTCAAAAGCTCTGTCCACTTTTCCAAGAGGTTGTTTGCAAGGTCAAGATCAACAACATTAGGACACAAAGATGTTAGGCCGTGACATGGAATATCTGCCCGTGTTACATCCATTTCATTTAGCACCTGTCAGAGACACAAAGATTAGAACAAATAGCTTGAGTGAACGGGTTATAAAATTAATGAACAAATGATCAAATACAAATGTACAATAGTAACAAAAAAATCAATAAAGATAGCAGCCAATAAATCACCTAGACAAAGTGCAGAAACATGAACCATATATTCTAACGTTGACTTTTGCTGCAGTCAACATCTACATACTCTATCATAAAAGTATATTTAATGCTTTTTCTCTGAGATGTATATTTTAAAAATATACTGCCATCTTTTACTTTTACACAAAAATCAAAATAACATCTACACATTTTAAAGCTAAAATTATTTTAAAACTTTTTAAAGGCCACATTGTAAAAATGGGCTTAAAGCAGAAAATAACTTGTCCCTAAAAGTCTGAGAGTTTGGAATGGATGTGCCTAGAAGTTATCGACAACTTCTGCATAATGTGTAACTACAAAACAGGGAAAACCAGTTATTTAAAAATGTTTTGTTTTTTCCCCATATACTCTGGATTTAATGCTATGTACCAACCTTGACTCCTTGAATAGCAAGATGAGAAGGCAAGCACTTTACTAATTTGACCACTGGCCAGACATGTTTGATCGACAATGTAATATAATTTAGTTACATTTTGGCAGACACACATCAATTCCATCAAATTCAACCATTAGTTTTCAAAGACATGTATTGTCATCGTAGATATTTGACCCAGACAGACAGATAACAAAGCAAGTTTATAAAAAAGGAGGGGTGAAAAGCTATAATTTGCAATCATTTAATTCAATATTGAACATTAACAATAGTTACAGATAAATACATGTTTATAAAAATCAATATTTCAAAATTATTTGAAGTTGTCAGAAAGACTAAAATCTTCACTAAAATCATGAATATGCACATTATAGATTATCTTGTAAACACCATGTTTAAATAAATAGCATATTTTAAATTTGTTATTTATATTTGTGCTTTTCACCACATAAACCAGACATATAAATATAGCTACTATCAAGAAAAGAACTTGGTAATAGTTTTTTATCCGACCACCAAAGAAATTTGGGGCGCGGTGGTCGAGTGGCAGCGCGCTCGACTGGCGTACCGATGGTCACGGGTTCGAAGCCTTGTGAAGGCAAGGATTTGTTCCCGGGGCCTAGGGCGTCCCTGAGTCACCCAGCTCCGAATGGGTACCTAACACTAGTTAAGCGGCTGGGTAATGCGTGGAACCCACAAAGCCGTGGCCTGTGAACGCTGCATCACTTGCCAACAGATCATCTGTCATGGTCTGTGGACGCAATTATCTTCTGCATAGAAGGAGCGTCTGTATAGATAAGATAAGATAAATTTCTTTATTATTTCGGTATTAACTGTTCGCAACCCCCCGATACTTAGGCTTCTACAACTAGATAGATATGGACTTATCCTATTTACAACAATGAAGATTGAATAAATTAATATTAAAATCATTAATCTTGTTAAAATAAGTTTTAATATTATTTATAAGCAATACTAATATAGTAATAAAAAAATTGTAAGTAACAAGATTGACTATAATCACTATATTAACTATATTGACATTTGACAAGAACAACCCCTATTAAAACTAAAAATGAAAACTAAATGATAAATGAAAGGAAGTAGGCTTAAAGAAAATAATTTTCTGCTTTATGTATTATTAATTGTAGCATAATATCACCATTTCTTTTTTAATTTGGCATGGATTACACTCACGAAACCGTGAATCACAGCCTACATTTCGTCAATCCTAATACCAGCGCTAACAACCAATAAATTGAGTGGTCATGGAAATCTGTAAAGGAACCAAATAAACGTCACAACGGGACTCCACGTCATATTATAGATATAACTAATATTAAAATGTATTTTAACTAGATCAGTTATTTGAATTTTAATTTATTTAATCTTCATCGTCATAAGTGGGAGAATTCCATAGTGACCATATCCATCTAGTTGTAGTAGCCTAAGTATATCGGGGTCGCCAACAGTTTATACCAAAATAATAAAGAAATCTTTTAGGTGGTCAGATAAAAAACATATACCAAGAACTTAAATTAACAAGTTATCTGACAGCATCACCTTACAATAGCAAGAAAAGATTTCTTAGCAGCGGCACTGTGTTGAGTTTATCTCTTTCATTTTTGTCATTGTTAATGATTGTTCATTATTGTCATCACATATGATAGGTTTTTTTTGTTTGTTGTTATTTTTATAAACATTACTATGTTTAATTTAGTTATTTTCTTTATCTTTATTGAATTTCCATTGTGTTTTAGTTTTGTCAGGTGAATGACTGATTAATTGACTGGTTAATTTATTTTTTTAAATACATAATGTGATTCTTTCATTAATGCAAACCTCATTTAGTGATCAAGAACCTATACAACGGAGCAACCAGCGCAGTACTCTTCAACAGCAAGCTGGGAGATTGGTTCAAGACCACTGTTGGTGTCAGACAAGGATGCTTACTTCAACCTCTTCCTGGAAAGGATTATGACAGATGTGCTAGAAGACCATGTCGGAACAGTCAGCATCGGAGGGAGAAGTATAACCAACCTACGCTTCGCCGATGACATAGACGGCCTAGCTGGTAGCGAGGACGAACTAAAAGAATTCCTTGCAAAGCTAGAGAAAACAGCAAAGGCGTACGGCATGGATATCAATGCAGAAAAGACCAAGGTCATGGCAAATAGTAAATTCACAAGTGAGATTCGGATAAACGGGCAAAAACTCGAAGAAGTCTCCACCTTCAAATATCTAGGGGCCATAATATCCTACGAAGCCAGAAATTCTTGCCAGAGTAGCCCAAACAATGGCAGCATTGAGTAAATTAAAGCACATCTGGCAAAGCAAGAAGCTCTCCCTGAGATCAAAGATCCGGCTAATGCGCTCTCTGGCGATGTCTGTCTTTTTGTATGGTTGTGAGGCTTGGGCTCTCACTGCAGACCTCCAAAGAAGAATCAATGCGCTAGAGATGAGATGTTTCAGAAAGATATTGAACATCTCCTACACAGCGCACATCACAAACGAAGCGGTCCGCAACACAATAAGTACTGTCATTGGCCCCTACGAGGACCTTCTCACCTCAATTAAGAAGAGGAAACTATGATGGTATGGACACGTGACAAGATCTGGAGGTCTCGCAAAGACTATAATGCAAGGCACAGTCCACTGGAAGGAAAAGAGACAGACAAAGGAAGAGATGGGAAGACGATATCAAAGAGTGGACTGGCCTGTCATTCAGCGACTCTCAAAAGGCAGCACAGGACCGGGACTTCTTCTTCTTCGTTCTCAAAATCTTTTGATAGAGGATTAAATCCGATTTAGACAGCAAGTCCTATATTTGTGATGAACTGCGCTGTGGCTGTCAGTTGTTCCAGTCCACCATAGAGTTTGTCATCGAGGGTAGCTTCCTGGGGCCATATGACTGTCCGGGTATGGTGGTACAGAGGACAGTTTTGGAGAACATGTTCCGCATTTTCCGCAGCTATCCCGCAGGGGCACATTTCGCTTTCTCCAATTCGAAGTTTGCGGAACATGTGTTGCCTAAGTTTGTTGTGGCCCGTCCTTAGCCTGAAAATGATGTTTTGTGATTTGCGGGGGAGTTTGAAGTATGCATCACTTTTTGGGTGGTTTTCTTTGAGCTCGGACCATCTTTCAGATTCACTTCTTTTGAGCATTGCTTTGATTTCTTCGTGGTGTAGAGATGGCTCTGCCTGGTTTTGACTGCCTCCAGTTTTTGCCAAGGAGTCAGCAGTGTCATTTCCTTCAAGATTCACATGCCCAGGGATCCATTGGAGAATAAGTTCTTTTGTTATTTTGCTCAGTTTCAATAGTTCTGTACTGAGTGTCTGATTGTTCAAAGTGTTTGGGTTTTTGAGAGACTGAAGCACTGTCTTAGCATCAGTGAGGATGACAATCTGACTGTTTTTAGAGTGGGGGTCACTTGTTAGAATTTTTGCGGCAAGCTCTAGTGCTTTCCTTTCAGCTCTAGTGCTATCTGAGAGACTTCCTATGGCTGTTGCTTTTTCAAGGTGTTCTCCGTTAGGCCACTCTATAAGAATGCCGGCTCCTCCATTTTTTGTGGCTTTTTCTGAGGAGCCATCGGTGTAGACTCTTATCCAGGAGTTTTCAGGATATTGTTCTTTGATGATGTTATTTACTGTTACTCTTAGTATGTCTGTTGTGTAGTCAGATTTTTTTTCCTATGTTGATTAAGTTGTCTCTGATTATTAGAGGTGGACTTAGGTCCCAGGGTGGGAAGTGGCTGTGGGGATGTGTCGCTTCAATCACAATATTATCAATTTTATGTTTGGATTTTAGATGTTTGGCTTCTTGTATAAAGTTTGTTCTTTGGAGTCTTTTAGTTGAGTAGGATTTTTGCAGCTTGGGTTTTAGAGGGTGATGTACTGATGCTTCTAGTTTGGTGAACTGCGTTAAGGTTTTGGTTTCTCGTCTAACTTCCATAGAGCTTAGGGTAGCTAGGTCCTCCATTGCTCTGATTGGGGTCGTTTTCATTGCTCCTGTAATTATTCGAAGCCCTAGGTTTTGAACTTTGTTTATTTTTTGGAGGTTGGATTTGGCTGCTGTGCTCCACACTGTGGATCCATATTCTAGGGTAGGTCTTATATAGCTGGTGTATGTTTTCTTCAGGATGGAGTGGTTTGCGCCCCAGTCTGAACCAGCTAGTTTTTTCATCAGCGCCAGTCTTTGGATTCCTTTTTTTTGTGCGTTATCTATTTGGTTTCTCCAGGTTAGCCTTGGGTCAAACGTAACTCCTAGATATGTCGGATTGTCATTTTTTTCCAGGACTATTTTGTCTAAGGTTAGTTTGATGCTTTGTTGTTTGGTTGAAAGGGAGAAGATTGTGTAGGTGGTTTTTTTGGAATTTATGGTCATACCCCATTCCTTAGACCATAGGTTGAGGTTGGTCAATGCATCTTGTAACCTAAATTTTGAAGTGCCTGTGTATTCTTCTGTGCTAAGTAGAGCCAGATCATCAGCGTACATGCTGCCTTTTATTTTTCTAGGAATAATTTGTAGTAAGTCGTTTATAAAAATTAGAAACAGTGTGGGTGACAGAACACCTCCCTGTGGGACTCCATTGTGTATCGTAGCTGTGTTGCTCCTTTTTCCTTGCATTTTGACAAGAGCCTTGCGATTAGTTAAATATTCTGTGATCCAGTTTAACATTCTGTGGGATACATGGGTGTTTTGTAACTTTAGAATTAGACCTTCTTTCCAGACCTTATCAAATGCTTTTTCTAGGTCAACCCAGACGACGGTGGTTGATTTCTTTTCCTGGAAGCCGTCTTCTATTTCTTGGGCTATGTATGCTATTTGATCTTCCGTTGATTTGCACTTCCTGAATCCTGCCTGTTCATCTGCAAGTAGATTTTCGGATTCAAGTATCCACATCAGCCTATTATTAACCATTCTTTCCATCAGTTTGCAGACACAACTGGTCAGACTTATTGGGCGGTAGCTGTCAACTTGGCTCCTTGGTTTGCCAGGTTTTGGTATTGGAATCATGATAGCTTTTTTCCAAATAGTTGGGATATTTCCAGACTTCCAGCTGGCATTGAATATTTGTAGTAGTTTCTTCTTAGCTAGGGGTCCTAGGTGAATGAGCATATCATTTGAGATTTTGTCTGTTCCTGGAGCTTGTTTGGGTTTGAGGAGTTTCAAAGAGTCATTGAGCTCTTTCAAACTTAGATTTGCAATCATTCCATGAGAGTGTGGTGTAGCCATTGTCTGAGCTTTTTCTATTTTATCTTTAACTACTTTGGATCTTTGTTCACTGATGCTGATATTACCCACGCTACTAATGATACTGATATTACCCACGGTACTAATGATACTGATATTACCCACGCAACTAATGATACTGATATTACCCACGGTACTAATGATACTGATATTACCCACGGTACTAATGATACTGATATTACCCACGGTACTAATGATACTGATATTACCCACGGTACTAATGATACTGATATTACCCACGGTACTAATGATACTGATATTACCCACGGTACTAATGATACTGATATTACCCACGGTACTAATGATACTGATATTACCCACGGTACTAATGATACTGATATTACCCACGGTACTAAAGTGGGTTAGAAATTTTTGAGCAGCTTCACGGCCTGTGAGTTTTTTATTGTCTGCTTCTAGGACTATTGGAGAAGATTGGTTTTCCTCTTGGTTAAGAGTTTTTGCAATATTCCATAGTTTATGTCCATCTCTGTCTACATTTAGCTGTTCGGTTTTTTCGTGCCAGCTTTTCCTTAGAGAAGAGAGATGTTCCTTTCTGAAGATTGCATTTGCGGCTTTTAGTTGGATATTGTTTTCTACTGTTGGGGATTTTTCTGCTAGATTTCTTGCGTTGATGGATTCGTTGTGAAGTTGTTCTAAATGTTGAGACCAGTTTGGTATGTAATTTATTCTGGCTCCCCTGGGGATAGATTCCTTAGCGGCTTTGAGGAGAGCTCTTGAGAAATCAGAGTAGGATTTGTTTACCCGGTTTGTTTTGCAGTTGATGTTCGTCATATATTCATCTGTTAAGCGGACAAAGAGATCCCAGTTTGCTTTCTTGTAATTCCATTTGGGAAGGGTGGAGTTTTCTATGGGCAGTTGAATGGTTTCTATGTGTATGAGAATTGGTCTATGGTCACTAGTAGCAAGTTGGTCAGCGACTTCTCTTTTACTTCCTTTGGCTAATTTGTTTGTAGCGAAGGCTAAGTCTGGTGTTGATGTTGTCATCCATACTCTGGAGTAGAAGGTAGGAGTGTCTTCTGGTTGGTTTAGGAGAATTAGACTGTTTTCAGTTTGCCATTCCTCAACTTCTTCTCTTCTGGCGTTTAGGTCTGAGTATCCCCAACTCTGGGAATGGCTGTTTATATCACCCAGTATTAGATATTCTTCATTGTTTAGTATTTGAATTCTCTCGAGTTCTAGTTCTTTGTCTGGTGGGCAGTAGCAGTTGAAGACGTTTATGTCCCCTCCTGGGAGGATAAGCTTGGTCCCCAATATTTCTGATTGAGTTGAGTTGGGTATAAAGATATCTGTAGTTGGTATGTTGTTTTTAACTAAGGTTAGAATTCCCCCTTTCATTTTTATGTAGGAAGATCTTTAAGGCTTCTTTTTTCTTTTGGATGCCCTCTGCGTTCCATTGTAGAAAGACTAAATTCTGTTTAGTTTTTCTTATTTTGATTTGGTCAGTAGGGTTTACTTCCTTTTCTCTGCTCCTGACTCCACTAGCAGAGGAGGAAGAACCACCAGCTCGCTTGGGTGGGCTCCTTCGAGGCGGACGGCCCGGCCCCCTACCTGCGCGGCGGGATTCCACAGGCAGGACGACACAACTATATTTGTTAACTTCTATTTCCTCCATCATTTTGAGTTTTGCGTGCCGACGAGTTTTGCGCCAATTGGCCCGTGGTCTCCGACTTCAGCCTGCTGTTTTTCTGGATGTGCTTCCATAGCCTTTGGTCAGCCAAGACCATCTGCAAGGCAGCAGTTGATTTTTTTTCCAGAGTTTTCTCTCCTAGATGAATTGCTATCCCTAGCTGACGGCCTCATCTGTCCGGGTTTAGAGTTTGAGCGCTCTATGTTCGCTTTTTGCAGTCATTTCCTTGGGTTTATGAGGCATTTTTTAAAGAGTATCCTTACCACGGGATACCCCACCTCACCCTCCACGACAGCAAACCAGTTGGTCCGCGGCCGCTTATTCAATATTCACGGCTAACCTTTATATCTAAAGGTCGTTCCTCTATCCACCGCCTGAGGACGCGCTTGGTAGGAGATGGTAGCTCCCCCAAGAGGACCGGGACAAATGGCGTGAGATAGTGTGCAGTTCACGATGGTGCCCAAACAACCCAACAACGGATTAAGTGATAGTTCAAGATTCTTTCATATTGAAAAGGATTGTCTCTGCACTCTGTTCTGTTAAGTTAGAGTTCATAACTTACACAAATAACAAGTAATAAATACGCGAATGAATATTTAAACGCAATTTCCAACAAGGAGTTTCTGATTTTTTTATTCAAGGGAAATCATTCTAGATTACATTAAAAGTCGATTCAAATAAGTAATTCTGAAACGCAATATGACGTCATATCCCCTTCACGCTACATCACACCAAGAATGTATCAATATAATGCGCACCACGCAACAATCTAACATAAGCATTCACAAAGCGGGAAAACCCCATTAACTATCATTCTAGATTACATTAAAAGTCATTTCAAATCAATAATTCATCTGAAACTAAACAAAAGCAATTGCTATCTACTATCTACAAATTGCTGCTAAAATAATGGGAGTTGAACGAAAACAGATTTTTCAAAAATTCCCACTCCAACATTGTTCTAAATATTATTAGCTATTGTTTGGCGTTTGTTTCAACCCGATAGAAGTTATGGTTGGCGAGAAATTGACAAAATACTGATATTTTCAATTATTTTTTCGTTTTTTTGGATTTTCCAGGAAATCCAGTAAACCTTTTCGGTATTTTTTTGGCCGTTGCACATCCTTGGGACCTACTTAGCATATTTGCAAAAGACCCAAACCCTCTATATGGTATATTTCAGGAGGAGTTGCATGTGCAAGCTCTACAGACATTTCAATTTCAATCTATATATATAATTCTCTTCGTGGTCAGACCCTGCGAGGTAAGAAGCTGCAAGTATGTGCAACAGAGCATGACGAATGACCCTCGCTCGGGTCAACTAAACACAGTTAACAGTTGACAAGCGAAGGTAGTGGAGGGGTGACCAAAAATGGCCCTTGCGTTTCACTTGCATTGTTCCTTCACAGAAAACGTGAGATTCGTAGAGTACTGGTTAACACGTCCGCCTCATGCGAGGAAGGTCCTGGGTTCAAGCGCCGGCGAATATATTGTTGTTTTTTTTTGGTTTTTTTTTAAAATGTCTGTTTGTGCCCGTTCTTTTACCTCTTTATTGCATAGCATACGCCGAAGACTGGCTCATCATAGACAGTGCAAAGAACGGTTGGGGGGGGGGTGAGAGTACAGACACAAAAAGCAGCACCAAGTAAATAAAAAATAGCGAGTAAATGTGAAGACATGCACACTTAGGTTGTTGTTACCCGCCTCCCATTTATTACTACCATCCCTTAAACATAAACTTTGTTTGACCGATCCTAGCGAGGGTTAGTCATATTTAGGGTTGTTAATTGCGTGTTGTTTTTGTTTTTTTTGTTTTTTTGAAAACCGATTATCGATTATGTAACTCCGATTTTAAACCCATTATCGTTTTACAGCTGACTTCATAGGGGTGAAGTTAGGGGTGTACCGAAGTTCGCCTGCAAAATGTCTCGAAAATAAACAATGAGTTGACAGTTCCCCCCCCCCACAAACCGACGTTCACTCGCGTTGTTTTGATTTCTTCGTGCTGTAGTTTGTGTCCGTTCTCTCTCAACTTTCTTTGCACTCTCCATGAGCAAGTCTGCGGCGTATGCTACGCCGTGGGGCGTCTAGTTAATATATAAACGCAATAGAAATTACGGTAATCCCTTATTTCAGCGCATCTTAAATTTTTAGAACAAAATAAATAGGGATGTGACGGAGCTGATGAAAATGCGCATCCGTCGGATTCTGATTTGGCAAATATAAATCCGTCGGATTCAAATGCGGATGTGGTCAACACTTAGCTAAAAGGGGGTATACCAAGGTTTCAGTCCCGTGCCCCCCCCCAATAACAACGAGGATTTTTAGCATTTCTTTTTACATGAACAGCAGCATAAACTATTACAAAGCACAGTTAGCCACATTGTTAACGAATCATCAGTACGAGACGCTTTGCATAAAATAAAATTTTTCTCCTTAACGTTTAATTTGACAAAGCGCAGGAATGCGCGTCTAGCCTCTATTACCAAAGCGCGGTAAAGCGCGCCTCGATAGTACTCTTTTTAGAAACCAAATCACAGAAAGTAAAAACTATTCAGTGCGGGATAGAAGTATAGAAGATGTATTCGACTTCCAGCAATGGCGGCGATTGTCTTTGCTCGTGTTTTCGCTCGATTCGTGAAGTTTCGGGATAGTTTTTACGTTGTTTTTTTTTGAAAATGTGATTTTGCTATACTTTTTTTGTAAAAATAATAGTACTAAACTACAGGTAAATTATATTAAACTCAAAACGGTCTTTTGAATAATTTAAAATAATCATGCTTATCCTAAAAGATGAAGTCAGTATGACAATAACATTATAAATAAATTTACAGCAATTTTTTTAATTTCATAACCAGTCGATCGCGATACGGGAAATCGTTACGGGACTGAGGCGGAAGTTTACCGAAAACCTTATATTTCTTATCTAATTTTCATGCACAAAAAAAGAATGTATTTGTATTAAATACGGCCGTGTTTGATCTGAAAACTGTAATTTTTCAAATTCAAATCCGATGGAATTTTTTTTAAAAATCCGTCGGATTCGAATTTGCTCAAAAAACGTTGAAGTTCGAATTTTGTCGAATTCGAACTTCGTCACATCCCTAAAAATAAATAAAATAACTTACTTTTACTAATTTAAACACTTTAATCAGAAATGACAAAGTATTTAATTCTTTACAATTAGTTTTGCGTGTGTTTTGTTGAGTTTAAAGGGGTTTTTAACTTAGAAAAAGGTTTTTAAAAGCAGACTTCCAACAACAGAAGATAGTGAAATATATAATTTTTTATTTATTTCGTACAAATCGTAAAATTGTAATTTTATTTCAACAAAAAATAATGTTTTAATTTTAAAATAGATTTCATAACAATAATTAATGAAGTAAATTTGAAAATATTGTTTTTTTGATGACTTGAAATATAAAATGGGTAAAAGCAAAGAGAGCGGTGCGCTCCATATATGGTATTTTTGGCTGCTATATTTTTTTTTCTATATTAATTTTAAAAAATAGACAACTAAACCTAACCCAGACCCTAAAAAAATAAAACTATAAACTTAATTACATTTATGGATAAAATAATTGCACTTATTCCCTTTTCAAGTGTAAAAATACAACATTTAATTCCCGGAAGTACGCCTCGCTCTGTCATAACAATGAACAATGATAGCACCGTTCTCTTTGCTTTAGCCATAAAATGCGCTGAAATAAGGGATTACCGAAAAATTTTTTAATTACTTATACTTAAGTTATAGTCACACAAAAAGACGAGGTTGGGGAATCATGCAACGCAATAAAATATATACTTACAACTGTTTGTAAATGGGCTAGCTCAGCTGTGCTGTTGCTTTTTCTTTTGGGGCTTATTATTATGAAGTCAAAAGATGGCTCATCTTCAACGCCACAGTATTTTTCTTTCAAAGCTTCTGTAAATGATTTCTTTCGTCTCCTCGAGCGCTTTTCGTTCCCTTTTGCATTCCTGAAATCCATTTCTTTAATTTTCGATAACTCTAAGTCCAATAAAAGTTTCAGTAAACCACAGTAAATATGCTTGTTGATGGTTGGGTTTGTTTTGGGTCGCCAGCTAATTGAGGTACAAGGTTATATTTAGAAACTGCGTCGCGTCCGTTTGTTTTGATTCTGAAGAACAAATGCAGCACTAAATAAACGTTAGGATTGTCTTGGTTTTTTATTATAAATTTAATACAATTTAATTTATGTTTTCTGTTAACATCGATTCAAAATATAGGTAAGCCAAAATAAAATATAAATCTTTTAGTATTTTTTTAATGTTTAAATTACAATATAAGTTATAACTGCGGGATTCCTCAAAAATACTCATTTCCTTTAGTGACGCTCAAAAAGAAGAATGGCTGACTTTGATGCTTTTGAATCAGCGCCTAGTGACGAAATTGATCCTGCGGCTGATTTCTTGGCCAGAGAGCAGTCAGAATTAGCCGGATTGGAAGACGATAACTTTGGTGTCAGTAATCAGTACGTAAATGTCGCAGAAGAGAACCAATACATAAATCAAGGTGAGTAAAGTTTTGCCCCGACACGCCCACATTAATTAAAATTTATAAAATTACTACCTGATAACCACCTAGCCATGGGCCATTGACATTGCTGTTACTAGTTACTGCTTAATACTAATTTACAAATACACCTCCTGCCTACTACAAATCTTTATTTCAGAATCAGATATTAATTAAATCAACACATTTAAGGCAATTTTGTTTAAAGTTAGTTAAGCCTTAAACTTAAGGGGCGTATAAAATTACTGTTACTAATTACTGTTGTTATTCATCCACTTCAACTGTAATTTATCCATTTAATTTATCTGGTTAAAGCAAAGAGAGCGGTGCCCCCTTTTCTATGGTACTTTTGCCGCCATCTTTGTTGTCAACACGTGACAAAGATAGCGACAAAAGTAGTGCGTAAAAATTATTTAAATTATAAATAATTCTATTGCTCAATCATAACCATTGAAACAAAAACTAGATTATGCGCCGGATTGCTTCATTTTAGCCCCTGCGCTCGTGCCTGCGGCCCTCGTCTACTTGTTTAATGCCGGTCTTGCACTAGTCTAATCATTAACAGAAGAATACAATGTTCTCTTCCCTTCCTCAATATAAATTATAGTCGCATGAATACATAATTCCATTCCCGGAAGTACGCTACGCTCTGCCATGTCAACAATGTAAATAGATGAGAGCACCGTAATCTTTGCTTTAGCCATTTATCTTAATGATTTATATTTGTTTCATATGACTCATGTAAACTTAACTTTCACGCCTTAGTATTTAATTAACTCCAACAGTTCAGTGACTAGCACTAACAGTTTGAGAATTGTCTCGTTTTTTCTGAAAATTCGGTAATATTAATAATTGAATTAATATCTTTTTAAAACTTGTGGCCAAAATAAGGCAGCAACTTAGAAGTTGGTCACAAGTTATAGTACTTGTAGACCCTATATTTAGTAATTAATTTAGGACTGCTGAAAAAAATGTTATCAAGAAATGACTGGCATTTATACACAAAGAATTTTTTCTTTCTCTTAATAGATACTAATGGAGCAAGTGCAATTATAACATTCTGATACTGATTGTGTGCAACTTACATTTTAATCTATCGAATTAATTTTAATCTATTAAGTTTGTAACGATTAATCGATTAATTAATCATTAATATCCGCAGCCCTAATTTTTCATTTTTCTGAGGACAATTTAATTTACTAATTTCTAATGGACTTCCCTTATTTCTTTTGTTAGAATTTGAAAACTATGAACAAGGCCTGCAGCAAGGATCAGGCGGGCAACAGGTATTTAGTTTTTCTTTTATACTTATACACCTACTCAGACCGTTAATATATTTTTTTCAAATATTTTAAAATACTCAAAAGCCATTTGAGTTGTTAATACTTTCGCATATTTATATCTTTATGAAATAAATATTCGGTCTGCTCCTATATACTTCATAGAGTTTTACATTTTGAAAAATTAAGAATGAGGAATTTCCCCTTCACGTAGCTTTTTGTTACTTCTTTTTTGAAACTCACAAACTAATCTTTGGATTTTTTTATTGCATTTTTGGAACACATCTGTCCCATGAAACTTTTTTTTAAATTACTTTTTTAATTATTTTTTTATTGAGTCAGATTTTACATATGGTTAAAAATGTATGTTATAATATTAGTTTGTTTTTCAATAGAATAATGACAAGCTTCATTTTAAAAGTTGTTAATTTATAATACACAATGATCAGTTTAAAATTTTTTATACTTTTTTTTTGTAGTGGTCATTTATATTTATTTTGTAATATATATTCATTGTACTTGTCATCTTTGGTGAAAATTATCTGAAATCTTATCATCAGATGTTATTCTTAATTTTTATTCTACATAATTTCTGGATTTCCTTTTTATTTTGTGGGGATATAGACAGAAATTGTTTGTAAAGCATACAAAGTGATGACTTACTGTCTAGGCCCTTCGATGTTTATTCCTATTTGATCACATATACTTTGGTCCCCCCACATAAAAACCATTTTACTTCAGAATGCTTCCGATGTTGGATTGGGCGAATTTGAAATATTAGGTGGTGGAAATGATGACTTTGGCGGTGACACTCACCAATATGGGGGCTATAACGAGGGCTCAGATCCATATGAAACCTCAGTGAGGACAGCGGAAGTTTTTTCTCCATTACATTTTCACCTTTATATATATGTACTTTACTACCTCCCCCCTGTGCATTAACCCTTTTACATATTCTTCATTTATAGATGCATCTTTTCACAAAAGTAGTTTAAAAAAAATTTTGAAATGCTTTTACTGCTACTTTGTCAGTTGTTACCGTTAAATAAAAATGCTCATCATATTATTTATTCAGTTGTTTTTAACACACAAAAAATAGCTGATAGCGCTAATTTTTTATACGCATTGTGAAAAGATTCCATTTATGCTTACGGTAATGGTTATTTATCCTTAACCTTTAAGAAAACCCTAGTAAATTTGTTTTGTTTAAAAAATAGCACCTCCATGTTTTCTTCAAACAATAATGTCCATTTAAAAAAAGTACTTTTGCATGCCTCCTGTTATAATATTTAATTAAAACTGCAGAGTTTTAAATGCACCTGTTTCTTGGGAAAACAATTTTTTATATTTCTTAGTTAACTAGTAAATTCCTGATTGTTATAATAAATGCACAGTTTTTTTGTTTTTTTTTCTAGTTTTTTATATAAAAATCAATGAATCACACCATTGTGACATATTATCTATTAATTTATGCACCATTAAAATTGCCTCTAATTTAGTTGTGATGTAGTGCTTTTTAAATTGTGTTTATCGCTGGCAACTTTATAAGTATTATTGCTACTTTGGAACACACATTACCTTACTATCAAAACATTCAAAATTTCTCTTATGATTTAAAGCTAAGACATTTCCATAAATATAATTGTATATCGTGATAAATATAATCTAGTGCAGAGATTTATTAACTCTGTACATAGATATTTTACCTAAATCAGTGATTGAACTCAATTTTATTTTGAAAATACTTATCTAATAGTGATTAAAAGGTCAGTTTGATTTACACTTAATCATAAGTTAAAATATGTTAGTGTTTTTTGTTTTTTTATAAATTGAGATGAAACCTTTTGGTGACATAGGTCCATCCCCTTATTAAAAATAAATTAATTAACTTGTAGGGTCATGTTTTGAATGCTAATCCATTTATTAAATTTTGTCATATAATATTGGTTAAAATTATTTAACACTCATTCATAAGTCAATATAAGCATCTTTTCTGTCTCTACCAGAATATAATATTAGTATTTCACAAAAGATATTTGACTGCATATTATTAGTTTTTTCATCACACTGTGCTCTTGAGATGCTTTTATTTATAACTTTTTTCAACAGACCAATGGCCCAAGCAACATGTATGAGGCTATATCACAACAGGACACCATGAGAGCTGTGCCAGAGAAAATCAAAATTTGGAGAGAAGAGCAGAAAACAAGGATTGAACAGAAAGGTTTGGATTAGTAGAGCAGTATTTGTTATAGAATGTAAAGGGGGAAAAAAGTAAAAATCTTAAACAAATAAAATTCTTCCAAACTGAAATTTTATGTGGTATATATAAAGCTTGTTTGTCAATATGGTCACTTTATGATGGTGAGGTTGTGGTGCTCTGAATGAATTCTTCGCGATCAATTGTCCTGACCTGACACATGGGAAGCATATGGTTGAGTGATCATAGTGTTGTGACCATGTGACGGGGAGGAGAGAGATAAGGACAATATGTACCAGTGTAGAGAGAAAGGGCTATTTAGGATAGAGCGTTCTGCATTGAAGAACAAATCAAAATGTTTTAGTCATGTGTTTTGTGCAGTATTGTAACTGGAGAGCTTTTCCTCCGTTTAAAATTAAACAGCTATAGTCCTCACAGCTTGCTTGAATCATCTTATTGTTTATCAAATGTATATTAAAGCCACCACTTATGTTGTCCGATTATTGGCATGAGGAAAGTTACACTTATTTAAACCTAGTCTCAAAAAAGGAAATACTATCAAGCAAGATGAAACTTAACTAAAACAAAGAAAAAGTCATGGCTAAAAATCTTAATCAAGAGATAGAATAATAAAGAATTATTATTTTTATTTATATACTTGTCATTATGAGTGCAAAATGAAATGATTATTCAAAAAAACAGGAAAGGCAAGGCCCACATATCTAGCCTGAAATTAATATTCTGTAAGGGAGTTGTGTGAATATTGAGGAACATTAATTTTTTGTATTCTGTGCGATAGTACTCATTCTAGGAGTCCCAAATAGTACTTTCTTTTTCTGACTCATTAAATGTTGATATTTCCCTGTTGTAGGAGGACAATTGGGTCTGTGTAGTTGCACTGCTTTAAAGTCGCCTTGTGTCATGTGATTTCAGACTCTGAAGAAGAGAAGCGCAAGAAAGAGCTAATGGAGAAAGCTAAGAAAGAGCTTGATGACTGGTACAAACATCATGTTGAACAGCTTGAAAAGACAAAAGAGAATAATAGGTAAAAGAGTTAAAAGATTTTTTTTACACTTTATGTATTGATCGCAAAAATAATTAATTTTTAAGTAAACCCGACTTAACTTTTCAACCTAGCTCATTTTGACCATTTAAAAAATTCTCCTGATCCCCCTTGTTTTTTTTGGGGAAGGTTTTGTTTTATTTTGACTGTGGCTTCATCAGTTTGTTTCTTGTTTTTTTTTGTGCAGTCATCAATTTTCTTGTAAATTGCCATAGATTGTGGTTATATGTTTGGCTATTAAGCTTTAACTTCTGCTTTGTCTCTACTTTTTGCAGCTTTGCATTTGTGATTGATAATGTTCACAGCCACACAGCATTAATGTTTATAAATGGCTGATTGCACTGCCATATTGTCATACATGAGTTGAAACTTTCTGCAATGACCACTTTTATAAAGTTACATTTCAACTCGCTTGTGTTCATTACATACAAGGTTTATAAAGCATTTTGCACTTCCACATGTTGTTAGTTTATCACTAGGCTCGTCTCAAAATTTGTTTGAATTCATCATTAGTTTTCTGGAGATGATCATGTCAAGTGTATTGCCTGCAGGTGCAAAAAGTTAGGGATTCTGCTGATTATATAATTTATATCAATCCTGTTTGGTTTGAACTTTCATCAACCATTGCATACTTACATCTGAATTTTCTAGTAACAGTATATCATTGTATGTTACATACATGGCCGCTGTCAAAGTTCCAATTTTGGAGAAGAGGATCTGCATCTGATTTATTTACATAACATTACCTCAAGATTTGACGGAATATTTTAATACCCCTGAAAAACAATTAACACTTGAACATCTGCTTTTCATCAAGACAACAAGATATTAAATATAATGAATTGTCGTCTTGCATGAGAATCTGAGAGACAGAATGTTTGTTTGTTACTGTTGTAATCAAACTTTAATTCCAGTAGCTGACTAGCTAGTAGACCACATTATTTGCTTCTTCACATCCTGTTTGCTTTTCCAGGAAGCATAATGATGTAACTGAATCCCAGGGGTATGAGATTCTCATGACATTACATTGTGATGGTGGTGTAGTCGTAGTGGTATACATGTTATGTACTCCATCTATTCACTTTGTCTACATCAGCACCCATTAGCAACTGTGACATCCAGTCCTTACATCAGCTTTTATTAACATTATTTTGGCTCTTGACATTATTTCATATTTTAAGCAGATTAAGTTATAAATTTCTTTAACATAATTTACAACTCACATACCAAGTCCTTTCTTGGTATAAATCCTGTAGAATGATCACAATTATTTTCCCATTTTCTTTATTTCCAAAAGTAAATTATTGACGAGTCAGATTATCTTTCATGTGTGAAAGAATCAATATTGTTTGCTTGATTAGTGCTTTTTTAGTTTAGTTATTTACCAGAACAACTTAAGGCATCATCTTTTTCACTTTGATACTCTTTAAAAAAATTTGTAAGGCAACACCACTTTTCTTTTTTATTGTTCTCCAGCTTAAATTTGGGAGCTATCTATTAATATATTGAAGTATTGTTGGATGAAAACTTCTATTACTATCTATTTTATAGAGGTTATTGACAGTTAAAATAATAAACAGGTTATACACCACAAGTAGTTTAACTCACAATTACATCATACTTTCTCTGACGCAGAGAATTAAATGTATTAATAATTATATTTGTGTTAAACTTCAATTTCATTCCATTAAAAATGCTGAAAAAATGGGTTGTTGAAGTTTTTTTCAACTACATTAATATTTATTTCCTCCCCAACCATTTAAAAGTAATTATTTTTTATATTATTAATTTTGTGTTAAGATAGGATTGTTATTTGTTGTAATTATTTCATTTGTAAGGGCTTTATTTGAGCTTTGTATATGATATTTGGATGAGAAGTAAAACAATAATCTACTTTTATTGTTCAATTAGATACATCTTGAATTCCTTCAGATATAAACGTACAGTTTTAATTTAATCTTGAACACACATTTACAAGACGGATGCTTGAGAGGAGCCTTATCAGCTACGTTTCTGATACTATGCACATCAAAATTTCATTTTCTTATTAAATTTATGTATTCAATTGTCTTAAACTCTTTTGAATTGGTGTCTTGTTAGCCCTAGTTGTAGTGGTGGCTGGTTGTAGCTTGTTGACAGTAATTTACCTATTTATTCTATTTGTTGTTGATTTAATTAATCTATGCAAAAAAAAAGTAAACAATTTTTTTTAAATTTTTGTTCATTAAATGATTAATACACTCATCACCCATTAACAGTTTCCCTAGAAACACATTTTGTCAACTATTTGAAATATTAATTAAGGCTCTTATGTTGTTTTTTCAAAGAGTGGTGTCAAAGAAATGTTCCTAAGTTTTTAAATGTATTACTTTCTCTATGTAACTATCTGGTTTTAAGTCCTGTCAAGTACTTTTTGTAATCCTTTGTTATGAATTTTCTGTTTTCTGCAATGCTTGTATCCTGTAGCAATGTATTGGCAAATCATATATTGTTATTTATTTATTATTCCATTCCCAGCCTGCATCCAAAACAGCAATTATTAAAGGAGCATTAATTAAACCCCTGTAAATACACTTTTATCAGGTGTATTTTTTTCAAATTGTTTTGAAGTAATCTATTTCATTCAGTCATTTTTTTATACTTTGTGTGATGTTTTAATCAAAATCTGTATATTTATCAATATCGAAGCATAACGAAAAATAATTTATCGATTATGAAATCTATTAATGTTAGTCATTGTTTTTTTTTGTGTTTTTTTTTATTTCTCAGTCAGAAAGGTGTAACAGGAAAAACTAGCTTATTATACTATTTACAATTTAGAACAATGGTGACAAATCAAATTTTTTTTTAAACAACTTTATACAATTTAAAAAGGAGATAGTCCTTTTTATCAACCTTAGAACAGATTTTCAGACATTTTTTTTTCGAATTCAATTATTCATTGAATGCTCTGAGTGTTAACTATAATTTAATACTTTTCTCACTCCTCAGGGCTGCTGAAAATGCTTTTATTAAAGAGCGTGATGAGAAGATTCCTGGCCAGGCATGGGAAAAAATTACACGCCTTTGTGAGTTCAACCCCAAAAACTCCAAGTGCACAAAAGATGTGTCACGATTCCGATCTATTTTACTACAGCTTAAACAGACACCACTGGTTCGCTAGTCTGGGTTTATGTAGAATTTCTGCATCATCTTTATGGTAGTTGCTATCGTGAGATAAATAGTTTACTTCATGTAGTCACATAGACTAAACGAGTGTGTTAAAATAGTACATTATTAAATTAAAAGTGTTACAAAATTAATTATTAATTTTTATCATAAGTCTTAATTAAAGTCATCTTAAAATAAAAACCTCTAAAGTTTCTTAATGAATTGTCCATCAAATCACCATTTGAGGAGCAATGGTGAATGAGATATAAAAATGTGATTTGTTCCATTAAAAAAACTTTTAGTTCTCAGTTATTTAAGTTGAATTAGTTTCTATGACTGTAGTGTTACATAGCATTATTGAAACTAGTGATGTAGTCCATTAAAATGTATTGATGATTCAAATAAGGCCATTGCGCACCTGTTTCATTTCAAAAAAATAAAATGTGATGGTGAGAATGGAGAAGACCTGTACTTGATGGAGACAATGCAATGGCTGATTGTATTTTGTGTGAATAAAAAAAATCCCATGATTGTTTTTAAAAAAGTGTGTATTTCTGTTGTTGCATGATTCCTAGATAATCTATTGGATGTCTGTATTGACCATTTAATGAATCCAGAGGTGTTAGAAATAGAACATTTAAAATACCTTGTTTGTGTTGTCCTATTCCTGTATATTTATTTTAAAACTTGAGAGATCATTCTCTCACAAAGTTTGTTTTTGCCAACATCCTTCAATTGTAAGACATACTAAGCTGTTCAGTTAACCCAAAACAATAATTTGAAAATTGACCATGTAGGTAGGTTTCCACTGATGTCAGTGCCCCATTGTATATCTAAATTACAGGAAAACTTTTTTTTTCCCCCTTCAATATTACAAATTATACATTACAGTTACTCCCTATTATTAAATCGAAATAAAAACTTCTCCAATTGTGTACCCTTTTTTTTCACTCCTATTAAAATAAATGTTTGAACATATCCCTGATTACAATGAAAATGATGTAAAGTTGGTGTTTATTCAATTCATTCCATGGAGTTCTTTGTTGGTAACTGAAATGACCTGATGTTGAACCTGAATGAAACAATAAAGGCTTGACATGTCTTGTACATTTTCAGTGTTCATAACACATAAATTAAGAACTTTGGTTATTTTTGTAATTAATTCAATTTGGTTAAAAGAATGCATGTATCAATAATAATAAAAAATGATGGCACATGGTGGCATTTTTATAAATTATTTTGTGTACTTACACTGCTTGGGTTAACCATTCTAGATAACTTTCTGAGGTTAATGATGCAAATATTGATTCTTTCTGATAAGTTTAAATCATTGATGAAATGTTATAATTATATCTTTATAAATCCAGCTTGTGCATATTGTTAATTACAACTGGCTAGATGATAGCAATAGTCTGAGAATTTTGGGACATATGACCTGAGAGTTGGAAAAAGTAATAAGAAGCCTCAGGTTTTGGAGTTGCATTCTGTTGAAGTATTTCTTGAGTGGAGTGCACATTCATTTTATAGGAAGAAGCCAAGAAAAACAAAGTATTATGTTATTTTTTTAAAAATACATTAGTATAGTAGTGATATAAAGTTACCCGCGATTATGTACTTTCTTCATGTTTTAATGTGAACAAATAGTTTAAATAATTATAGTTTATGATGCCTCCAGCCTTAGTACAATTACAAAAACATGTTTTACAGAACAATATAGAACTCAAGCAAAACATAATAGAATTAAGTAACTTTTAATTGTCCATTCAAAGTTTTAAAAATGTAACAACTTATAAAACAAACATGTAGACTAGGGCACATTTGTCATTGATGTGTCATGAGGAATTATTGTGTATAACTTAACATTTGGAATGGTAGTTTGTAATTGGAACTAAATGCAAATTACAATAGCCACATTAAAAATTGGAAACAAAACTCACTAAAAAGTTGTTCAAATTTACATTCTAAAATCAATTGACAGAAAACTAAACAGCTTTGTAGGCAAACTGAAAATCCTTTCACTAAAACAAATGATAGATTTATCACAGTAAACAAATTGCTTGCCTTTATGTAAGGAAGGTTAAATGAAGATATACATTTGTGGTGTTTGCTCTGCCACCAATTTAAAAATGTATCACCATTCAAAATGGTTGTTTTTTTTTGGGAAGAGGTTAACCATTTTGAACATGTAGTTGTCAAAAAATATTTTGCTGTTACTAAAAGTTACCAAATTTTGTGCTTCAACAATAAGCTATTATAAGACAGTACCAAAGCTACATGAAACTGTCTAATGAGATAAGCATTTGTTAAATGATGTGTTCAAGAACTTCCCTAGACAAGATACAAGGATGTAAAAGTGGTACTATATTATAAACTTAGTGCTAAGAAGTTCACATCTGCTTAGTATTCTTCTCCTTCCTCTTCTCCCTCTCCTTCAACTGAATCAACACCAACTTCCTCATAGTCCTTCTCTAGGGCAGCCAGATCTTCACGGGCCTCTGAGAACTCACCCTCCTCCATACCCTCACCAACATACCTGTTCAAAAGAAAAACATTTTTCTTAAAGTTTTAAAACAGAAAATATTTCTTTAGAAAATGGTTATGTGAAAATTAAATGAAATTTACTTCCATCTACAGTCGAAACTGGTTAAGTCGACGGCGTCGACATAACCGATGATCGAGTTAAAACGAAAACCAATATGGCGGCAAAATATTAACATGTGCTTGAAATTTC
Organism: Ampullaceana balthica; assembly: GCA_944989445.1. Classification (NCBI taxonomy): domain Eukaryota; kingdom Metazoa; phylum Mollusca; class Gastropoda; family Lymnaeidae; genus Ampullaceana; species Ampullaceana balthica. The sequence continues at coordinate 71,282 of CALYLW010001239.1, read as the reverse complement.
TTTATGTACGTGATTAATTAGTTAGCGTTAATTAGTGATGGGACGATTAATCGGAATCGCATCGGAACCCTAATATTTCTTCACTCTTTGCTAAGGTTGTAATGACCGTTCGTTTTTAAGGACCGTTTAAAATTTAAATATAACCATGGTGCCCACTCAGGAAAACGGGAAAAAGTCGGGAATTCTTTTAAAAAAATTCTCGGCCTTGAAAGTCGGGAAAAGTTATGACTAATCGGGAATATATATATATATATTTATGCCGAAGTAAAGGACTTTGATTACGTCTCTGTCATGTTTCGATTCCATTTAATTAAAAATAAGTTACCAGTTTACAATTGTCTGCGCATGCGTTAAAAGGTCAAAGTTTACGCCTCGCCTAGTCCCATTCGCTAGCGTTTGTAATGCCCGTCGAATCAGCGAATAAAAAAATAAATAAAAATAAACATATCAATATGGTAATTTTAAGTTTAATGCTTTTGACGTGCAGGATATCTGTTACTATCAGAACGCTCTCGAATTTCCTCAGTCTTGTAATATATAAATAAAACGATTGCGGCCTTGACCGTTGATCACAGCACGCTGTGGGCTGTGTGTTAGACCTCGGCCGGCAACAAGTGTAAGCGAATTTTTTTTTAAATCATTCCTTATCAGAATTCGAACTACAAAAGTGATGATGTGTATATTATTAATATTATATACATGTACTGGAATATTAAGAAAATGATTTGATTTCATCGTCACGCGCGTGTTAATGTCACAGTCACGTATCTTACTGGTAACAAAGCAACAACAAGTCTAATTCACACATGGATCGAAAGTGAAAGAAGATAATATTAATAACATCCCGTAAATTTTTATTGAAATCTCGTAGAATCACACAATAGCCGGAAGTTTCAAAGAAAGCGAGCTGTCAACACTATTTTGAACTAAAAATGCATTGCTAGGCAAACTGACGAGGATCGAGATAACCAAGTTAAGTTGCAAATTTGGCCCTCTTTTGTGCTCGAGGTATTAGGTTTCGGCGACTTAGAAAAATCGAATTAGCCGTTGAAAAAATGCAAAGACAAAGAGAAAATTTGGCGGTTCCAATAAAAAACGTCGATTTAGTGGGGTGGTCGAGCTAACCGAGCTCGAGGTAAGTGGGTTCGACTGTACATTTTTAATGTATCACATGCCAGGAAAAATAGTTTGATCAAGGATATAACTTAACTGCAAAGACAGACAAAATGTAAAGCCTCTCTTACCAATGAACAAAAGCACGTTTGGCATACATGAGGTCAAACTTATGATCAAGTCTGGCCCAGGCCTCAGCAATGGCAGTTGTGTTGCTCAACATGCACACTGCACGCTGGACTTTGGCCAAATCACCTCCAGGCACAACAGTTGGTGGCTGGTAGTTGATGCCAACCTAGTCAAAATAAATTTTATTAAAATTTTTAAAGAATTAAAAGCCTCAAGGAATTGCATTTTACAAATGTATAATCATTGAAGTTAAAGATGCCACCTTTTATTATAATATGAAGAATAAACTCTGATAACGTTAGCCAAAAAATGACCAAATGCACAATTTACCTTGAAGCCAGTTGGACACCAATCAACAAACTGGATTGTCCTCTTGGTCTTGATGGTGGCAATAGCAGCATTGACATCCTTGGGGACAACATCACCTCTGTACAACATACAGCAGGCCATGTACTTGCCGTGACGTGGGTCACATTTCACCATCTGGTTGGCTGGCTCAAAGCAAGCATTGGTGATCTCAGCAACTGAGAGTTGCTCATGGTAGGCCTGAAAATTACAAAAAACTGTCTTGTAGATGCTTCACAAGGAAATGTCATTTGGAAATGTAATGATTATTCCATCTATATCAAAAAGATTTGTTGAAATAACATTGATCTTACCTTCTCAGCTGAAATGACTGGGGCATAGGTGGCTAATGGGAAGTGGATGCGTGGGTATGGCACCAAGTTGGTCTGGAACTCAGTCAAATCAACATTCAGGGCACCATCAAACCTAGAAAATAATTAAGTAAGAAGATATTGATTGCATCACAATCTATCTCACATGTACTCAATTTTATCAAATATTGGAAGAATGATAAAAGCAAATCTAACCATTAGCTTAAGATGGCTTACCTGAGGGATGCAGTGATGGATGAGACAATCTGGCCGATAAGACGGTTCAAGTTGGTGTAAGTTGGTCTCTCAATGTCAAGGTTGCGACGACATATGTCGTAGATGGCCTCATTGTCCACCATGAAGGCACAGTCAGAGTGTTCCAGTGTGGTGTGGGTGGTCAGGATGGAGTTGTAGGGCTCAACGACAGCAGTGGAGATCTGAGGCGCTGGGTAAATGGCAAACTCCAACTTGGATTTCTTACCATAGTCAACAGAGAGACGTTCCATGAGCAGGGATGCAAAGCCAGAGCCAGTTCCACCACCAAAGCTGAAATCAATTACGTGATTATCCATCTTTAAGAATGAACATCTAGTAGATGAAATCAAGCTATAATTCCCCACACATTCGCCCCAGCATCACACAATCAACTTTGCATCTGACATCTCAACTCTCCCACCTTCCCATTTGGTACTTTATTGTGGCTTTAAGCTATCCTCAAAATCATATATTTTTCTTGGTAACCAGACAAAATGACAAGTGACGAAACGACAAGGTGACAAAATGACAAGTGAGAACACGACAAAATGACAAAGTGACAAAACGACAAGTAACAAAACGACAAGTGACAAAACAGCATGGTGACAAAACGACAAGGTGACAAAAATAGGACAACAAAAAAAACAAGGCCTATGATTTTGACTGAAGAGTGTTTTTAGTTTTGGTGGCTGAGCTATTGAGTCTGACACACTTAGTCTATGTTCAAAGTGACATAGTCACAAGGACTTCATTAAGGGGTTCTACAGTTATCTACATTTCTATGAGACCTTGTCGTTTTGTCTCCTTGTCGTATTGTCATGAAACTATTTTTCTTAGATATCCTCAACACCAAATTCAACTTTTTCCATCAGAGTTCAGACAATCACCATATGACAGCATATTTTTTCTCGACTCAATTCAGCTATTTACAAAACATATGGAGATTTGTATAGAATGTAAGGTTTGACAACAAAAACAAAAAGTTGGAAGTAGTTTAGAAGAAAAGCTGTTTGACCTTGGCACCAAAAGTGAAATGTACTTCATTGATTTCTGTTTAGAGCTAGAATCATAATTTCAGAAAATGAAATTACAACCACTTATATCACCAAAAGCATGATTATATAATAACCCCCTTTCCAGTCCATGACGGACTATAGGGCATGTTCACAAGTTTTTATTTAGCCACCACTAGCGAGCAAGGGATTGTGTGGCCAGCACAATGCCCAGGGGACCTTGCCAGCACCGAGAATAGAACCCGTGACTCTGCTGTCTCGGTTCGGCAGTCCAGCGCGCTACCGCTAGACCACCGCGGACCCTTTGAAAATATGGAACGCTTCACAAATTTGAGTGTCATCCTTGCGCAGGGGCCATGCTAATCTCTTAAATGTTAAAGTATATTTACCTGTGGAAAATAAGAAAGCCTTGAAGTCCAGTACACTGATCTGCAAGTTTTCGAATACGATCCAGCACTAGGTCTACAATTTCTTTGCCAATAGTATAATGTCCTCTGGCATAGTTATTTGCAGCATCTTCCTTTCCTGTGATCAACTGCTCAGGATGAAATAGTTGGCGGTAGGTGCCTGTGCGAACCTCATCTAAAAAAGTTCACAAATTTTATTAATTAAAAATGTTTATTTTTAATTTTTAACAAATTTTTATCAGCAGGGATGACATATTGGATTATTAGTTTTTTAAAGCATTTTATTTAGCTTACCAACAACAGTGGGCTCAAGATCAACAAAGACAGCCCTTGGTACATGTTTGCCTGCACCAGTCTCACTGAAGAAAGTGTTGAATGAGTCATCACCCCCTCCAATGGTTTTGTCTGATGGCATCTGACCATCTGGCTGGATACCATGCTCAAGGCAGTAAAGCTCCCAGCAGGCATTACCAATCTGGACTCCAGCTTGGCCAACATGGATGGAAATGCACTCACGCTAAGAGCAAAATAATAAAATAATTTGAGATAATACACTCAAGATATTTATTTTAAACAATTACCATATATACTCATTCTAAAGCCGACCTTTTTTGGACAAATTCTAGGGGGAAAAGTTGGGGGGGGGGTTAGCTTATGAGCGGGTCATAGGTGATTTCTGCATGTACATTGAATATTGTGTAGTTATTGTAGATCATCAAGGTCGTTTTCTACATTCTACAAGATTCCACTGCTCTACCAGAAGCTATAATATATTATTAAGCATTTGCACTTACCTTATTAAATCATTTTATTTATTTTTGTGAATGTTTTAATAAATTGTTTTGCAAATTTTGTTTTCAACAATGATTTTAATATGCGCTTTCGCCACAGTTTACAAAAGAATTTTTTGTTTAAATACTGGTAACTCTTGCCTAACAAAGAGCACAAAGACAAAGATAGGTAGTACAAAGTAAGCAATCATAATGACCGATTTAGCTTGTAGTCTAAAAAAATGTGTACCATTTTGTTTAAGCTGTCCTATTATATTGGGGGGATGGCTTGCGAGCAGGCTAAACACTTTTAATACTTTTCTCTTCCAAAAGTCGGCTTTTGAAGGAACGGTCTATAAGAACAATTATATACGGTAGAATTATAAATTTAAAATTGAAAGGCTGTTTTAGTCAAAAACCTAGAGCTAGGGCATGTTTCTCAGTTGATAAAAACTGACATACAATGATGATGTGGAGAAGGCCTTAAACTGTAGGGGTATCACTGAAGGTAAAGGAAAGCATTGGGTCAAAGTGAATGGAAGGATGTAATGAAGCAGGCAAAGGTCCTACATGGGCTGTAGCGTTGCAGATGTTTTAGAGTAGAAAATTAAATCATTTTCAATATAAATATCTTGACGTTGAAAGATGTACAACTCAATATAACCAATAATAAATGTTAATATTAACAACTCTTTTTATTGTATCATACTAATTTTAATTGAAGAGTAATTTTTGTAGTTCTATCCAATATAAATTTTCATTTTGATGTATATTAAATTAGGTAAAGGTAGTTTCAGTTTTCAGTACTGTCCTAAGTGTCCAAGTAGTAAGTAGGATTAAATATTGTCTGCCCTTCATAAAATCAGTTGAACAAAAGATTTATTTAAAAAGTAACAGCACCATATCTGTCAGGACCCAAGTAATGTATGGAAGTGAGTTAATTAATATTTAATTTTTAATCTAAGCTATCCTATGAAAAAATGTTAACTAGTAATAATGTAATAGTTTACTTTTCCCATCCTTTATAAACTCTATGTTATTACGAACCATATTCCACTAAATTTTAGCAATATATATAAGATCATTTCGACTCTCCCCCCCCCATACAACATAATGCTTTAATGTTTTATAATTACTTTTCTTTCTATCAACTTTTTGTTAGGTGAAGAAGGGTTCTTACCAAAATGGTCATTATTTTGTTGTATCTATTTATCAAGTGTATCTATTTATCAAGTAATCTGTTACCTTTATTTACTATATCCCCCATTTTTAAGAGAAAATATAAGCTAGGTCCTAGCAAGCCCTAGGGCTTGAAAGAACTATTGTGCAGTATGACTTGGTTCTAAAAACAAATGGCACAATTAGATTTAGATCTATGTCATCCGTTCATCACTGGATTCCTGTACAAAATAAAATCTATAATAAAAATCCTGGAGTTCTCCAATTCCTAGTAGAAAATCCCAATATATTTGATAAAAATGTCACAAATAGGACCATTAATAAGTCATCTGCTCAAAAATTGATATCCCCCTAAGCCCTAAGCAGAGATAGACAAAAAAGATCTTGAACCATGAATTTTTTCACCTAACCCTCACTAAAAATCACATTTCTAGACACTTCAGGTAAATATCTGTATTTAAGGTACCAAGAATTTTTTTATTATGTCAATTTATGTTGTTAACTTTTTCCAAATATTTGGGGTTTCAAGGAATTCCATGAGCCTATGGGAGCTCGAACTATTATTATACTTAATTGCCAAACTATGAGATGAGTATGAGCTCTGGCCTGGGTATAAAATTAGCTTATTTTTTTTAGTAGGTCAGCCTGAAATTCCTATTTCTAATTAACTTTTGATAATCTGATAATATTTAATAATAAACTTAAGATAAGTTTAAGGTTAGGCTTAATTCTAGATTAATTTGATTTGTTCTTTTTGCAATTTTTTCCCCACTCCATCCAATTGTCTTTCCCCTTGCCCTTAGGGCTAGGGGCCGTCCATAAGAAAGTGTGACAGTTTGTGACGGTCAGGCCATGTGTGAGGGTGTTTTAAGGCTTAGGACACTATAGCCTGCCTATTTTAAGTAAAGTTTAGTAGGAGTAATTAATTGCCAACAATGATATTCAAAATCAAAGCCATGCCAATAATGCCATGCCCATGCATTATTTATAATTTATTCTATTTTCATTTGTAATTCAAATTAAATCTGATTTAGCCTGGTAAACAAAAGCCTTGTACTTGTAGCATATTTAATATTAACATTAAATCTAGTTTTTAGTAAAAATTTAGACATTAATTTCAAGTGGGAGTAGGCAGGAAGAAAAAAAAGTTTATGTCATAAAAAGGGGAGAATTACATTGGCGCAAATGTGACAAACAACGAAAATGGCGGCAAGCTAGATGTCAAATTGATTTTTTAAAAGAGATTCATCCTCAACAACACAATGTTGACGCAGAGGCTAGTTATCGCAAGCAAACTCAGCAGCAAAGTAAAAAAAGACATTCAAAAGATATGCCATGAATACATACAAAATATCCTGCTTACCATTTTAGCTGATAAGTGGGTATTAAAGATAAAGAAAAGTTTGAGAATAAATTCAAAAAGGAGTGGAAGATCCCTCTTAGCACGACGGTAATGTGTCGAACAGAGCGGCTGCGCACTATTTTGAGCGAAAAGAACGCGTCCTCGGCTTTTATACAGATGGAGGACGCGCGTCGCTATGGTGATAAAAGTGAATGGCTATGGAAACCCATGACTCAACGTAAACTATAAAAATCGATTACATGATCGTGTATATAGTTATAAAAATCTATCGGTTTTTCCAACAATAAATTGACTAATGCAAGCACACAATCCTTTTTACTTCGAATTAGAAATGGACAAAACATGGTGGGTTATTAAATAATAAATTAAATATCAAATTCAACATAGACTATAAACTATAACTTTAGTTATAGTATATAATTATTATTAAGGATCGTATAGTCATAGCATAATTATCATCAGTACTCTTCTGATTAGATTCTTTTAAACTCATGTGAAATACAATAAAGTAATTTTGAAAAATGTATATAATATATATATAATGAGAGAGATGGGTAAAAATCTATAATAAATAGATAAAGATATAGATTATAATAATAATACATTTTTGTAATCGTCCTATTAGACATTTACGGTTTAAGTTTAACTAATTTGCGGATTTAGTTTTAGCAGAAAATGAAAATCATAACAGTGCTAATAACAGTGATAAAATAGGACCATGGATAACCAAAGAAAATAATCTATCATTTAAAGCTAAAGAAAAAGAAAAAAAAGCCACGCCTTTATTTTCCTACCACTAAATGGCTTTGCTAGGCCATTGCAGCTAGGCTAACTCATATGAAAAATCTTTTTAGACTTTTTGGATAAAACCTAAATTATGTTAAATGTGATCAATACAAAATATTTAAAAAATTTAATCACGTGATTTGAAATCTCCAACGAAGAACTCAATTCTAAAAACCAGTTTGTTAAGTAATAGTGTTCAGAATTCTGGGTAGATATTGGAAACCAAAACATTTGAAAATGATTGTCTCAAACGTAATTGTATCCACATACACACAAATTCAAATGGCATTTGGGACAAATTGTGATTTAATCAGTTGCTTCGGGCTCTGGACATCCCTGGACAATTGTTCACTAAGTTTACAACAATATTTTTAATCCCTCAAGTACATGTATAATAAAGTTTGTCGTGTTGTACCAAAATGACTTCATCACATGACGCAACTAATTTTAACGTCTTTTGTTTAATGAACTTGCGTGATCTAAAGTATAAATGGTTGAAAGTTACTATGTTTATGCACCTACTCTAAACCATTTCCATTGCGGACAGAATAGATTGCAGGACAGAATAGATTACCGGACAGAATAGATTTCCGGACAGAATAGATTGCCGGACAGAATAGATTGCCGGACAGAATAGATTGCCGGATTAGACCTGCATTCGATGACAAACCCGGTTTTTGGGGTGATCGATAATATTGATCCATGAGACATACAGACATTTTGAATCTTTTAAAGCAAGAGGAATAATGTTATTATTTCTGCCTCAGTCTTATATAAATATTGATTCATAGTTCAACACGAATAGCTCATAATCAGAATTACTCCACCCCCTCACTTAAAAAGAAACATCCGTTTTGTTTCCAAACTTGCATGTGATATTTTATGACAGGTAATGTAAAGACCATGCCCCAACATGCATGCCTGCTTAGATGTGTGATTTAATGATTGGAACATTCCAATTGTCTGTTGGACGAAAAACACATTCAGAGAAGCTTTTAATAAGATTTTCTTAATACGACATCAAAATTATTTTTTTAAAACTTTATATGCCTACCACCCACTCTATTAAGTTTTAATGCTTTTTTGATATTATTATTTTTAAAATATATTTTTTAAACATGGAATCGAATAAACATCTTTGGGGGTACTCATTATCCACGTAGGAAACGCTGTTTTAAAAGTACTCCTCGTCCAGTTGAACACGCTCACTTCCTCCCTGGGGCGTTGGGTACAACTGTAAAATACAAAATGCACAAACCAATTGTGCAATTAAAACAATAAATTTGAGCTTTATTTTATTTAAAAGCTTTATCGCAGTCCCATTCTGTATGGTACAACTGTATCTTGGCACAAAACTGGTGCCAGCTTTGGCTTTGGTGGCACTTGGTTGAGGAAAACAATGGCATTTAGAGTTGAGGGAGAGATTGGGGCCTAGAAAATCTTTCCCCAGGGCGCTGAACACTATCCTTCCTCCCCCCCCCCATCCACAACTCCACCCATCAACCCTTCCCCGATAGGAGAAGTCACTTAGACTTGGATATATCAAAACTCTAGACTAGACAACCTAGCCATTTTGTACCCATTTATGAATGAATACGTCATCGTTTAACGCCCTTGATTTGGCAAGATGTCAGATTAAAATGGGGCAATGAATTCATTGATCCAGCCAGAGGCTCTCAAAATCCCTGCGACAAGACTTTAAAATAAGTTGGTAAAGAAGATCAGAAGATGTGTTGTAATCAAGAAAGAAACGGACCGAAGTGACGCGTTCAGCCGCATGTATATTACATTTTGCGGTCAAGCAGCTGGATTTAGGCTATGTTTACACCAGTGGTTCTCATGGGGATATCACGGTAAACTCAGTGTGTCGCTAAACTTCTGAGACTCAAGGAAGGTTCGCGTACACAAAATGCGTTAGAGCGACGGGGGAACTCACCTTGTGAGCATGTGCGACATTAACGCAAATGTTTGAGAACCACTGGTTTATGATATCGATAACAAGTGTCTGAGGATTGGCAAGGGAATTTTTTTTTATATTACCAGAAAGCTTCAATGTGTTGAAATTTTACTCGCTGTCACTAGGAAAATAGAAGGGGGTTAAAAAAAAAGTATGCAGTATACTATTATTTATCAATATAAATAGGCCTATGATACATCTTTATACGAATGTATGTTTATTATTATTTACTTTACTAATATATCTAAATTAAAATCGGTTCACTAAATACTACATACACATAAAATTATACTTTTATTTATGAATTTGCTACAATTTGGAAGTCAACAATCGTAAGAAACCAATTGTTCTTCCTTATTATGACTTTTTTTAAAATTCAACTTTCATAGTGTACTGAATGAATAACTTTGATTTTGTTCTAGTAAGACACATTCGCCTATCCAGAATATTTCTTAAAATCGCCCAGCTCACTTGTCAGTGTTACCCAGTGGCGTATACCTAGTGTGAGGCTAGGTGAGTGACACCCTCACCCACCCACACACACCGGACGTAACTTCACGTGTCTGTCATTCCATTAGGTGCGGGTAATTTTAGTAGTTCGTCCCGGGCGGAATTCAGTCAAGTAACGCCACTGATGTCACTTTGGTTCATTCGACCCACTTTGCTCTTTATCCTAGCACCCAAAAACCCGCTAAGACATGTTGGTCGTCAATAAACAGATGACCAATTGCTTGTCTCATGTCTATACCCAGAAATGCCAACCTTGTATATTCAAGGCGTTGTTCGTGTTGCCGAGTCATAGGAGTGTTGCTAAACGAGGGCATTGTTTCTACAGTTCCTGTTAGTGTTGACATTTCTGCAGACAAACACTAGAATATCGACAACACGAGAAATCGACATTCTCAAAACTTGGCTGCTAAAATTCCCGCAGACGTGCTCAACGCCAAGGAATCCAAAATTGGGAAGACGTACTCTCCCATATCCGTTTAGTTGAATCCTAAAAGTTTTTAATTCAATGCTCCCTCCATTGTTTACCCTACTCATACAGTGAGGATAGTATTGCCTTGATAGTACCATCAGTTTTTTTTTGGGGGGGGGCTTGTCTCATAGGTCTATCGTCGTATCCGTATGACAATACTGCCTCTTTGATTGCATTGCTACTACTGTTGCTACTACTCTGTACTAGTACTACTGTTGGTACTTCACTAATGGTACTACTGTTGGTAATATTCTATTGTTACCACACTGTACTACTTATACTGCACTGTTGATGCTAAAGTCCAATGATGGCGCACCTTTTTGGGACCGCGTGCCAAATTTCAACCGAAACCCACTTATCTATATATAATCGCGTGTGGGCTCATGAGGCTCTGTGTGCCGACTGTGACACGCGTGCCATAGGCTCGCCATCACTGCTATAGTCGGTACTACACTGTTGCTACTACGCTGTTGGTGGTAATACTGTATGTAACTAGTAACTACGGTGATGATCCTGCTGTTGATACTAAAATTGATATTATTATTGGTAAATACATTGGTAGACCACTGCTATTAGTAATTCTCAAGATGCATTCTGCTACCTGCACGTACTTTAGCTTCGCCTGTGTACGTATGCGTATCATCAAAGCAGGTGCTATGTTTACTGTACTTCCATTTATGTAAGCACAAAATCAATGACACGTGTAAGAGGGCCACAAATATAATCCCACATAATTAAAAGTTATAATTTCGGCTTCGCTGTCAGAAAAGTGACTTGTGTAATAGACCTTAGTGTCACTAATTTTTGCGGGTATTTTCTTGGCAGACGTTAATTGTTAACTAAATGTTCATTACTGAACGGAAAACCAATTTTTTAAACAATGAAATCAATCAATCGAACTGTCTTTTGTCTCCCGTCATTTAAAATACATAACAACCGAGCAAAGATGCTTGCCTCCATCACAAGTTGCTATGGAGGCTCCTGCTAATATTGTTATGACGACATCAGGTTGTTAAAAGCAGGAATCAGATGGACACATTTTGTTCCGCTCATGCACTCTTAGATCGACACTTCAGGTCAGAAAAGAGGAAAGTGAGCCAAGCTGAAGTTTCCATGCAATAAGTTAAGAGCTGAAATTATATAAACCCCTGAGTTTGTTTACAAAATGGTGAGTAAACGCTTCATTACGTCATCTTGTGTCAGCGGTTTTAAATGCGAAATAATAAATAAATGAATGTTTCTTATGAAGTTGTACTTACCCTAAGGTGTAACTAAGCTGTCACTTCAAAGTTACGTCATAAAAAGTTACGTCACACAAAGTTACCCCACCCCCACAAAATCTTAATACTTATTTATAGACTATTACATAGTCGACGACAATGTTTCAGTGAAATAATAAATGATTAATATTCATTTTATTACTAGACGGAACTCTATTTTATCTGTAGTACAAAGCGAAATCTTCTTCAAATAGTATGTACCAGTGTGTACAAGTGTGTACCAGTGCTTATAAATATGTACCAGTGCGTACTACTAAGTAACAGTATGTATAACTATGTACCATTATGTACAAGTGTGTACAAGTCTGTAGCACTGCGTACAACTATGTACCAGTGCGTACAAGTATGTGCATGTAGACCTACTCATTGGTCATAACCAAATGTGATCTATCAATACCATCAATACCATCAATACTATCAATACTATCAATATTATTTCATTCATGTACTAAGTAACCGTGTACGTTGACCAGCACATGTGTAGTAAAATGTTCAAATGTGTTCGAAAATTCAGAAGAACACCATTGTATTTAAATGTTCAACTGTGTTCAGCAAGCCAGAAGAACACAATTAATTGTAGTCAAGTGTTCAACTGTGTATAAAAAGCCAGAAGAACACAATTTTAGTCAAGTGTTCAACTGTGTACAAAAAGCCAGAAGAACACAATTGTATTTTAATAATCAACTGTGTTGAAAGAAGCCAGAATAACACAATTGTAGTATTGTAGTTAAGTCAAGTGTTCAACTGTGTTCAAAGAGCCAGCGTTGACTCCAGCCACCTACGATGTCATCGTACGTCAGTTTTGTTTCTATAAGAATCGTTGAACATCTCTTTTTTGTTGTTCTAACACTTGGGCCCCTATTATTGTAATTTGTGATTTACACATTTGAAGGACAGTATCGTGAGTAAGCAAAAAGAAATCGGGAACTCACTAGTGTCGAGCTGAAGTCGGTTCAAACCGGTTCGGGGGAATCGTGGCCCAGTTTTGGGTCCGGTTGACCTGTAGTTATTTTATTTATTTTTTAATAAATCTTTTACAAGAAAGTTAATCACATTTCAGTTTTAAAAGTGAACTGATCATAACGTCAGCGAACCGTTCATTATGTCAGCGAACCGAACATTACGTCAGCCAACCAGTCGTAGCTCAGAGAACCGGTCACTTTTATTATATTAATTGCACCAGTGGAACTAGGTGATATAACTTTCTTGAAGGCACACTGAATCTCCAACATGCTTCGGGTGTGGGAGGGGGCGATGAGGAGGTTGACTGTGTTCCAGTGATCAATATGAAGGGATGAGTCCACTGCGCATGTCACGCGTGACTAAACGCTGTGCTTGGTTGTGGCGCATTAAGATGTCTATTAATAGATGCAAGGTTTAGACTCCATTGAATACAAAAGAATTTGTGTGTTTGGGCGTTATTGCTTTAAAGACAATCAATTAAAGAAAGGGTGGGGGGGGGGTTGGACGGCCGATCGTTAGTCTATGCCAGTCTATGGTCTGCGTGGGGTCAGCCACTCAGGGCTATTTCCGTGCCGGTGTTTGTCCGGCCCTGTAACCTAGACCACACCGACACAACACACAGGCTTTGTTAGGTAAGGAGAGGAATGTTGCCCGCCAAGCTGTGAACACGTTAAGCCCATATGCGTCATACAAGGTTCGTGGGGGGGGGTAGTGATTACACAGCAAAGGTGGAATTTTGTTATTCTTGTTATAAACATCGTGCAACAAAACACACGATATGAAATAGATTTTTAGAAAAAGAAAAAAAGCAGGTTGTCATTTTTTTTTAAATATTAAAAATGGAAGTGAGTAATTGTAAAATTTGTCTTGTGGGTAGGAACTAAGTAGCACAATTATGGTTAGTGTCGTCTGCAATACGACGAGAACCCCCACTCCACCCCTGTATCCCCCCTTCTTTTGCCTTTTTTCTTTTTTAAACACTGTAGAGAAATATTTGCGCCTCTTCCATTCATGGGGAAAATAAATTATGATTATCTTGAAACTCCCCCCCCCCACACACACACACGCATACCTCGCCCTGTTTTAATAGTTATTATTATTTTTTCTTTAATTGGAGAGAATAGTAGAAGTAGAATTGTCAAAATAAAACAGTTCTGAAAAAATGACAAAATCTGACCCAAGAAAACTTTCTATGGAACCATGGCGTCTAATGAGGACGTGTCACGTGTCGTATTCATTGACCTAATTGAAATCATGCCAATGTCTAGAGCAGACCCTAGAATATGTTATGTCGAGATTACTTCATCGGTTAACAATCTTGTACCGTTAACCTTAAGTGGAACCTTCGATATAATGAGAGTGTAAACAGAAATGTGTTATTCGCGCCAACTGCCAACACTGCTTTAGCAACGCACAGCCACAAACCGAGCAGGCGGGGCCAGTCAATGAATTCAATAGTCAATAGTGCTTCTCGAACGTTCGAATACCACGTGCCACTGCTCTCATACGTCACACATTTGCCAGGCTACATGACATTAAAAGACAAATTTTGTCTTTGACAAATCTAGAGGCGAGGGGATTGAAAGGTCAACGGTCAAATACCCCCCCCCCTCAACGTCACAAAAGTGTTGTGTTGTATTTGAACATTTCAGTACATGTTACACACTATCGGATAGTCTGATAGTACTTTAACTACAGCTGGATTGGTAGCAGGCTGGAGAAGGGGGGCTTCCTTTAATATTCTGAGAATCTTTGGTACAGGATCCGGCATGAGCCTGCGCACAGATAAATCAATACTTCCTGTGAACTGATCTGGAAGGTTCGCTTTGGCTGGGGGGTGACTGTGTCGTTCAGTCTGTTCATGTCGCAGTTGGCGGGCTACGGTTTCCTCACCACCTGTAGCAAGGGGTGTAAACAGGGGGTCTTTGTCTGCAGGACCAAATAACGAAGCGTGGTTTGAGCCCCTGCGACCCGCTAACGTCACGCCACGTCTGCTGAGAAATCTGACCAGGATGTTAGGAAGGAACGGTTCTGTTTTTTTTTATCTTAAATTTTATTTGTGGCTTTAGTGGTGACAGCTCGGACCCAAACTTGGTATTTAAATGTGATCAAACACTTCTCTTTAGAAGAAAAAAAATGGGTGGGGGTAAATGTTCCCTTAAAGCTGCGCGGACGCGCAGATATCTGACCAACGCCGCGCAGCAGTTTAGAATTACCGCGCAGCAAATGTAAATTATTGCACAAAACATTAAATTAATGTTGTGGAGCTTTGCACACGACTTTTATTTTTTACTTTGCACACGGACCAACGAGCCTTAAAGGGAACATTGGTGGGGGTGTGTTATTAAATCACAATAGGGGGGTGGGGGAAATATGGAGACTTATTCCGAGACGGAAAAAACATTCTTTGTTGTCATCATAGCTATACTTCTATTAATAGATGGCCCTATATCAATAATCTGATAATCATGGCTCCTTCTAGCTCTTCCCCGGATGTCAAAAATTTACAGGGCTACGTGGCATCTCTTTGACAATTGTCACGAAGTCATTAGAGCTTGGTGGACTCAGGGACACGGGAACAGATCCCTAACTTCACAGGGACTCGAACCCCGCAAGTAAGCACGCATGCCGCACGACCACTGTGCCCCCCACCCCCACAACTGTTAGAAATGGCGAGATCTTGCTTCAAATTACATGTATATCCATGAATTTACCCCGTACCCCCTGATACCGATGACGTATTGTCTGTCACTTAATTTTTCACTACAAGATTTGATGTTTAAAACGTGTGTGACAATAAACTAATCAGCGGTTCCCAACCTGTGGGTCGCGACGGGTTTTCGGGGGGGGGGTCAACAAATGTCGACTAAAAATATTCACTATAATGCAAATTTTCTATATTTTTTAAAAACTTTATTGAAAATGACTTATTTAAATTTCATGGGGGTTGCGGGTCACATGGTTTTTATAAAATGGGTAGTCACCACCCAAAAAAGGTTGGGAACCACTGAGTTAGATTATTAATGAACAAACATGGGAGGGTGAGGAGGAGGAAGTGTTAAGTGTCGACATTAGGGGCACCAACATAATCTTATGGGGAGTAGGGGAGCAACCATTACGATATCGCTAACATCTACAGGATGTGTCTTTGCTCTTTTGTATTTTCTATAGTCTTTGAGAATCGAAGCGGCACCGCCTCCATGACGCCTCTGTCTTGCAGAGTCTTGCATGCCTCTATCCAATAACTTAACAATTAATAATAAAGTAATCAAGTGGTCAAAAGGGTGGGGGGGGGCAAAACAAAAGAAGAATGGGGGGGGGGCTATAAAAATTGAAGCTGCCGCTGTGGGAAACAATAAAAAAATTACAGGGTGCTGCTAATGTATATTTCTGTGTATGGTGAAGTATGTAGATGCGGCGTCACCAAGGGGGTGCGGGGATGCGGACCGCACTGGGTGCAGGGCCGGATTTCTGCCTAGGCCTACAAGGCCCAGGCCTAGGGCCCCAGCCAGCTTAGGGACCCTTGTGGTGGAATCTTTACATAAGCTCGAAAGCCTGGCTTGATGGTTCAAGATGGTTGGAGGGCCCAAAATGCGAAGCGCCTAGGGGCCCTGGGTCTCTTAAGTCCGGGCCTGACTGGGTGACACCAAACCTAGTTACGCCTCTGTCTATAACTCTATACATACATCCAAATTTCATCGTTTGTTATTTACTTTTCATTGGCAAACCTCGTCTTCTACTAACACCGATGTATTTAAATCGAGGCAATATCATAAAAATAAAAAATCTTTGCTCAACATTACATGGCCCCGTGGAATCTATCATAATTTTCAACCAGTCCTGAATAGTGCGGATTCAAACTTGGTGCTGATCATGTTATGAAATGAGAACCACTGGGGGTTAAAATATATCAGTGAATGTCAACCTACGTCACCTGATTTAAAAGTTGTAGGCGAGATGAAGGCCACACGCCACACAGGTCCATACCGCTAGCATGGCTCTGGGGCTGCCTGGAGTCGGCAGATAACAACATGGGGTTCATCGTCCTTGGGCTGGAGGTCAGCGAACCGTGACGTAATCCGGCAATCTGACCTATAGCTAGGTCAGACCTGGGAGGTTTAAAGACCCGATTCGAGATTAGCGCGACTCTTACTAATGGCATTGACTCAGTGAGTAGACAAGCTGAAATATTTGAAGACAATCGCTTTCTCAGTGTTTTTAGGGGATCACTTGTCACTTGATATCTAATCAATTGATTGGACTTGCTTGACACGACTCACGACTGACTGACACATTTAAGAGAGTTATTGTTGTTGTGTGGGAGTGAAGCGAATCATATCGCTGGCACTATTATAAGTAAACACTCGAACATGTGTTTGTCGTAAGGAAACTACAGAATAATAATATCTAGTTTCCCAAGAAAAGTAATTTAGAAAATAATGATTTAATAGGAACAATTTTACAGGAAACGAATACAAGGGGCAGTAGAACAACGAAAAGATCACTACCTTCCCAGGAACAATGGCAACCCTCCCGGGAACAATGACAACATTCCGGGAACAATGTCAACCTTCCTGTGAACAATGTCAACATTCCCGGGAACAATGTCAACCTTCCTGGGAACAATGTCAACATTCCCGGGAACAATGTCAACCTTCTCGGGAACAGTGAAAACCTTCCGGGAACAATGACAATCAACAAAGTCATGGGGAGTAAACAAAGGAAATAATTGTAATTTAATTCATATCATCTTGTCATACGTAAAAGGCGTATTTTTCCTGGTTACTATAAGGCTTCAGGGGCATTAACACTAGACACAGCTGCTATCAAACTCTACAACAGGAGCGTTTAGAATAGGTGGTCGATATGTGCAGTTCATCCGTTGTTCCTTCTTGCCACAGCGTGAGTGTATCTCTGTCCACATCGGCCAAGCCGGAGTCCAGATTGGTAACGCCTGCTGGGAGCTCTACTGCCTTGAGCATGGTATCCAGCCAGATGGTCAGATGCCATCAGACAAAACCATTGGAGGTGGTGATGACTCATTCAACACGTTCTTCAGTGAGACTGGTGCAGGCAAACATGTACCAAGGGCTGTATTCATTGATCTGGAACCCACTGTCATTGGTAACAATTTTGTAACTGTTATATTCTATAAGGTTATTCATCGTTTGTGCCATGTATTGTCAGCGTAAACTGTCACCACCCTCATCTAACATAGTCGTATGTGGTATTAATTGCAAGGATTCAACATGACCTATTTTTTTCATGTCATCAGTGTCCTCAGTCCCCAACGCCACCTAAATTAAATGTCATCGGCCTATTGTCATTTAACTTCAACACCATCAGCTCCCGATTCATCAGTCCGTGCTTTTATCTGTAACCAATGTCACCTTAATTCAACGTCTTTTGTTTACAACCTCATCTGACGTCAGTGACAGCTATAATAGGGAAAAACTATCATTAGCTCACCATTTTTAGTTAAGTTTCAAGAAGTCTATATATAACCACCTAAAGCAGACTGCCATGGAAATAGTTTAGTGACCATTTCCTTTACTGGCTTTTTGAACAGCACTCTGGTTTAATACCAGAATAAATTGCAACCTTGGAATGAACTAATGAAACCATCTCATCACAGATGAGGTTCGAACTGGCACCTACAGGCAGTTGTTCCACCCTGAACAATTGGTCACTGGCAAGGAGGATGCTGCTAACAACTATGCCAGAGGTCATTACACCATAGGGAAGGAAGTGGTGGACCTGGTTCTTGACCGGACCAGGAAGCTGGCTGACAACTGCACGGGGCTACAGGGATTCCTTCTGTTCCACAGGTAACATAAACACTCCCACTCACAGGTAACACGTACACAGCACTCCCACTCACAGGTAACACGTACACAGCACTCCCACTCACATGTAACATGTACACATCACTCCCACTCACATGTAACACGTACACAGCACTCCCACTTCCCACTCACAAACAACATGTAAACAGCACTCCCACTCACATTAACATGTACAAAGCACTCCCACTCACAGGTAACATGTACACATCACTCCCACTCACAGGTAACATGTACACAGCACTCCCACTTCCCACTCACAAGTAACATGTACACAGCACTCCCACTCTCATTTAACATGTACACAACTCACACTCACATTAACATGTACACAACACTCCCACTCACAGATTATAGTACACACGTGGACATTATCTTAAAAAGTAGCATATACAATGGCATAATCTGTCACATACATCATTTGTCACATGGAATATCTGTCACTCCAAGTTCGTTGGTACCCATGATCGTTGGTACCCATGATCGTTGGTACCCATGATCGTTGGTACCTATGGTACCCATGATCGTTGGTACCTATGGTACCCATGATCGTTGGTACCTATGATCGTTGGTACCCATGATCGTTGGTACCCATGATCGTTGGTACCCATGATCGATGGTACCTATGATCGTTGGTACCCATGATCGTTGGTACTCATGATCGTTGGTACCCATGATCGTTGGTACCCATGATCGTTGGTACCCATGATCGTTGGTACCCATGATCGTTGGTACCCATGATCACAACAGAGTTGTAAGTGGAAGTATCAAATCCTCCCTATGGTTGTACCACTAAATGGGCAGCACTTTTATTTCCATGTTGATACGGATGATTTTATCACGCTCTGTTATTTCAGCTTCGGTGGTGGAACTGGTTCCGGTTTCTCGTCCCTCCTTATGGAGCGCCTGTCTGTGGACTATGGGAAGAAATCTAAACTCGAGTTTGCCATATATCCAGCACCTCAGGTGAGTAAATATATCCAACAGCCCACGTATACAAGTACAAGGCACTTTAGCCTATAGCAGCCCGAGTAGGTTCATTCATCCTGAACGAGAGGTACACTTATTTTTATTCTACCATCCACCTCTTTTTTTGTTAAAGATGCTTCAGGGGAAATCTATATCAATATACATAATTTCCGTGGTCTGTATGTATGGATGTAACTAGGTGGCGCTGCGAAATTTGTAATGCTGTTAGGTGGCGCTGCGATCGATTTTGTTTTATAGTGCTGCACCGAAAATAACTCTTTTCGAACGTTCCGCATAACATTGTTCAATATGATAATAGATGAATAAAATAAAAATAAATAAAATAAATGAAAGTTCTGTATTACGTTATTTTTTAATCTGATGAGTATTTATTTTGAAAACTTCCGTCATTTTTGACGGGTGATATAATTCTAGTATATATATATATAATTCACCAGAAATTAGGACAAGCACAAGAAGCCACCAAATAAGCATGACGAATGACACTCGCTTGGGTCGACCAATCACAGTTAATGTTTGGCAAGCGAGGATGGTGCAGGGTGGGTGCAAGTAACAGCAACCGCAGAGCGCATGTCTCGAGACCAACAATGTGTAGGCAGTTACCCCCACCCCCACCCCCCCCGACGTTCACTCGCTGTTGTTCTCATTTCTTCGTGCTGCTGTTTGTGTCCTCCCCCCCCCCATTTTTTTTCTTTGCACTATCTATGACCAAGTCTGGGGCGTATGCAACGCCGCGGGGCGTAACTAGTTATTTAAATTCCCGTAAGCCCTGTGTTATGTCCACTGTGCTAAGGAAGGTGAAGAGTCAATATAACAAACTACACAGTTATATGCATTATATTAAACAGACAAAGTAAGTTCATCTCACAGCCTCAAAAAATAATTTCTTTTCTCTCTGAGAAATATTGCAAGCTTTTGATGAATCCAACTACTCCGCCGACATTTGTATCATTTCAATCTGGTGAGTGTTTGAATACTTTGCCTTATACTGGAAATATTCAAACAAATCCCACGACACTCATTATGGGCGGCAAAGTAAGATTTCTACAAGAAAATTTATTTCAACATGTTACAACATCAAACTTTTCGCGGGACGCGGTGGTCGAGTGGCAGCGCGCTCGACTGGCGTGCCGATGGTCACGGGTTCGAATCCATGTCGAGGCAAGGATTTGTTCCCGGGGTCCTAGGGCGTCCCTGAGTCACCCAGCTCCGAATGGGTACCTAACACTAGTTAGGCGGCTGGGTGATGCGTGGAACCCACAAAGCCGTGGCCTGTGATCGCTGCATCACTTGCCAACAGATCATCTGTCATGGTCTGTGGACGCAATTGTCTTCTGCATAGAAGGAACGTCTGTATTGATAAGTTAAGTTCTGATGTGCGCCTCAGTTTTTTTTTCATGAATCCTGCTGTTTTAGATCTCATTTTTTCATGAATCCACAAATTTCAGATCTCAGTTTTTTTCATAAAACCTTAAATTTCAGATCTCATATCTTTCACGAAACCCCAAATTTCAGATCTCCACTGCTGTCGTTGAGCCCTACAACTCCATCCTGACCACCCACACCACACTGGAACACTCTGACTGTGCCTTCATGGTGGACAATGAGGCCATCTACGACATCTGTCGCCGTAACCTTGACATTGAGAGACCAACTTACACCAACTTGAACCGTCTTATCGGCCAGATTGTCTCGTCCATCACTGCATCCCTCAGGTAAGCCATCTTAAGCTAATGGTTAGATTTGCTTTTATCATTCTTCCAATATTTGATAAATTTGAGTATATGTGAGATAGATTGTGATGCAATCAATATTTTCTTACTTAATTATTTTCTAGGTTTGATGGTGCCCTGAATGTTGACTTGACTGAGTTCCAGACCAACTTGGTGCCATACCCACGTATCCACTTCCCATTGGCCACGTATGCTCCAGTCATATCAGCCGAGAAGGTAGACAAATCTGGTGCCCGTCATTTGTCGATCACAAAACAGAAATTGAAAAGGAAAAAAAACGATTTCAAAGGGGCTGTCCATAAATGACGTCACGCGATTTTGGCCGATTTTTTCACCCTCCTCCCCCCTCTTCACACGTAGTCACTTAAAGTTAGACCTCCCCTTTCAATATTACGTCACTTCCTAATTCAGCTGAAAGCTATACACACTTAACACTATACATTTTTAAATACAATTTTCGAAATGAAAATCGTTTTTCTTTCTTCACTATTCCCCTTTCCTTTCTGCCTGCATGTGTTTTAGTACATACACAACCACAGCACAAAGTTGTACAAATCACGTCATCAAATTTCAGGCCTACCACGAGCAGCTGACCGTGGCAGACGTGACCAACTCGGTGTTCGAGCCAGCCAATCAGATGGTCAAGTGCGACCCACGTCACGGCAAGTACATGGCGTGCTGCCTTCTGTATCGAGGTGATGTGGTGCCCAAGGATGTCAATGCCGCCATTGCAGCAATCAAGACCAAAAGATCAATACAGTTTGTTGACTGGTGCCCCACGGGGTTCAAGGTCAGGCTTGTTGTTGTTTACAGGTGTTTCCAGTCATTATTCACATGGCGAAGTGCACCTCCTTGAAAATCTTTGGAAATAGTTCAAATCTCTATAATAAAGAAGTAAAGTTTGCAGAGAAGTTTCTTAATTAAATAATTAAAAAGTGGCTGTACAATATACACCTGTGGTCCACGGAGATGTGCTTGATGGTCCGCGAGCAAAGGGTGAAATTTCAATTTTTAAAAATTAAAAACACGAAAGGGTTTAATGTTGTCACTTTTTGAATATATTGATAAATGTTAATCACTTGATTGCAATAGCATAGATGCGAAAATAATGTTTTGATTTTATGTTTTGTTGCCCTATACCGGAAATCACATGATTCTAGAAGACTATATTTGTTATATTAACATTTTAAAAATGTTAAATTAATATCACAACTATTTAGTAAATACATTTATTAAATTGATTGAACACATGGATACATTTCTAATAAAGAAAACAACCTAACAAAAGGACGCCAATGATTCCTCATACTCATCCTCACAAACTATGTGTGAATCCAAATCAATTCTTGAGTTAAAAAGACGAATTGCCTTACGACGGTACGATAAAGAATTTTCGCGCTTGAGATTTATATGCGTCATTGTAAATGATTAACCCAGATCAGATTGTGTAATATGCCAGCAAGTTCTTGCTAATAAAACAATGAAACCTGCAAATGTCCGAAGACATCTTAAGTCGCATTCGGTCGCAATAGTAGCGATTGGGCTAAAACTAAACTTAGAGACGCTTTGAGAAACCATTGGAATACTTTCTGCGCAAAAAATATGCACTTGATAGTCAGAAGTCCTGTATACGACAAGCAACCAATGTCTATGAAAACTCAATAAGAGTATTATTTTTGGTGGCTTTACGAGTTGCACAGGCCAAAAAGCTTGGTTATATATGGTGGAAAGTGTTTAAAAGACTATTTGAATTACGTGATGTTGTTAGAGAGTTTCTTGTAGAAGAACAAAATCAAAGCTTATTGATCATTTGAACGCTAGGTGTTCTGGCTTACTTATCAAACAGTTTTGAAGAGCTGAATAAACTTAATTCATCTCTGCAAGCAAAGCAGACACATTTTATTACTCTCAGCGACAAATTGCCGCGTTTACAAAAAAGCTTGATCTTTGGAAAACAAGATTATTTAAGAGTAAATTTGACATGTTTGATTAACTACAAATTTACCGATAAACCAGAAAATTTTGAAAACAAAACACAACTGTTGATAAATTTGATTTCGGACCATATTCAATCACCGCAGGATCAATTTAACTTCTACTTTGGTGATTTGAACGTTCAGAGTTTTTCGTTAATTTCCCCTCCGCTTCTTGCACGCATTTACACATTAAATTTACCAATATCGAATTTAAACAAACTCATTGAACTGACCAGTGATGCTACTTTGAATATGTTGCATATGTTGCTTGGTGAAATTTAGGAGTCCTCAGAACTGTTTCAGAAAGGTTATAAAATACTTTTACCCTTCGAAAAATCCTATCTTTGTGAATGTGGATTTTTTGCAATGGTTTCAATCAAAACAAAACATCGTTCCCAACTTGAAGTTTAAGATGAACTACGATGGAGTCTTTCAAGTATTACACCCTGTTTGGATGTGCTGTGCTCAAATGTGCAAACTCCAGACTCACATTTTTAAAAAAACAGCAACTAATGTAGCAGTTTTACTAATACTAATACTAACTACTGTTCATGACATTGCGTTTTTTATATTAAGTAATAAGAATTGAATAATACTATAAGTATAAGTATAAGTCTAGTATCAGTGACATTTGTTCGTTACAAAAGAAAACTGTTACAATCTGTTTCCATTCAATATTGCTTAGGAGCATGAAAATCGTAGCATTTTAGTATATTGTTACTAACTAACATGTATACTAGTAACTAGTTATATACGAAGTATGATTAGACATAAATTTCCAGCATGGCAGTAGCACACTTTTCAGTAGTGGTCCGTGGCTAAGAGTACTTAGACACAATTTTTTCAAGTTGTCCTTGAATCTCAAATGTTTGAGAACCACTGATATACACATTACAAACAAGCTGTACAATTTACACATTACAAACTAGCTGTACAATTTGTTTCTGTTTACAGGTCGGCATCAACTACCAGCCCCCAACTGTTGTCCCAGGTGGAGATCTGGCCAAGGTGCAGCGGGCTCTCTGCATGCTCAGCAACACCACCGCCATAGCCGAGGCCTGGGCCAGACTGGACCACAAGTTCGACCTCATGTATGCCAAGAGGGCGTTTGTTCATTGGTCAGTAAGACATTATATTCTTTCCCACCCCAAGCACACCCCCACTGCAAGCACACACCACTCCAAGCACACACCCACTCCAAGCACACACCCACTCCAGCACACACCCACTCCAAGCACACACCCACTCCAGCACACACCCACTCCAAGCACACACCACTCCAAGCACACACCCACTCCAAGCACACACCCACTCCAACCACACACCCACTCCAACCACACATCACTCCAAGCACACACCCACTCCAAGCACACTATCACTCCAAGTACACCCCCACTCCAAGCACACACCACTCTAAAAACACCCCCACTCCAAGCACACATCACTCCAAGCACACCCCCACTACAAGCACACCTCCACACCAAGCACACTACCACTCCAAGCATACACCCACTCCAAACACACACACACTCCAAGCACACACCACTCCAAGCACACACCCACTTCAACCACACACCCACTCCAAGCACACATCACTCCAAGCACACCCCACTCCAAGCATACACCCACTCCAAGCACACCCCCACTCCATGCATACACCCACTCCAAACACACACACACTCCAAGCACACACCCTATCCAAGCATACACCCCATCCAAGCAGACATCACTCCAAGCACACACTACTCCAAGCACACACCACTCCAAGCACACAGCCACTCCAAGCATACACCACTCCAAGCACACATCACTCCAAGCACACATCACTCCAAGCACACATCACTCCAAGCACACATCACTCCAAGCACACATCACTCTAAGCACACATCACTCCAAGCACACATCACTCCAAGCACACATTACTCCAAGCACACATCACTCCAAGCACACATCACTCCAAGCACACATCACTCCAAGCACACACCCACTCCAAGCACACACCCCATCCAAGCACACACCCACTCCAAGCACACACCCCATCCAAGCAAACACCCACTCCAAGCACACACCCCATCCAAGCACACACCCTGCACCCTCTCCTTTAACTGGCAGACTTTGCCTTGACCATCACTAAAGTAACCTTACCTATATCTACAACTTGGATATTGTATTCCTGAATATACGATACAACAGTCTAATTGTGCCTGTTTGTTTTCAACAGGTATGTTGGTGAGGGTATGGAGGAGGGTGAGTTCTCAGAGGCCCGTGAAGATCTGGCTGCCCTGGAGAAGGACTATGAGGAGGTTGGTGTGGAGTCCGTTGAAGGAGAGGGTGAGGAGGGGGATGAATACTGACCTCGTGTGGACACCTGGGACGTTTGGACAGGTGTGTCATCCGCAAACAATGATGACGTCATCAGTGATACTCTCTGTCCTAACATACGGTTACACATCTTGTGTTGAGAGAGACAAGAGAGAGAGAGAGAGAGGACCTCAGATTATTTTAATACTGCACACAGAATAATGGCTTTAATTTTTTTAAACCATTTTATTGATTTGTTACTTTTAAGCTATGGAATGTTTCAGTAGTTTCACTAACCCGAAAATTTGTATTTGATCCTTTAAATATAGTTGATGGCTGGCCAATCTTGTAGATTGTTGTAAATTCTGGGAATTGTTGGGTTGGGCCGAGGAGAAGGTGAACTAACTTTTCTCTATGAGAGAAGGTGGTTGTAAGGAGATATAATTGTGTCGTCAAGTATTGCATGTTGAGGCTAGGTCACCACAAAGCTGTCTCAGTTGTTACCAAAGCTGTCTCGGCTGTTACCAAAGCTGTCTCAGCTGTTACCAAAGCTGTCTCGGCTGTTACCAAAGCTGTCTCAGATGTTACCAAAGCTGTCTCGGCTGTTACCAAAGCTGTCTCGGCTGTTACCAAAGCTGTCTCAGCTGTTACCAAGCTGTCTCAGCTGTTACCATAGTTGTCTCAGCTGCTACCATAGTTGTCTCAGCTGTTACCAAAGCTGTCTCAGCTGTTACCAAAGCTGTTTTCAGCTGTTACCAAAGCTGTCTCAGCTGATACCAAAGTCTCCACCTGATCAAAGATGATAATGTATTTCAGAACTTTATTCTAGCTGTGAAACATGACAAAACGAGATTGCATTAATTTATCATGTTTTTTTTTCTTTCTAACAACTCATTTATCCACTTAAAGTTAAAGTATTAAAAGCATTTCAGTTTCCAATTCAGTTGAACATTATTGCGTCATAATATATATATATATATATATATATATATATATATATATATATATATATATATATATATATATATATATATATAAAACTGATTTTTGATGCCTTGATTTCCATTATTAATTATTTGTTGCAATATTACGGTTTCATTTGAATTAAAATACACTTTTATTAAAGCAATATTAAACAAATAATAAATCCAATCTCAGCGTCTTCATCTTTACTTGAATTGTTCATGGGTATCGTGACATTTGTTCATGTCAATGTTCAGTGCTTTCATTATATATGACTTCTAATGTCCTGTGCTGTGAAGTATGATTAGGAAATATTTATTGTTTATATTCAGTGCTGTCAACCTCAGAGTATCACGTTGTGGGTTCAAATGAATTCAGAACAAATTCATTTCATAATCACTCACAACACAGTCAAGTACCAAGAGGAATATGCTTACAATGATGTTACAAAAAAGATCTCTCATAGCTCACAATTCTAAAGAGACGAGAGTCGAACACTCAGATGACCTTGCACAAAGCTGCTTTTTCCCAATTTAATGACCGCTAGGTGTACTGGAAAGAAGAAAAGATGATCATTTATATTTAAAAGTATGAACTATGAGGCACGGTGGCTTAGATCCAATAGAATGGCTTGTCAGCATGAACTAATTTATGTGTGGAAAACGTCACATTCGTAATATAAATTTTGAGGAAGTTTATATACGATTTTTTGTTTGGTGGAAAAAAAAACTCTTTAAAATCTATATGATCTACCAATCTCTAAATGATCTAAATGTTTATAACTAGTGGAACTAACCAACGTTTAGAATGTCTAAGATATATGATGCTAAAAGTAATCTATATACAATATATAAAAGTCAAAGCATGTATGTATGTATGTCCTTTATAGCTGACTAAACCATTCATCCGATCGCCATGAAACTTTTGGAGACTTTTGAGTATGCTCCTGAGATGGTAACTGGCAACTTTTTTTTGCAAGATTTAACACTCATGGGGCGCTGGGCGCCCATAATATGATTTTTTTCTTATATGAGTTATATAAAAATTACTTTAAGCGTTAGCTATTAGGTAAATTGATGGATCTTAACCAAACTTTGTATATAACAACTTGGTAGCCAATATTGAAATACTATAGGCACTAATTTCCTAATGTCGATTTCTTCGGGGCTGGGGGCCCAAAATATCTTGTTTCATAAACGTTTAAGGCTTTATTCCCCATTTAAGTATTACAGATCTAGATGAATACAGAGAAATATATCCGCTATGAAAATGATTGAAATAAACAGGTTTTTTGAACTTGACATCTTGCACTAATTGGGGCATGGGGCCCTTAATGTCGTTTTTTGCTTATATGAGCTATATAAAATAGTTTATGTGATAGCTACTGAGTAAATTAATGGATCTTAACCAAATTTTGTATACAAAAACTTGGAAGCCCATATTAAAATAAAAAGGGCACTGCACGTCTAATGTCCAATCGTTCAGGCCTGGGGGCCCCAAATGTCTTTTTTTCGAATTTGATTGAGATATTATATACCATTCTATTGTTATCGATTTTGAGAAATATATCCATGATGGAACTGAATTAAAATGAACAGCATTTTAAAATTTACATCTTAGATCGAATGGGTCGGGGGCCCCAAATGTCTTCTTTTTTTTTGTATACTCTAAGATATTATCTCCCACTCAGTTTTTAAAGAACTTCAGAAACATATCAATGATGAAACTGAATTTAAATGAACTGGTTTTCAAAATGTACATCTTGAACTGAATGGGCCCGGGGGCCTCTTAATGTATTTTTTCCTCATATTAGCTATATAAAAATAGTTTAAGTGTTAGATAATGAGAAAATAACTTGATTTTGACCAAACTCCGTATTTAAAAACTTAAGAGCCTATATTAAACTACTATAGGGCACTGAACTCATAATGTCGATTTCCTCGGGGTTGGGGGCCTTAAATGTGTATTTTTTTACAAAACTTTTAATATTGTATTCCCCATTCAATTTTACACGATATTGGGAAATGTAGATACATAGATATATTTGTTATGAAATTGATTGAAATGAACAGATTTTCGAACTTCATATGTTAAACTTATGGGTTCAAAGACCCTTAAATTAATTCCTTTTTTAACTATATGTATTCCTTTTTACTGAGATCGTTGCAACGCACGATGGGTCTGCTAGTCTTCTATATACATAAAAGTCAAAGTATGTATGTATGTATGTCCTTTATAGCTTACTAAACCATTCATGCGAACTCAATGAAACTTTTGGAGATTTTTTAGTACGCTCTTTTGGTGGTCAGTGGCTACTTTTTTTGTGCAAAATGTAACACTCATGGGGCATCGGGGGCCCATAATATGATTTTTTCTTATATGAGCTATATAAAAATTAGTTTAAGTGTT
This sequence comes from Ampullaceana balthica, assembly GCA_944989445.1. Lineage (NCBI taxonomy): Eukaryota > Metazoa > Mollusca > Gastropoda > Lymnaeidae > Ampullaceana > Ampullaceana balthica. Next base: position 42,217 of record CALYLW010001239.1, on the reverse strand, counting down.
TTCTATTAGGTAAATTGATGGATCTTAATCAAACTTTGTATATAACAACTTGGTAGCCAATAATGAAATACTATAGGGCACTCATTTCCTAATGTCCATTTCTTCGGGGCTGGGGGCCCAAAATGTCTTTTTTCATAAACGTTTAAGATTATATTCCCCATTCAATTATTAAAGATAGTGAGAAATATATATAAATATATCCACTATGAAATTGATTGAAATAAACAGGTGTTTTGAACTTGACATCTTGCACTAAATGGGCCCTTGGGCCCTTAATGTCATTTTTTGCTTATATGAGCTATATAAAAATTAGTTTATGCGTTAGCTACTGACTAAATGAATGGATCTTAACGAAATTTTGTATATAAAAACTTGGTAGCCCATATTAAAATAACAAAAGGCATTGCACTTCTAATGTCCAATTGTTCAGGGCCGGCGGCCCAAAATGTCTTTTTTCGAATATGTTTGAGATATTATTTGCTATTCTATTTTAACGATCTTGAGAAATATACCATGATGAAACTGAATTAAAACGAACAGCATTTTGAAATTTACATCTTAGATCGAATGGCCGGGGGCCCCAATGTCTTTTTTAGTATACTCTAAGATATTATCTCCCACTCAGTTTTCAACGAACTTGAGAAATATATCATAATGAAACTGAATTTAAATGAAAAGATTTTCAAAATGTACATCTTGAACCGAATGGGCCCGGGGGCCCCTTAATGTATTTTTCCTTATATTAGCTATATAAAAATTAGTTTAAGTGTTAGACAATGAGAAAAGACCAAACTCGGTATATAAAAACTTAAGCGCCTTTATTAAATTACTATAGGGCACTGAACTCCTAATGTCGATTTCCTCGGGGGCTGGGGGTCTTATGTATTATATAGATAAATATATTTTTATATTTGTTATGAAATTGATTGAAATGAACAGATTTTCGAACTTCATATGTTAAACTGATGGGCCTGGTGACCCTTAATGTAATTCCTTTTTACACGCTTTTATTTAAGTCACATTGTTTGTATGTTGTATCCATCCATCCATCCTTCCTTCAAATCTTGAAACGTAAAATTAAACCACTTCTGATGGTCCTAGAGATCTCAAAATTTTACCACAGATAGATCTTGGATGACAATGCATTGTATCAAAATTTCAGATCGATCGAATGTACTGTAATTAAATTAATCAATTTTTATTTTATCTCTATTTATCACTATTTAGAATGTATAGTCGTCTGCTAGAGTTGACCTCCACGGCTCACTGGTTTCACTCCAACCCTCGTTTACCAAATTCCCGTGTTTACATCAAGGGCAGGGGAGATCAGCGCGTTTCAGTCTGTAAATGTTTGTAAATAAAAGCGTGTCCTTTTTTAAAAAAGATTTTTTTACATTTTACTTATTTTATTATTATTACACGCTTTTATTTAAGTCACACTGTTTGTATGTTGTATCCATCCATCCATCCCTCCTTCAAATCTTGAAGCGTAAAATTAAACCACTGCTGATGGTCCTAGAGATCTCAAAATTGTACCACAGATAGATCTTGGAGGACAATGCATTGTACCAAAATTTCTGATCGATCGAATGAACAGTAATTAAATTAATCAATTTTTAGTTTATCTCTATTTATCTCTATTTTTACACGATTTTATTTAAGTCACAATGTTTGTATGTTGTATCCATCCATCCTTCCATCCATCCACCCTTCCTTCAAAACTTGAAACGTAAAATTATACCACTTCTGATGGTCCTAGAGATCTAAAAATTTTACCACAGATAGATCTTGGATGACAATGCATTGTATCAAAATTTCAGATCGATCGAATGTACCGTATTGAAATTATTGCATTTTAGTTTATCTATAGTCTATATATAAGCATCGGTACCCGTCTGCTTTGTTGACATCCATGAGTTCACCACGTGAACTGAACACCGCGGTATAAAACGTTGGGCGGGCACTTATGAGGTGTTTGGTATAAAAAAAAATAGTGGTAAAAAAGATGTGTGGGCTTCAGACGTGAATTTTAAAGAGTTTTTATTATAAGTTTTAAAAAATAGCTGTAAAAACAAAGTTTTTGACTATAAATCCCTTATATATGAGACATAACTAAAAGTAGTGATTATGTTAAAAGCGTGTCCTTTTTTTAAAAAAAAGATTTTTAAAATATTTATTACACGCTTTTATTTAAGTCACACTGTTTTTATGTTGTATCCATCCATCCATCCATCCTTCCTTCAAATCTTGTAACGTAAAATTAAACCACTGCTGATGGTCCTAGAGATCTCAAAATTTTACCACACATAGATCGTGGATAATAATGCATTGTATCAAAATTTCAGATCGATCGAATGTACCGTAATTAAATTAATAAATTTTTAGTTTATCTCTATTTATCACTATTTTTAGAATGTATAGTAGTCTGCTAGAGTTGACCTCCACGGCTCACTGGTTTCACTCCAGCCCTGGTTTACCGAATTCCCGTGTTTACATCAAGGGCAGGGGAGATCAGCGCGTTTCAGTCTGTAAATGTTTGCAAATAAAAGCGTGTCCTTTTTAAAAAAACATTTTTTTACATTTTACTTATACAAGCTTTTATTTAAGTCACACTGTTTGTATGTTGTATCCATCCTTCCCTCAAATCTTGTAACGTAACATTAAACCACTTCTGGTGGTTCTAGAGATCTCAAAATTTTACCACAGATAGATCTTGGATGACAATACATTGTATCAAAATTTCAGATCGATCTAATGTACCGTATTTAAATTATTGCATTTTTAGTTTATCTTTATATAAGCATCGGTACCCGTCTGCTTTGTTGACATCCATGAGTTCACCACGTGAACACATCACCGTGGTATAAAACGTTGGGCGGGCGCTTATGAGTTGTTTGGTATAAAAAAAAATAGAGGTAAAAAAAGATGTGTGGGCGTCAGACGTGAAATGTAAAGAGTTTTTATTATAAGTTTTAAAAAATAGCTGTAAAAACAAAGTTTTTGACTATAAATCCCTTATGTATGAGACGTAATTAAAAGTAGTGATTATGTTAAAAGCGTGTCCTTTAAAAAAAAAGATTTTTTAAATATTTTATTAACTATATGTATTCCTTTTTACTGAGATCGTTGCAACGCACGATGGGTCTGCTTGTCCTCCTATATAACAAAAGGCTATGTTCCGAGCGGTCATCGATAGCGATTGGTCCCTCAAACACATATGACTCCTACAGCCAATCATATTGAACACGTTTACGCGGACGTTCAAAACGAGTTATTTTTGGAGCAGTATATCTTCCAAGACTTTATTTTGAGTTATGCGCGTTGGGATTTATAGTCAAAAGCTCTGTTTTTACGAGTTATTTACTTTAACTATAATGAATAGTATTTTTGACCTTATGCACATGTATGCCGGTCGAGATGGCTGTTGGAGGGGAGTTACAACATGCCACCGAACGGTGGCGGAACGTCCTTGGACGGGTTTTGTCGCTCGTCATGAATATTTGCTCTCAATTAAAACATTTCTTAATATTCCCTTCACCACGTTTAAAAAAAAATAAAAGTTGGTTAATGAACTTTATGAAAGATCAAAGTGACTATTAATTTATATTATGAAGGTTAGTTTATGAAATCATGGTCTGTCAAATGGGGCTTAATAATTTAGGAATGGGAGGGGGGGCAGGGGTTCTTTATTAGCTATATTGCCTCCCCCCCCCTCTTTATTAAATCCGCCCACTAACGCCATGACATATTGGGATTTAATTTTGATTTTTAAACTGAACAAAGGGTTTTAACTATAAAAATAGTCCGGCCACGGCTGAACGCTTTTTATATATATAGCCACAACGAAGGTGAACCGTATCGTCATGGGCTGGATTGATCAGTGTGGACTGGTTTGGTCAGTGTGGACTGGTTTGGTCAGTGTGGACTGGTTTGATCAGTGTGAACTGGTTTGATCAGTGTGGACTGGTTTGATCAGTGTGGACTGGTTTGATCAGTGTGGACTGGTTTGGTCAGTGTGGACTGGTTTGGTCAGTGTGGACTGGTTTGATCAGTGTGGACTGGTTTGATCAGTGTGAACTGGTTTGATCAGTGTGGACTGGTTTGATCAGTGTGGACTGGTTTGATCAGTGTGGACTGGTTTGATCAGTGTGGACTGGTTTGATCAGTGTGAACTGGTTTGGTCAGTGTGGACTGGTTTGATCAGTGTGGACTGGTTTGATCAGTGTGGACTGGTTTGATCAGTGTGGACTGGTTTGATCAGTGTGAACTGGTTTGATCAGTGTGGACTGGTTTGATCAGTGTGGACTGGTTTGATCAGTGTGGACTGGTTTGATCAGTGTGGACTGGTTTGGTCAGTGTGGACTGGTTTGGTCAGTGTGGACTGGTTTGGTCAGTGTGGACTGGTTTGATCAGTGTGGACTGGTTTGATCAGTGTGGACTGGTTTGATCAGTGTGGACTGGTTTGATCAGTGTGGACTGGTTTGATCAGTGTGGACTGGTTTGGTCAGTGTGGACTGGTTTGATCAGTGTGGACTGGTTTGATCAGTGTGGACTGGTTTGATCAGTGTGGACTGGTTTGGTCAGTGTGAACTGGTTTGATCAGTGTGAACTGGTTTGATCAGTGTGGACTGGTTTGGTCAGTGTGAACTGGTTTGGTCAGTGTGGACTGGTTTGATCAGTGTGGACTGGTTTGATCAGTGTGGACTGGTTTGATCAGTGTGGACTGGTTTGATCAGTGTGAACTGGTTTGGTCAGTGTGGACTGGTTTGGTCAGTGTGGACTGGTTTGGTCAGTGTGGACTGGTTTGGTCAGTGTGGACTGGTTTGATCAGTGTGGACTGGTTTGGTCAGTGTGAACTGGTTTGATCAGTGTGAACTGGTTTGATCAGTGTGGACTGGTTTGATCAGTGTGGACTGGTTTGATCAGTGTGGACTGGTTTGATCAGTGTGGACTGGTTTGATCAGTGTGGACTGGTTTGATCAGTGTGGACTGGTTTGGTCAGTGTGGACTGGTTTGATCAGTGTGGACTGGTTTGGTCAGTGTGGACTGGTTTGATCAGTGTGGACTGGTTTGGTCAGTGTGGACTGGTTTGATCAGTGTGGACTGGTTTGATCAGTGTGGACTGGTTTGATCAGTGTGGACTGGTTTGGTCAGTGTGGACTGGTTTGATCAGTGTGGACTGGTTTGGTCAGTGTGGACTGGTTTGATCAGTGTGGACTGGTTTGATCAGTGTGGACTGGTTTGGTCAGTGTGGACTGGTTTGGTCAGTGTGGACTGGTTTGATCAGTGTGGACTGGTTTGGTCAGTGTGGACTGGTTTGATCAGTGTGAACTGGTTTGATCAGTGTGGACTGGTTTGATCAGTGTGGACTGGTTTGATCAGTGTGGACTGGTTTGATCAGTGTGGACTGGTTTGGTCAGTGTGGACTGGTTTGATCAGTGTGGACTGGTTTGATCAGTGTGAACTGGTTTGGTCAGTGTGGACTGGTTTGATCAGTGTGGACTGGTTTGATCAGTGTGGACTGGTTTGATCAGTGTGGACTGGTTTGATCAGTGTGGACTGGTTTGGTCAGTGTGGACTGGTTTGATCAGTGTGGACTGGTTTGATCAGTGTGGACTGGTTTGATCAGTGTGGACTGGTTTGATCAGTGTGGACTGGTTTGATCAGTGTGGACTGGTTTGATCAGTGTGGACTGGTTTGATCAGTGTGGACTGGTTTGATCAGTGTGGACTGGTTTGATCAGTGTGGACTGGTTTGATCAGTGTGGACTGGTTTGGTCAGTGTTGACTGGTTTGATCAGTGTGGACTGGTTTGGTCAGTGTGGACTGGTTTGATCAGTGTGGACTGGTTTGATCAGTGTGGACTGGTTTGATCAGTGTGGACTGGTTTGATCAGTGTGGACTGGTTTGATCAGTGTGGACTGGTTTGGTCAGTGTGGACTGGTTTGGTCAGTGTGGACTGGTTTGATCAGTGTGGACTGGTTTGGTCAGTGTGGACTGGTTTGATCAGTGTGGACTGGTTTGATCAGTGTGGACTGGTTTGATCAGTGTGGACTGGTTTGATCAGTGTGGACTGGTTTGGTCAGTGTGGACTGGTTTGGTCAGTGTGGACTGGTTTGGTCAGTGTGGACTGGTTTGATCAGTGTGGACTGGTTTGATCAGTGTGGACTGGTTTGATCAGTGTGGACTGGTTTGATCAGTGTGGACTGGTTTGATCAGTGTGGACTGGTTTGATCAGTGTGAACTGGTTTGATCAGTGTGGACTGGTTTGATCAGTGTGGACTGGTTTGATCAGTGTGGACTGGTTTGGTCAGTGTGGACTGGTTTGGTCAGTGTGGACTGGTTTGGTCAGTGTGGACTGGTTTGATCAGTGTGAACTGGTTTGATCAGTGTGGACTGGTTTGGTCAGTGTGGACTGGTTTGGTCAGTGTGGACTGGTTTGGTCAGTGTGGACTGGTTTGATCAGTGTGGACTGGTTTGATCAGTGTGGACTGGTTTGATCAGTGTGGACTGGTTTGATCAGTGTGGACTGGTTTGGTCAGTGTGGACTGGTTTGGTCAGTGTGGACTGGTTTGGTCAGTGTGGACTGGTTTGGTCAGTGTGGACTGGTTTGATCAGTGTGGACTGGTTTGATCAGTGTGGACTGGTTTGATCAGTGTGGACTGGTTTGGTCAGTGTGGACTGGTTTGGTCAGTGTGGACTGGTTTGATCAGTGTGAACTGGTTTGATCAGTGTGGACTGGTTTGGTCAGTGTGGACTGGTTTGGTCAGTGTGGACTGGTTTGGTCAGTGTGGACTGGTTTGATCAGTGTGGACTGGTTTGATCAGTGTGGACTGGTTTGGTCAGTGTGGACTGGTTTGGTCAGTGTGGACTGGTTTGGTCAGTGTGGACTGGTTTGATCAGTGTGGACTGGTTTGATCAGTGTGGACTGGTTTGATCAGTGTGGACTGGTTTGGTCAGTGTGGACTGGTTTGGTCAGTGTGGACTGGTTTGATCAGTGTGGACTGGTTTGATCAGTGTGGACTGGTTTGGTCAGTGTGGACTGGTTTGATCAGTGTGGACTGGTTTGATCAGTGTGAACTGGTTTGGTCAGTGTGGACTGGTTTGGTCAGTGTGGACTGGTTTGATCAGTGTGAACTGGTTTGATCAGTGTGGACTGGTTTGATCAGTGTGGACTGGTTTGATCAGTGTGGACTGGTTTGATCAGTGTGGACTGGTTTGGTCAGTGTGGACTGGTTTGGTCAGTGTGGACTGGTTTGGTCAGTGTGGACTGGTTTGGTCAGTGTGGACTGGTTTGGTCAGTGTGAACTGGTTTGGTCAGTGTGAACTGGTTTGATCAGTGTGGACTGGTTTGGTCAGTGTGTGAACTGTGTGGATATAATGTAATATATTTAGTCCCAATAAATTGTTGGAATGTTGATCACAGTTTTCTATGTTGTATCCTTATATATAATATATATTAAGTTTACAAGAAGCTCCCAATAAAACTTATTTTATAAGTGTATAATAAAATTATCATATTCACATCATAGGAGATTCCACATAAATAACATTTAGACTATGAATTTATATATTGTTAACAGAAGAGTATTTTTAAAAAAGTGTGTGAGTGCAAAAGGGGGGGGGGCGACATCCACAAGAGTAATAAGGAGAGGGAAGTGCATGTAGATGGTGGTGCCCCTCGCGATCATTTATTGTATTATTTTGGAGACAGGGTGTATTTCTATAATTCTGTAGCACGTGTGGCATAGGTTCGCCATCACTGGCCTAGGACTTACAAGTTTTGCTTGACAAATCTCGTGATTCAATATTTCCCCAGTGTACTACATTTTAAAAATTTTGTATGATTGCTTTTTCTTAAACAAAGGAATCCTTTTAGTAAAAGTACAAAACGTTGTTTTTTTTCACCATAGTGTCTAGCTACCTATTACATACTCCATTGCCTCTATTGGGAGAGCTCCGTGGGCTGCTTTTCAATTGCACGCCTTGATTTTTATTCTTAATGGGTAATGGTAATGTAATGACTTCATTAACATTAACTAAAGTACGCAATTTAATATTTTTTAAAAATAAAAAAGCATTGATTTTTATATCAATTTATTTACGTATGTTTTATAATGCATATTTGACATAATACTTCTACTACAACCACACCTAAAATGTAAAGTTATAATATTCAATTATTATTATAAATTATTATTTAAGTTTAACAATTTGCAAAATCAAAATAAGAAATTTTAAATTACACCTGACTATGACCATGCCTTGTTTATGTGCTTACGTTTTTTAAGCTTAGCTAATATCTGTCTTTTTATTCTTGCGTTTTCTTTTTACTTATCAAAATAGATTCATAACAGTACAGAAATAGAGAAAAGGCGTACGTTATTTTCTCCCATGTCATGTGGTCGCGCCGCATCCATTACTTATTAACGGCCATTTTTGTTTATAGAAAGCTCCATGGAAACAGCCGCCAGAAGTGATAAAACTGCTGCGCACTACTCAACCAAGTCATTTCCAGATTCCCTGTTCGACACATCGCCGTCGTTTTTAGGGACTTCTAAAAAAATTTATAACTTTTTTCGCCTGTTTGATATATCAATCAAGTAAATCATGGTAAGTAAAATTTTAATGAATTTAGCATCCATACTTTATTTTGTCTTCACTGAATAGAGGCATATTTATTGACGTTAAGTAAAAATAATTATTGCATTGTTCAACCTCAGCCATCAGCATCATGACATTCACTAAGTACCGGCAAGCCGGAAGTGAAATTAACCGCGTTGACGTAGACTAGAAGTAGAATATTATCATGCCTTTTTATTTTTGACATTGTATCATACTTAACCAAATTGTTCAAAAATTATTTCATAACGCTGACAGATTATCAATTTCCTTTTACGCATAAAAATTTGCGGCATAATACTGTACTATATAGTAGAAAACCAATGACGTTTTTTTTTGAAATTTGAAAAAGCGTGGGCGAAGAAAGATGGTAGACGTCGGCCATTTTGTTTTGTATTAGTATGAGGTAAAGAAATGGACAAATGGTTTAAATGCTTTGTGTATTGTAAAATTATCATAGACAGTTTGTTTCTATTTTTAAGTTAACTATCATTAGCATTTGGGGTATGGCAATATACAGAATCAGTTAGCAAACCAACACTTACGATTTGAAATAATGTTCAGTGTTGCCAACGCGTTTTGTTAAGATTAAGTTTAAGAATAAGATTAATAAGAACAATTAAAATTTGAATCAAGATTGAACATTAGTCATTAGGTTAGGGCCTGTCTTACATTATTAAAGTTAAAGTACAGCTTTTGCAAAAATAAAAATCTTTTGTCAAAATTAAAATAAAACGATCCATGTAAATTATTTTTGATGTCCACAAAAAGAATGGAGTAAATTGTTTTGTTGATGCCTGGTGATGCCAGCTTTATAAAAAATACTTATGACACTGTCATTGTGTTTTGCCCAAAAAGTCTACTAACAGCACACACTTTCTGTGATCTGCCCCAGAAATACCCAGTATTCTTCACTCAGAATATGCAGAATAAATGTTTCAATGACACTTCAAAGCATATCTCCATTTTTAACTAGATTGCCTATTTCAATACTGGGTAGTTAACCTAGGCTAAAGAGCTCTTATAAAAAAATTTACAATTTGTATTCTCAGAAGCCAATTTTTGATACATTCGATTTTTATTTTTAAAAAATACATCTTCCTTGCAAAGGTAACTGAATAACAATTTACGATTGAATTGAGCAAACAGTTTATTATATTATAGTTATAGTAAATAGATTTCATTTAGTAATCGCCATGTTTGTTATCAAGCATAACCCAAACATTCTATTAAAGTTTACTTTCACCGCTATATAAATATTTTTTATAAAGAACGACATACTGTATTCTAAAACTTGTAATGTTATTTTTTTTAAAGAGGTGTACATTCTTAAAGGCATCTTTTTTTTTAAAATATAAACTGCTGTTGAGCATTGGTTGCACTTAAAATTTTATAAGCTAAATAATTACAACTGCTGGCTCTCAAATTTAAAAAAACAAACAATTCTTTTCATCTCCTCAATCTAAACAACTGTTTGGGTGATCATTGATTTTATATAAAACTAGCAGACCCGTCGTGTGTTGCAACGATCTCAGTAAAAATGAATACGTTTAAAGAAACCAATGGGTGTTATGTTTAAATACAATTATGCAGAAACCTTCGCGGAAGAGTGGAAAAAATTCCAACTTTCATAGCAAACGGATAAATAAATTAATAATTAAATAAGCGTACAGCAGAAGAAGGAACAGGCCCGACCCCAAAATGAGTGATAATATAGTTTTTTTTATTGCCATTGTTCTCAAGCTATATTCCTCAATATCGTGTAAAATTGAATATGGGACAATTATTAAAGTTCACTAAAAAGACATTTGGGGCCCTCAGCTCCGAGGGAATGGACATAAGGAGTTCAGTGCACTATAGTAATATATGCTCTTAAGTTTTTATATTCTAAGTTTGGTCAAAATCCAGTTATTTTCTTATTATCTAACGCTTAAACTACTCTTTATATAGCTAATATAGGGGGGAAATGACATTAAGGGGCCCCCGGCCCATTCTGTGCAAGATGTCAACTTCAAAATCCTGTTCATATTAATTCAGTTTTATTGTGGATATATTTCTCAAGATCTTTAAAAATTGAATAGGAAAAATATCTTAAACATATACGGAAAAAAAGACATTTGGGGCCCCCTGCCCCGAAGATATTGACATCAGAAGTTCAGTGCCCTGTAGTATTTTAATATGGGCTTCCAAGTTTTTGTATACGAAGTTTGGTGAAGATCTATTCATTTACTCAGTAAATAACGCTTTAACTAATTTTTATATAGCTCGTATAAGCAAAATATGATATGGGCCCCCGGCGCCCCTTGAGTGTTAAATTTTGAAAAAAAGTAGCCAGTTACCATCCCGGGAGCATACTCAACAGTCTCGAAAAGTGTCATGACGATTGGGTGAATGGTTTAGTCAGCTAGCTATAAAGGATATGCGCACACACAGACGTACTTTGATTTTTACACGCTTTTATTTAAGTCACAATGTTTGTATGTTGTATCCATTTATCCTTCCATCCATCCTTCCTTCAAAACTTGAAACGTAAAATTATACCACTTCTGATGGTCCTAGAGATCTAAAAAAATTTACCACAGATAGATCTTGGATGACAATGCATTGTATCAAAATTTCAGATCGATCGAATGTACCGTATTGAAATTATTGCATTTTTAGTTTATCTATAGTCTATATATAAGCATCGGTACCCGTCTGCTTTGTTGACATCCATGAGTTCACCACGTGAACACAACACCGTGGTATAAAACGTTGGGCGGGCGCTTATGGGGTGTTTGGTATAAAAAAAATAGTGGTAAAAAAGATGTGTGGGCTTCAGACGTGAATTTTAAAGAGTTTTTGTTATAAGTTTTAAAAAATAGCTGTAAAAACAAAGTTTTTGACTATAAATCCCTTATATATGAGATAACTAAAAGTAGTCATTATGTTAAAAGCGTGTCCTTTTTAAAAAAAAAGATTTTTTAAATATTTAATTATTATATATGTAGATTGTAACCTTATAACATTTTTAAAAAGTAGAAGTTTGAGAATAGACCTACACAGCATCCAGTTATCTTTAGAAGAATATGCATGACATTTAAATCTTAACATTTAAGAAAATGTTTTTCTATTACTTTAAAAAAATTATTTACTCTTATTAAAGATTTTTTGTGTACCTTTGTACACCATTGTAATGGGAATTTTTTCTATTACTGAAACCTTAGAAGGGTACCACACATGACATATGAGGATTAGCTCATAATTTTATAAAAGCACGCTGCTAAAACTTAAATACTACCTACTTAATTTTTGACCAGATGCTTAAAAAATTATTCTTTAACTGTGTGGCTTTTAAACTTCTGGTTACAAGTAGCTGAGCAGAAATATTTTTCTGTATTTCAAAAATCCCTGTTCTTTTTTTCTTTTTTAGCGTGAGTGTATTTCTATCCATGTTGGCCAAGCTGGAGTCCAGATTGGTAATGCCTGCTGGGAGCTCTACTGCCTTGAGCATGGTATCCAGCCAGATGGTCAGATGCCATCAGACAAAACCATTGGAGGTGGTGATGACTCATTCAACACTTTCTTCAGTGAGACTGGTGCAGGCAAACATGTACCAAGGGCTGTATTCATTGATCTGGAACCCACTGTTGTTGGTATGTTTTATTACTTCTTCTTTTAACATTTAAAGTCTTATATTGCTTTACCTACACCTTGTTTTCTAAGTTTCTTGTAAATAGTAAATTTGTAATTTAATGAAGCTTATTTTCTTTTGTTAGATGAGGTAAGAACAGGTACTTACCGTCAGCTGTTTCACCCTGAACAGCTGATAACTGGTAAAGAAGATGCAGCTAATAATTATGCAAGAGGTCATTACACCATTGGCAAGGAAATTGTTGATCTTGTACTCGACCGCTTGAGGAAGTTGGCTGATCAGTGCACTGGTCTCCAGGGGTTCCTTATCTTCCACAGGTTTGTTTTGTATTTACACTCTGAAATATAACTACATTTATCTGTTTTATAATATAAGTTCTGTTTTGTTTTTCCAATTTGATCGTAAATATTCAGTGTTCCTTTTCATAGTTGGGAGGATGAGATCCTAAAACACTGTAGAATCTTTTTCTTTTTTTTTAATGTCCTGAATTATTATTTTTTTTTGTTGTTAAAGGTGAGACGGGGGGGGGGTGGATTTCATTAGTATACATTTTTTAAAGTGTCAGGTTTTTCCGTCTTTCAAAATTTTCAGTTAGATCTGTGTACAATACACTTTTGTTTTCTGAAACTTTTTTGCTCTTTCACATCATTTGGGTTCCTTTATAAAGCCTTAATGGTAGTACAAGTGCTATAAATGCATCTGGTTACAGGAGATAAGCTTGTTATTGCCCTATCTTCAACTAGTTTTGGTGGAGGAACCGGTTCTGGATTCACATCCCTGTTGATGGAGCGCCTTTCAGTTGATTATGGAAAGAAGTCCAAACTTGAGTTTGCCATTTACCCAGCTCCACAGGTAAGCAGTATATTTTCATATTAACATTTTTTGTCTAATTATCTTTTTAAGGAGGGATGTGTTTAGTGATGAACAATGTTGTCTTTTGAAACTGGATGTTATTAACTATTTCATATATGCATATAAATTCAATTTCACAAAGATTTATTACTTTATTTTGGTCAGATCTCCACTGCTGTTGTTGAGCCATACAACTCTATTCTAACAACACACACCACACTGGAACACTCAGATTGTGCCTTTATGGTGGACAATGAGGCCATCTATGACATTTGTCGTAGGAATTTGGACGTTGAACGCCCTACCTATACTAACTTGAACCGACTCATAGCTCAGATTGTTTCTTCAATTACTGCATCTCTGAGGTAAGAGCTGTTTGCTTTCTTTTTTTTTGTATTTATTGATGTTAAGTATTTTGTTCATAAATAGTATTCATGTTATGATGCCTTTAGTTTTTTTTTGTTTTTTTTTAAGGTTTGATGGCGCTCTCAATGTTGACTTGACTGAGTTCCAGACCAATTTGGTTCCATACCCTCGTATTCATTTCCCCCTGGCTACCTATGCTCCAGTTATCTCTGCTGAAAAGGTACATTGTTTGGTTGGGTTACAAGTCTTTGTCTCTTATTGCAGCTGTGTGTTTTTTTCTAAGATGTGTTATGTTCAACTTCAATAACTATTTGCACGGTATTGATTTCAGGCTTACCATGAGCAAATATCTGTAGCAGATATTACCAATGCATGCTTTGAGCCCGCCAACACCATGGTGAAATGTGACCCACGTCATGGCAAGTACATGGCCTGCTGTATGTTGTACAGAGGTGATGTTGTTCCCAAGGATGTCAATGCTGCTATTGCCACCATCAAGACCAAGAGGACAATCCAGTTTGTTGATTGGTGTCCAACTGGCTTCAAGGTATTCCATTTACATAGGTTAAGAATGTATTATTTTTTTTAACCTGCGCTGTTCTCTTACTAATGTTTTACTAAGAGTTTGGAATATACTATTTTTTAATTATGATTTATCATATAAACCTTATGATAGTCCACATTTCCATTACTATAGTTTCAATTTTGTTTTCTGAGCCAACTATTGTGACCTCACCTTTCATGTGGAAGACCTATTTTTCTATAATTATTTTCATTTTACAGGTTGGCATCAATTACCAGCCACCTACTGTAGTACCTGGAGGTGATTTGGCCAAAGTCCAGCGTGCTCTGTGCATGTTGAGCAATACCACAGCCATAGCTGAGGCCTGGGCCAGACTTGATCATAAGTTTGACCTCATGTATGCCAAACGTGCTTTCGTCCACTGGTAAGAGTGTAATATTTGTTACCATAAAATTTGAATGCTTATTTATTAATGTTTTACATAATCTGTAGTTTCTGAAACCACACAAAATTATATTCATCTCCTTTATGAATTTAATTTACACTTAATTTATCTTCAGGTATGTTGGTGAGGGAATGGAGGAGGGAGAGTTTTCTGAGGCACGTGAAGATCTTGCTGCTCTCGAAAAGGATTATGAGGAGGTTGGAGTTGACTCTGCCGCCCAAGGAGAGGGAGAAGGCGAGGGTGAAGAGGAATATTGAGCCAGCAAATATGATTCTACCAAATAATTTTAGAATTGGCTTTTATCATTGTATTTTTTAATTAACTGTATCATCAAAATTTGGATACTGGTACAGTAGATTGTTATTTTTATACCAGTTTATAACTGATTTAAGGATTTTATTTTGTTTGTTAGTCCTGGATTCTTGTTCTTGTATTACAACACCATTATTAAAATTTTACTGCTTTGTTTTCCCAAGTAAAATTGATATAAGGGGATGTGATTGTTTTGAAACTTATCCCCATTGATTAACCAAGATAAAATACTTCCAGCTGTTAAATTTGCATTTTATGTTATTTTATGAAACTTGACAAAAAGAAGTGTTCATGTTACATCTAGTAGATTTGAGCTTTGTTTCACTGCATGTTTTTATCCTATGGCTTTATGAAACTATAGCATTCCCAATAACCTCATGTTGCAGAAATGTCTTTGTTTGTATACAGATCAAGGAAATCAGGAGCTTTCAGAAATCTGTTCTGCCTTTGGTGTATACAATTTTAAATGCCCCCCACCCCCGTTTCTTTTTTTGACAACTTATAATTTAAATTTTTTAATGACAGAATGACCGATTAAAATACTCTTTGATACTGATACAGAGCTTGTCTTATTTCATTTGAAATTCAATGTCCTGTTCCATGTATCAGTATTTGTTCCATTTCTTGAATGTGCTATGCTATATTGGTTCTAAAGGGGGTTCTATTGTTGCAGATTAACTGCAGTTCCAGACTTAGTGAAGGGCATAGTCACCTTTGACCATGAGGATTATATCAAATTATTTATTTAGCATCAAAATTTTTAAGATGCAACAAGTTACCTGCTCTTAATTACTTATTTATATATTTTAGTTTTGAATATGCAAGCTTCAGGCATTCAAACCAAATGGCTTTCAATCTTGTCAGTCGAATTCTTCAAATAAAGTTGTTTTTTTAAAGCAAGCAATAGACTTCTGAGCTTCATTTTAAATGTACTCATGACATAAGTGAAATCAATGCTTGTATCACTGGCAGTAATTTACTAGTAATGGAAACTGAAAATTTGATGGGTTGTCACTGTTATGTGTAACTGATGACTAGTAACAATAGTGATATAATCTTTTCCATTACAATTACATGGGTCAAGACACGCTTATAGTACTTACACAATGAGTGGGCACAGGTGCGGCGAGGTTTACTCTTAGCTATATACCGTACGGGTGGCCAGAAACCTGTAGTAACATGTATTTTATAATAATTTTTTGGATAAGTTATAAAAAAAATTGTTGAGAGCCGCATTGAGGCACTATACTATTAGTAACTATTAATTACTATGTGACACGACTCCAGTCTAAGAAAAATTGCTTTTCTGATTAATTTTTAAAATTTATTTATCATTCAAAAATAATGGTTACATTTCATTAATTGTTTTAACCTTAACTGTATGTTGAAGAATGATATCATTTACCAGGGGTGGATTATGATTGCAATTACACCTCGTCCAGCCACTTTATTATACAATATACTAAGTTTTGGAGTCCTTAATTTAGCCTTATACTTATATCATTGGAGGTCCCTGGTTTTAGCCCAATCAGCCCCTCCCCCACCCCTTTTTAATCCGCTCATGTGCTTTACAGTAACAAAATTAACACAAATTTAAATATCTCAAATTTGATAATAGTAATACACTGCATATTTACATATATTAAAAAATTATTATTATTGAAGTGAAAATTAATTATGTTTCTGCTAAGATCTACCAAGTTTCTTGATATCTGGTTTGTTGCTACTGCTAGTAGTTGTGGCACGAAGAAGTTCTGTCAGATGCTGGTTACTACTAATAGTACTAGTTACTGCTGGATGCTATGATCTTATGAACTTTATTAATAATAAGGAATAAAAAGATTCACAGCAGTATGTGGTACCGAAAATGGATATAAGTCGGCAACTAGCTTTCTTAAGTTGAGGATATTTAATTTAAAGCATGAGCTTCCAGAAATCCATCACAGATTATGACTTGTGTTTCAACGCCAAACCGTGATCTTCCTGCAACTCTGACAGCTCTATTCTAGCAGCAGAAGGTTCCATAATAAATTTCATTATCCCTCTTATTATTAATGGATTTATGTGAATAGAGGAAAAGGATCTTAGTTCGCGCAAGTCGTTAATATTGGCTTGGAAATCTTGGCAAGCCGCAATGTGAACGCAGAACATCTGCATGCGCCTCACGAGCCGCGGTTTGGCCACCGTTGATAGTCTCATTTTTCAAAAGAGGGAGTGAACTATGAGTACGCACCCATAGGGGAAGACGTGCCAAAAAGGAACAGGATGGTCTTTTTACTGAACGTAGTAAAAACAAGTCTTAAAGCATACCATTTTTGTAGAGCAGATTTCAAGAATGCATTCGTATAGGAGGACGGCATCTAAATGACGAAATTTAAAATACAAAAAGATACATTCCATAAATTAATTTATATTTATGTCACCCTGTATAATTTTATCTAGTTTATAATAATTTATATAAAATCGGTATAATCAAGTATAGAGTAAACAAGATTATAATATTATTATGTTAGTGTTATGCTAATAAAATTTAAAATGTTTAAAAGCTATATTAAGCTAAAATCCCCTTTCCTCTCATTGTTTCCCATCTTAGTATTCTTAGTGAACAAATTTTTGGGGTGAAACGTTCGCTGTTTTGTTACGTCCTGTCAGGCTCACTCATACTCATACCTTGTTTACATGTTATCCTTTCCCATCGTAACTCCACATTCGGTCGAAAGCATTTGGTGCCCTCAATTTCCCCATATGTTATGTAATATTGAAAGTATTGATAATATGGCGTTAAAAGCATTGGCTGATTCAGTTTCCGCAATGACTAGAACTAGAATGCATTTTTATGATTTGTATTGCCAGAGCGATTAGAGTCTGGAAATAAACGGACAGTCATAACTGTTGCGCCAATAAATGATTTTCTTCCACCACACAAACAGAGATAGAAAAACTCAATAAATGCTGCGTGTCATGACACAAGAACTCATTTACTTTCCCAATTTTACTTATATATTTTATATATGAATTGGTACCTCAGTCGGTGACACAGACGGAGGTAGAAAAGTATGCTCTTAAGAACCATTTTAAATCCCTTATATTAACTTCACCGTCTTGTCGTGGTCAAACTCGCGGAAAAAACAAAAGTAAAAAAGAAGACACATTTCCCGTGATCCTATCGAGCTGAAATTTTGCACATAGACTTGTGTCACCTAACAATGAATTGTATCAAAATTTCAGATCGATCGAATGTACCGTAATTAAATTAATGAATTTTTAGTTTATCTCTATGTAGCATGTGTAGCCGTCTGCTATAGTTGACCACCACGGGTCACTGGAGGTTCACTTCAGCCCTCGATGTCACAGGGTTCTGTCGCGCGATGCGTATTATATTGAACATAATCAATACTTTTAGTTATATATCATATATAAGTGATTTATAGTCAAAAACTTTGTTTTTACGGGTTGGTCAACTCCTTCAAGGATATTTATAAAACTATTTCCTTGCTCATGTTGTAAGAAAATCAATTAGCGTATCTGAAGTCCGCCTGACCATTTTGGTGTTCAAAAATTTTTTTTTAAAATTTTATTCCAAGAGGGTTCATCATCCATTTCTTCACCATCGTGGGATGGAGGCACTCATCAAAGTAACTGGGGGAAATGCTTCACCAATCTAATTGAGATTAACTAAATATTCATAAAAACCCATGTACTTCAACAAAAACAAGGGGTGCCAAAACATCCATTATTTAAAACTCATCCCGAATCAATAATAGGCCTAAGTATCACTTATTAACTTTAAACATTATGTTAGGTTAAAAGATTTAGTTACTTTAAGTTTGAACCACTATGTCGAACTAGAACCTCCAGAATAACAAAAAAAGTTGGAACTACAGATGAATATTTGTTGGTACACGTTAATTAAAGCACTCAATGAATTTAGTACTCCTCGAGATAACGACACGGAATTAATGCACAAGTAAACTAGGTCTAATGATTTTTTTTTAAACCAGAGATTCGAAAAACTGACATCCATTATTGCCCAGTGTTGTAGATTAAAAATTTTAAAGTTATACAGCAATTCATCATTGCAGTTTTAGTACTTCATTCCTAGTCAGTTGATGCTTTTCCTGGTTCGGATATCTAGCTGCTATAGATCTTCCAATCACACAATCTGTTCATCAAAGCCTATAGGTCTTAACGCATAGGCCCGTTGGGCATTTGCCCGGGGGTCCACGAGCATAGGGGCCCCATGGGAATATGTTTATTTATATATATTATGTATATTTATTTTTTATTCCTGCGGGGGAGGGGCCCAACACTATTTCTTTGCCCGGGGCCCAAACTGGTGTAAAGACGGCTCTGACCAGGGCCGGATTTAACGTTTGAACAGCAGAACAGCTCCGTGCAAAAGTAAAAATTTGCGCCCCTATATGATTTAATTATAATGTAAGTGTAAGTAATCTTTTTAAAAAGGTATAATGTTTTATACAAGTTATATATATAATGTCTACCAACAACTTCATCAATCACATCTGTCGCTCTGCCTACATCGCCATTCGTCAGATCAGCTCATTCCGTCATTACTTAACAGTTAGTGCAACAAAAACTCTAGTCTGTGCTCTTGTTCTAGCTCGCATTGATTATTGTAATTCTCTTCTGTCAGGTGCGCCAAAACAATGCATTGAAAAACTACAGAAAGTTCAAAATTCAGCTGCCAGACTAGTTCTTAAGGCAAAAAAAAACATGACCATGTTACTCCGCTACTTTACTCACTTCATTGGCTACCTATACAAGCTCGAATTGATTACAAACTGGCTGTTCTCTGTCACAACTTCTTTTCTGACTCATATCCTTCCTATCTTACTGAACTTCTGTCGGTCTACTCACCCAGTCGTCAGCTACGCTCTTCTGCAGACACACGTATTCTCTGTGTTCCTAAGACACGAACTAAAACTTTTGGTGAAAGGGTCATTCTCTTTTTGTGCGGCCATACAATGGAATTCTCTACCATTACACATCCGTAGTATTCGAATTACCAAGTCCTTCAAGACTGCACTTAAAAGGCATCTTTTCAAAATGTATTTACAAAATTGAAGGGGAAAAAAAGTGTTTTAATGATTAGCGTAGCTTGTGTGTAACGTACTGTCCTTTATGTTGTTATTATGGTATGAATGGTTATTTAATTATTATATGTATGTTATGATCTCAATGTAAAGCGCTGTGAGCCTGGTTCCCTACTGGGATACAGCGCTATATAAATTATCAATTATTATTATTATATAATTATAGCGAACGTCCAAAAACAAAACACCGAAAAAAAAACAACAAAAAACAACAACCGATGCTTAAATAATTAACACAAAAACTTGTAATAACACTTTAATTAGAATACTCTTTTTTAAAAAAAATCAGTTAACATGGGTATAATTCATACATTTATTTTACGAACTTTTACTTCACAGAATTCTCTAATTAGAAACATCTGTGGTATTACTTTGGGGCCGTCCATAAATGACGTCACGCACCCGGGGGGGGGGAGGTGGATCGCGCATTTGTGACGATGGGGAGGGTGTGTTTAAGAAATGTGACGTCACATCAAACAGCGCAACGTTAAAAAAAAGTTCCACTTAAATATTTGCTTGCTCACTATTTATTTAATGTTACGATATTAGAGTGCATCCTTACACTAAATTGACTAAATACATATTTAAATGACAAAAGTCATTTGCGACATGCTAATTTTGAATTTATTGCGCTTTTAATATTGCTTTTAGGAGGGGGGGGTGTAAAGCTTTGTGGCGTCATATTGGAGGGGGGTCTAAGTTTTAGTGACCGTAATTTTGTTTTTTTTTGTGTTTTTTTATTTTGTTTTGTTTTTTTTTGTGTTTTGTGTGTGTTTTGTTTTGTTTTGTTTTATTTTGTTTTAAAAATCGGCCAAAATCTCGTGACGTCATTTATGGACTGCCCCTTTGTTAATACTCATTGCTATCGTAGCGAGGTCTCACTATCTTACTTGAGATGTGTTTGTTCTCCAGTAGTTGTTGACTATTTTTAGTTAGGAAAAGTTACGTTCCCCAGATGCAAAAGTTACCATTAGAAGAGTTAGTGAATGTAGGATTCTTCAATCCTTAAAAGTACACATTATAAATCTAATAAATAATAATAAAACAATGGAAAAATAATAAAATAAAAAATAATATGTATACAAACGTACCTTCCGAGTTAGGCGAAGTGGCGAAGTGAAGGAGAAGGTGGCAGGGGAGGAAAACGGATGACAGAAAACACTATGGCATTACGTACGAAACACTTGACTTTATGAAGATAATATGTTATGTACAAACATTGTATGAATTAATGCTAAATT
This sequence comes from Ampullaceana balthica, assembly GCA_944989445.1. Taxonomy (NCBI): domain Eukaryota; kingdom Metazoa; phylum Mollusca; class Gastropoda; family Lymnaeidae; genus Ampullaceana; species Ampullaceana balthica. Next base: position 21,109 of record CALYLW010001239.1, on the reverse strand, counting down.
ACCGCATTTAGTACAACTGTACACTAAACAAACGTAACGTAACACTTAAAGAGTGTAGCCTCACATTAAATACAAACTTAAATTGCAATAAAGTGATTTGAAACATGCTCGTTTTCAAATAGGAAATACGGCATTTATTGCCGGGGGTGGGAGAATAGCGGGGAAGTCGGCCAAAATTGCGTAAAGCACGCAGGTCGCATTCCAAACAAAGGTCGTATACCGAGCAAAATGTTTCGCGTCCAAACAGCAAGTATACCAAGTTGGAGCTACACCAAAGTAGACGTATACCGAGGTACCAGAGCCGTCTTTACACCAGTTTGGGCCCCCGGGCAAATAAATAGTGTTGGGCCCCTTCCCCGCAGGAATAAAAAAAAATACATAATATATATAAATAAACATATTCCGATGGGCCCCTATGCTCGTGGGCCCCCGGGCAAATGCCCAACGGGCCTATGCGTTAAGACGGCCCTGCGAGGTACCACTGTAATATTACTATGCATGTGATTCAAGCTCAGTAATGGAAACCAACTGAGTTTTTAGATCCCCCCACACACTTTTTTTATTATAAAAAATCAATAACACTAAGACTTGATAAACAGTTGTGCGCATGGGCGTCGCTAGGAATTTTTCCAGGGGGGGGGGCAAAAAAAAATCCCACTTTTTTTATATTTTAACTGGCAATGCCATCCAGGTACAATTTTCAATTAAATTCAAGTTCAGTATAAAATAAGGGTTGAAAAAAGCCTTAGAAATTAATAAGACTTACAAATTAGTGCTGTAATAAGTTAAAATACAACATTTATTAATACATTTAATAAATTAATTTTTTCCCCTCAAATGTAGGGGGGGGGGCAAATGCCCCCCTTCCCTACGCCCATGGTTGTGCGGAATATGTAAATTTGTAGTCATAGAAATAGCAAATTAGGGTAGTGTACTAGGGGGCCGTCCATAAATGACGTCACGCGATTTTTGCCCATTTTTGACCCCCTCCCTCCCCCTCGTCACGCGTCGTCACAAAAACTTAGACCCCCCTCTAAAAATACCTCACAAATCTTTGACCCCCCCCCCAAAAAAAAACACAAAAAAAAACCCCACTTTATTTTCTATTTGAAAATAAGTATGTTTCAAATCACTTTTATTGTCATTTAAGTATTTATTATTTATTTAGTGAAGATCTACATTGTAATATCGTAACCCGCGTGAAGCATTTTTTAAAAACGTTTAACTGGCCTTCAGAAAATGAACCATGTTAACATCCTTAGATTATATTTTATTTTAATGCATACAAATTAAACATTGACTATTAATCATCACGGTTAACGTCTTTGTTTAGAAAAAAAAATATTTAAAAATAACATTTTTAAAATGTATTATTTTTAAAATCCCTCAATTGACTGACGGGCATCCCGTAAGAAAGAGGTTGGCGAACAGAGGGTAAATAACCTCATCTGGGGTCAAAAAGGGAATTCTTAGGGGATAATGCAGACTCATTTGGGACATATAACATCCACTACAATCCACTAGATATATTAAACATACGTCATGTGTACGTGTACGCTTGGAACATATGTCCATTATTGAACCGGTTCCTTCCAGAAAATGCATTTTTTTAAAATTTGACAACTATGTAGATTTCTTACCTACGTACTATACGAAGACACCTAAATCTACCCTACTTTCATTTATATTTACACGAGTGACAATAATCTTAATCCACATGACTTGTCTGTATCACGTATCATTTCTGTGATATTTAAAATTAATGCCTTAAAAACTGAGCTAAGAAGAAAAGTTGTTTTGTGCTCCTCTCGAATTGCGATGTCAAGAATTTGATGCATTCAATAAAGTTAATGAATACTTGACTAATTTTAAATGGGCTCATTTACCATTATATCTAGAACAGTGCTTCTCAAACTTTTTAGTATGGCCGACCGGCAGGAATTTTTTCCATTGCACCAGGGAACGGTGCATTATTTTCCCTGCACTGACAATTTTTTCTGTCCTTTTTTTGAGAACATCTGCGGATCGGCAGCGGATGGCCCTACGAACCGGCACCGGTCCGCGGACCACCACTTTGAGAAGCACTGATCTAGAAGACTAGAATGGCCAGGGGCGTTTGACCAAAAACCCATCGAACAATTATATCAAACTTAAAACGTTTTTAATTCTATCAATTAGATTCCCTCCCCCTCCCCTTTTAAAGAAAAAAGGATATTCCGTGTCGTTTTGACTTAAAATATCTACACAAAATCCTATTCAGATCATTTTTAGACACTTGTCATGCATGTAAAACTCACCAGTAGCATTTTCGTGCCTAACGACGCTCCCCCAAATCCCCTAGTCATGTGAGCAGGACCTAAAGTCTGGGGGTTGGGGGGGGGGTAACGCACACATAAACTTGTATATTTTGGGGTAACGGGCAAACAAGTTCGTGAGAACCAAACGGAGCTGCGGTTACATCACAAATGCTTTGATGTCAACATCAAACGACGCAGTGTAACAATTTCATATGTTATCTTGTGGATTCTCAAACTTAAGGATTATAATTAGATTTAATTTTCGTGTCTTGATAGCTTACGCCAACCAGCGTCTGATGGCCTACCGACCGGCACATTGAGAAGCACTTATTATTTTTTTTAAAAAGTCATTAAATAAATTGTAAGCGACCAAATATTTCAGTGGAGGTTTTATTTCAAGTTACCCTTTTGATGTGACGTCACATTTCTTCAACCCCCCTCCCTCCCCCTCGTCACGCATCGTCACAAAAGTGTGACCCCCTCCCCCCTAGGTGCGTGACGTCATTTATGGGCGGTCCCTAGGCGTATCCTAAACAAGAAATACACCTCACTGGTAAATAAACAGAAGAACGCCATCAATATACATAATTCCCGTTGTCTGTATGTATGGATTGTAATTATAATGCTGTTAGGTGGCGCTGCGAAATTTGTACTGCTGTTAGGTGGCGCTGCGATCGATTTTGTATGAAATATTATATGATGTCATTGTTTTGGCGTATATTTTAATTTTTGAAAAGGGAACGATGTAAAAACTAGATGCCCCGTGGCGTAGCATACGCCGCAGACTTGCTCATAGAGAGTGCAAAGAAAGTGGAGAAAGAACGGACACAAACTACAGCACGAAGAAATCAAAACAATGCGAGTGAACGTCGGTTAATAAATTGGAGGTGGGTAACAACAACCTCAGTGTGCATGTCTTTACGCTTACACGCTATTTTTTATTTACTTAGTGGTGCTATTTATTGTGTCTGTACTCTCACCCCCCCCCCAAACCGTTCTTTGCACTGTCTATGATGAGCAAGTCTGCGGCGTATGCTACGCCGCGGGTCTCTCTAAAGTTCCTTCTTTTCATTCACTCAGTCGTTTGCCCAAACCCACCCTATTTTGACAACTGTGTCTTTCAGAAAGTCTTCACCCGTCACTAAATCATTAGCGGCGAATGCTACGCCGCGGGTCAGCTAGTTGTTTAATAATTTAATACGGAATATTCATGCATAATGCATTATGCATAAAGAAAGAGTGAAGAGAGTAAATAAACGATTTATGGAATTCACAAAGTTTGCGATAAAAATAAAAAGACAAGAAAAATTGTTTGAATGTTTTAAATATTAATACCGTTGATTTTATTATGCAATCAGGTTTATTATATCATGAAATTTTAATATCGAAGGCCGAAGCCAAAGGGTAATGAAGATTATTGTTAGCATTCATATTAAAATTAAATATAATTTACGACGCAATAATCTTCTGTATAGAAGGAGGGTATGTAATAGATAAGATAAATCACCCCTCCCCCTTTTTATATTATATCCATATCAAAATATACCTATATAAATGAAAGAAGCTTTTCAACGCTGAAGGACTTTAACCTGTAGTGTTATGATACCGGTAACCAAGTAAACTACGGCCTGTGTAGACATGTTATAAATTTCGTGCGTCACCTACGTTGTGTTTACTTTGTAACCATTGGCGACTTGAACTGGCCACGGCAGAGGGCTTGTGTGTGAATTCATTTTCAAGCAAAGTTGGTAGGCATAAACCCAACGATAGCTTATATACACATCGATTTTTATCTCAACATATAGTTATATGGATTTTAATATTTAAAAAATAAACAACAAAATTGTTATCTAAATTAGTTAACCCCCATTTCATTGGCAGTCTCTAACTCTAAAGAAACCAAAATCTGGTCACTTTTTTAGACAATACAATGCTTATACTTATGTTTATGGACATGCATGCACCCAGCCAACAAAAGAGTTTTTATGGTTAGCTTCACTCTTAAATATATGAGCTGCGATTTAAAATTATTTTTAAAAAAATCAGTACCTTACAGCTTGTGTCCTGTGTGACGAGTGTACCGTTGAACAACTTAAATCGTGGATATTTTTTGTTAAGTAAATAATATTAATATACATTATACTACCCCTACATTTAAAACAAAATACACATTTATTTTTATTTAACCAATCCACCCTCATGACATATAATCTTTAAAATCTATAGTATAGAATGGTATAGTATAGAAATACCTTTACCTACATTATCATTAACATGGCATAACTTGTCTTGTCATAATCAATCTGACTATAAATGTTTCAAGTTTAAGTCAAGTTCAAGTCTATCAAGACAAGAGTCTTCATTTCAATATGTAGCTCAGAATGTGTATATTTGAACAATAACAGTATTAACAGTGAGTGTATTAGTATTATTTGCTGATTTAATAATATGGGCCTAATTAACAAAAATTCTGAAGCCTGGTATTAATAGTAATAGGCAATAGTAATAGGCTACTAAGACTAAAGTTAATTAGTAATGTTAAATATTATTTTATAGTGAAATTTATAGGCCTAATGCCTAAAAATTAACTGTTAATGTTTCTTTAATATATTTAATATTCTTCTAATATTATTCACCGGCCCTACTCCATCAAAAATTAATCAATTCATTTAATCTGTACATATTTTCCAATCACTAGTACTAATATTGATTAACCTTCATGCTCTGACTGACGACGCGTTTCGATTGCCGCGACGCCATATTGTTTACCCGTACACCATGGTCACAAGTACCACGTGATCATTCGCCCTAGTATATAAAATCTGCGTTCTGCCCTACAACCTTACGAGAAGTTAGTGCCAGACGCCCTGTTCGACACATTAACGTCGTGAATAAGGGACTTCGACACTTAATTCCTACTTAAAACCAACCCTTACAACCAAAATGGTAAGTGCTCGATTTTGACTTCAGATACTGAAACATATATTTAGTAGAATTTTTCATAGTTGATAAACTTTTAGCAAGTATTTGGCCCAGTTAAAATCAAGTGTTAACCGCGGAAGGATAAAAAATTTAAAAAAAACTTTTAAATTGGGGCCAGTCCTCTTCACGACAACGTGCTGTATCACGAATCATTGAGCCTAGGCCTAGACAAATATGAAAATTAAAAAACCGTAGCCTCGCTTAGACATTATGTTTTGACCTACTTCAAATTTTAAAAAATAATAAACACGCACACACTCAGTGTAACGGAATATGAATACAGGATATAATTTACCATATATACAAGATAGTAAAAGTAAATGTTTCACAGCGTTGTGTGTGATTTTTAAATTGGGAACAATAATATAAAATATTACTATTCAAATAGTAAATAGAAATTGTCAGTTGCTAAGGACTAAGGGCGGGAGATTCATTCAATTTTGAAAAAAAAATTGGTTGACACATCAAGGTCACTGCCAAAGGCAAGGACGAACTGCTTGACAGGTTAAATCCCGGATTAGAAAAAAAAATTAATAAAAGACAAGCTATTCAGTATGGTATTATAATTTATATTGAATATTGTCATGGCTGCCTATAGGCATAGATGATAGGCCTAGGCCAGGTCCTAATCTCCTTCCCTCATCCCCACCTTTCCAAAATAAAACCCAAAAAACTTGACTTGGGAATCATGAAATAGTCTACTAATACTTAGACTTATGTATAATTCTATAAGTTATTATAACAATTAGAATATATTATGTTTAATTTACTTAAACTTAAAATCATATTACATAGAACATGTTTTATAAACTTTAAAAATGGTAATCCTGCAGTTTTTACATGTATATTATTTCACAGCAAAATTTAATTTTCTCATGAGAACTTACGTTTTTAATTTATTAAATGCATAATTATATGTTGTCTTTCAGCTATTACAGCGCTAATTTGCGAGTCTTTTTAATTTTAATACAACATATAATAATGCATTTAATAAATTAAAAACTTAAGTTCTCATGAGAAAATTAAATTTCGCTGTGACATATATGTGTAGAAACTGCAGGATTACCTTAAAAGTATTGTCTGACCTTCATACTAGAGTTGTTAAAAGGTCACAATTTACATACTTTGCAAATAGCTTTAGCCTTTATTAGCCTGGCCTCACAGATTTAATGAGTTTGATTTAGAAGAATTTAGATCATTATAATTTATATTAATCTTTTTTCTTTTGTCCCATCTGAATCTGCATTTTATTAATTTAAACCTTGCCCTTGATAAGTTGAATGAAATTTTACTCAATACTAAAAATATGATAGTAAGCTATACTTGCTCAAATTAAGTTAACTGGGATAAGACTCAAGACTAAGGCTAAGGGTTTCATATTTGACTCTTTAATTGTTTCAATCTACAGCGTGAGTGTATTTCCATCCATGTTGGCCAAGCTGGAGTCCAGATTGGTAATGCCTGCTGGGAGCTCTACTGCCTTGAGCATGGTATCCAGCCAGATGGTCAGATGCCATCAGACAAAACCATTGGAGGTGGTGATGACTCATTCAACACTTTCTTCAGTGAGACTGGTGCAGGCAAACATGTACCAAGGGCTGTCTTTGTTGATCTTGAGCCCACTGTGATTGGTAAGTTAAAAAAAGGTTTTGTTGGAAAAGTTAACCTAGTTAGTAATTTTAACCGTTCTCATATTTATAATTATGCTATTTATGTTAATTTTTTGCTATCTTTGCTTTTGTTAATTCTGAGATAATTTTTAATCAGATGAGGTCCGAACTGGAACCTACCGTCAGCTATTCCACCCAGAACAACTGATCACTGGCAAGGAGGATGCCGCTAACAACTACGCCAGAGGTCATTACACCATCGGCAAGGAAATTGTTGACCTTGTACTTGACCGTCTCAGGAAACTGGCTGATCAGTGCACTGGTCTCCAGGGTTTCCTCATCTTCCACAGGTTAGTTACAGTAGGGCTTTTTAAATTAGGGTTAGTGTTAAATTAAATAAGTAGAAAGTACATTATTAGGAATATCGAATGTCTAGATTTTTCCCCCCATAAGATTGGTATTGACAATGTGATCTGGTCTAATTCTTAAATGTAGCGCTCTTCTGTGCTAGAAAATTGACTTTTTATTTTTTCAAACTTTGTATCCATTAAAAAAAATATTAAAGATATCTGTTAATTCTTAAATCATGTTTAATTTTTAATAATTAACAGCTTTGGTGGTGGCACTGGCTCTGGCTTTGCATCCCTGCTCATGGAGCGTCTCTCTGTTGACTATGGTAAGAAATCCAAGTTGGAGTTTGCCATTTACCCAGCTCCTCAGATCTCCACTGCTGTCGTTGAGCCCTACAACTCCATCTTGACCACCCACACCACACTGGAACACTCTGACTGTGCCTTCATGGTGGACAATGAGGCCATCTACGACATCTGTCGTCGCAACCTTGACATTGAGAGACCAACTTACACCAACTTGAACCGTCTGATCGGCCAGATTGTCTCATCCATCACTGCATCCCTCAGGTAAGCCACTTAAGCTAATGGTTAGATTTGCGTTATGTCTTTAATATTTAAGTTTGTAAGCCATCTTCAGTTAGTGGTTAGATTTGCTTTTATCATCCTTCCAATATTTGATAAGTTAATTTGAGTATATGTGGAATAGACTGATGCAATCTATATTTTCTTAATTATTTTCTAGGTTTGATGGTGCCCTGAATGTTGACTTGACTGAGTTCCAGACCAACTTGGTGCCATACCCACGTATCCACTTCCCATTGGCCACCTATGCCCCAGTCATTTCAGCTGAGAAGGTAAGATCAATGCTATTTTATCAACTTTTTTATATAGATGGAATAATTATTACATTTCCAAATGACATATTTCCTTGTGAAGCATCTACAAAAGACAGTTTTTGTAATTTTCTAGGCCTACCATGAGCAACTCTCAGTTGCTGAGATCACCAACGCTTGCTTTGAACCAGCCAACCAGATGGTGAAATGTGACCCACGTCACGGCAAGTACATGGCCTGCTGTATGTTGTACAGAGGTGATGTTGTCCCCAAGGATGTCAATGCTGCTATTGCCACCATCAAGACCAAGAGGACAATCCAGTTTGTTGATTGGTGTCCAACTGGCTTCAAGGTAAATTGTGCAATTGGTCATTTTTTGGCTAACGTTATCAGAGTTTATTCTTCATATTTATAATAAAAGGTGGCATCTTTAACTTTAATGATTATACATTTGTAAAATGCAATTCCCTGAGATCTAATTCTTTAAACATTTTAATAAAATTTATTTTGACTAGGTTGGCATCAACTACCAGCCACCAACTGTTGTGCCTGGAGGTGATTTGGCCAAAGTCCAGCGTGCAGTGTGCATGTTGAGCAACACAACTGCCATTGCTGAGGCCTGGGCCAGACTTGATCATAAGTTTGACCTCATGTATGCCAAACGTGCTTTCGTCCACTGGTAAGTAGCTTGTTTTAAAAAATCATTTTAAGTTTCAATTGATTTTAGTTGAAGATAAATATTTTTCCTCTTTATTAATGATTGAATAAAAACAATTAGTGTACTTTTTAAATCCTTTATATTAACTCGTGGTGTCTGCGGCCGACCGACCTTGCTTGCTTGCTTGCTTGCTTGCTTGTCGCCAAAACTTTTGATCGATTTTTAACCCACTTGCTCGCAAGATAGCGAGCTGAAATTTTGCAGGCAGTTTCGTACCGATGATAAAAACAATGTATCAAAATTTCAGATCGATCGCATGTACCGTAATTAAATTATTGATTTTTTAGATTATTTTATTTATTCCTATGTATCATGCTATTTTTTGAGATAGAGCGTCGCGGTGCGTATTAAATTGAACAACCTTTCTGTCGCGCAATAAGGTGCGTATTTTATTGACAGCTCTTTTTATAAACATATTCCTGATCGGTGCGCATTATATTAAACACGTTTTACGACACAACTACAATTTTGTATTTCTGGATGGTCTGGCGCTGCGTATTATAATGAACATTCTTTTAATTACTTCTCGTACATAAAGGATTTATAGTCAAAAACTTGGTTTTTTACGGGTTTTTCTTATTAAGATACCAAAATTGTTTGTCATCACAGGTATGTTGGTGAGGGTATGGAGGAGGGTGAGTTCTCAGAGGCCCGTGAGGACTTGGCTGCTCTTGAGAAAGACTACGAGGAAGTTGGTGTCGACTCTGTCCAGGGTGAAGGAGAAGAGGAGGGAGAAGAGTATTAAATCTGAACATCTCCACTTCAGTACTTTACGCACTTGTGATAATGACTTTATCATTTTTTAATGAGTAAAAGTTATCTTCTGTCTTATTGCAGCTAGAATATTTTTATAAAAAATGTTTTTAATTCTATGGAAAAAGTACCATATCTATAAGATCAATTTTTTTGGTAAATGAAATTTTAGTGCTTTCTTCACAGATTGAATTGTTTATCTGGTTATCACCATTCCAATTGTTGAAACTATCAATTAAGCAAGTGCTTTTTTAAAAAGAAAAAGTATTAGCTCTTGATGTAAAAATTCTTGAAACATATTTTTTTTGTTGTAATGGATTTTAAAATGAATTAATGACAATGGTCAAATCTGGAATAAATTTTTTAGTGTTTTATATTTAATGGCAGTCTTTGTAAAATTTCTACTACTGTGTTGTAATGTCTTTGTCCTTTCTATTAACATGGAGATTAATGTTTTTTCCTTTGTTCAAATTACATGGACTTACTTGTAATGTTGAACTTATTTGATCATAATCATAGCGCAGTTTACACAATTATTTTAGCTTAAGTTTGGTTCTCAATCTGGTGACTTCTTAAAGCAAATAAAATGAATCCTGCAAATGGAAATTCCTCAAATCAAGGCACATGCCACCAACTGGTGGTTTTGGTAAAATGCCAGATTTCCAACAATATGAAATACTTCACATTAAAAAGAGTTGGAACCGTTTTTTATACTTGGGTTTAAAATGGTTATGATTTGTTTGTCACTGAGTGGTTTGCTGTGGGATCAAGTGGGCAAATAGGTTTTTGAAGAGAGATTTTGTTCAGGCTTTGCTACAGCCTGCTGGAATCACTGAATTCTTTGGGAAAACTTATAAGTACATTTTAAAATTTGTGATTTTAAAAAGTGATTGCCATTATTCTAAGAAAGAACATAGTAAACTAGAGCAAAATTAAATATATTAGAGCTGTAAAATGTGCAAATTTTTTTTTATAAATACATACTGATAAAGCTTTTTAACGTTAATACAGAACACATTTTATGTATGTTTCTTCAGAATCAGAATGTTTATCCCTTTAACTTAAAGAGATGCTTTAATTTTGACTTACAAAGTGAGATTATATTTTATCCATCATGAAGTGGAATCCGTAACTACACTTCGATTAAATTACAATTTGACTAGTTAATAGCTACATGAATCATTTCTTACATGTGCAGTGGTAGCACCAATATTCCTGGTAGCATAAACAGTTAAATGGCCCTCTTGACAAATTCATAGTTTATTGTCAATTCATTTGATGTATGTGTATTACCAAATCACTAATTTATTTTAGCTCAACCAAAAAAAAAGAAGTTAATATACAGAAGTTTGGTTTAAATTTCAATTCTAGTTCTTCCCTGGATATACTATTTAAGTTCACTTCATACAATATTTGTTGTAGTATTCAGGATTTAAATTCAATTAAGAGTAAGAGGCTGTCATTAAGATTAAATCTGAAGAATAATCACCATAAATTAAATAACTATACACGTTAATCAGCTTCCAAAACAGATGAATAAATGTTACGATTAGTAACAGATTTTAATCAACAGAGTTACATGCAACGCCTAATGAAATTTTAGAATCAAGTCAGATTATATTTTTTATTACATTTAAAAACCCGTAATCATATAATACTCTATGATTCATTTTTCTTAGAATTTGAATACAAAGTTTTTCATGATAGATCTGCATGTATTTTAATTGGCCATTTTCCAATCTCGAATAACGCAAGTATTCCAGATTTGCGTATAAAGTATAAAGGGACACCTTTTAAAAAAAGTTTTCATTGTAACCACAGTCGTTTTTATAAGTTTTCATATATAGTAAAACAATGTATATAGCCTTGACTATAGTAAGGAGTACAGTTGTTGAGCCTTACTATTGTAGGTAGCAAAATTGTTGAGCCTTCAAATTTATTTGTAAGTTTAAAGACTATCTTTTGTTCACTGTTTGACTGTTAGTTACTGTCTGTTGCCCACTGTTTGGCTGTTAGCAGGGCCGTCCTTAGCATTTGCGGGGCCCTATGCAGCTTAGTATGCGAAACGAATTGCGTGCGACCGAGTTTGGTTATATAGGGATAAGGAATTAAGGAAAATTATGAAAGCGCGGGGCCCATTGCGGCCGCATAGGTTGCAGTGGCCTTGGACCGGCCCTGGCTTTTAATTACTGTCTTTTGCCCACTGTTTGACTGTCAGTTTCCCACTGTTTGACTGTGAGTTACTGTCTGTTTCCCCACTGTTTTATTGACATTATTGTTTGTTCCCCACTATATGACAGTTAGTTTCTGTGTTGCCGAAAATCTTCTCCATTACAGTTCCTATTATTCTAGGCTGTGTGTGTTAAATACTAGTGTCCACCATCTTCCTCTATTTCGGCTACTTAATTAGTTTTCTATGGTACATTAGGTATTTTAATATAGGATGTAGGCTAATTAAGTACTTTTTTTTATTTATTAGTACTGATGAAGGCATTAAATTTAGCCGAAACGTCTACACGAGTCACAAATTCTCGTTCTTCCCTTCCGGAATTCGAGCGTTGTATGGGTTACCTGAAGGAACCAGGAAAACCAAAACTCTTTCAACAATTAAAACTCTAATAAGAACGCAGGACTAGACACAAGCCATAGGCCATAGATAAGCGTAGGACGCAATAATCTTCTGTATAGAAGGAGCGTCTGTAACAGATAAGATAAGATAAGGCTTTTTAAATTTCGATTCGTGTGAGTATCTTGTATTTTGGGGCCGTCCATAAATGTCAAGTGATTTTGTCCGATTTTCATCCCCCCTCCTCGTCCCAAAAAGTTAGACCCTCCTTTAATATGACGTCACAAAGCTTTGCCCCCCTCTCCATAAAAGACATTTTTCTATTTGAAAATGAGCATGTTTCAAATCACTTTTTTGTCATTTAAGGTTTAGTATGTATTTAGTGTAAGGCTGCACTCTAATATCGTAATACGCGTGAAGCCATGTGAAACGTCATTACATACATTGTAAACAATTAAATATTAAGTTAAGTGGAACTTTTATTTAAAGTTGCGCGTTGTGACATCCCATTTCTTAAACAACCTCCTTCCCCTCGTCATAAATGGTCGAACTTTTTTTTTAAAGGAGCGTGACGTCAATTATGGACGGCCCCTTTATAACTACCTGGTAACCACAAAATCGTTCAATATGAAAATAATCTATTTTTGAATTTATTGTAACCCTCTGTTGACCATCTTTATAAATGCCTTATGTGGATAAAAGGAATACAATTACGCAAAACAGACCAAAACTCGTCGGAATTTTTTTTTAAAAGGTCTTGTTAAATTAGGTCACGATCCATGTGACTTTTTCGTGATCGCTCCATTTACAAACACGCATACTCATACTCATACAAATTATTAATACCCACACTGATCTATTTATATTCGATAACAAGATATCTACTTTAGTAGTTGTCTATATCTTTCAAGCTACAACTAATTTATTGACGCAATGCTCCCTACATTCTAAATGTGCAAATTATTTACATGACTTGAGATGAGGCAATTTTCTACTTCATGGTCATGAGAGAAAAACAATCTATTTCCAGTTTTTACCACGTTTTTATTAGCGTGCTTTCGTTCCTGTCTGTCCGCAAAATTTCAAATGTTCCAACGCAAAATTAAACCCCTTCTGATGGTCCAAGAGATCTCAAAATTTTACCACAGATATATCTTGGATGACAATGCATTGTTTCAAAATTTCAGCTCGATCGAATGTACCGTAATTAAATTAATGCATTTTTAGTTTATCTCTATATAGCATCTGTATCCGTCTGCTTTTGTTGACATCTACGTGCCAACCGAGTTGATTCCCGCCATCGATGACCACATCCTCGTGTTCAACAGCAAGAGGGAGTTAAGTCACGTTTAATAATTAATAAAGAAATTAAATTTTCGATATACTCTATGATTTTACATTTAGACTAAAAAGAATAAAATAAATAGAGATAAAAAAATATTTTAAAAAACCACGTGGGGCGGGCACTTATGAAGTTTTACATATGCAGTTCACTCATTCTCTCACTTATAGATCTCTCTTTTGCATTCTAAACTATAAATCTTTAATTTTTATACCAAATACCCGCCCCACGTTTTTAGTCATATTAAATGAAACTACTTTAACTTACAAGTTTTAAATTATCTTTATCACATTAGTCCACTTATAAAAATGTTGTTTTTAAAAATCTTTTTTTATTTTTACCTCTATATATTTAATAGCAATCTCAATTTGGCTGAAACATTGATGAATTATTTATATATCAGCACTTCAATGAACTAACCACCTTAGATTCGCCCAGTGGCGTAGCGAGGGGGGGCAGGGGGGGACATATGTCCCCGGGCGCCACGTTAGGGGGCGCCAAAATGAGTATTAAAACTCATTACTTAATTTTATTTTGATGTAAACTATTGTATCCCAAATACGTTTGCAAGATTGAATTTTGGAGCTCCGAAAATATCTTCATTACAAACCAGTTGGCAAACATGATTTAGGCGCCCCTTATTGTGCGTTAAGGGGCGCATTCTACTCATAAATAAATGACACATCAACAATGAAGAATTGCTGATGGCGTTTAAAAAAAATTGTGAGTTGCTGGGAGTGAGACTAGGGGACTAGTAAGAGGCAAAGGCGATTCTATTAATGGAACAGACAGAGACGACACTAAAAGCAACCAAAATGACCAAGACAAGAAAAAGGAGGGTCTTAAAGCAGTGGTTCTCAACCTGTGGTCTGCGGAGCACTAATGGTCCGCGAAGATGTGCCTGGTGGTCCGCGAGCAAAGCATGAAATTTACGCACTGTATGATTCATCAAGAAAGACTAGCAAGTAAAACGCAGACTTAAAATATATTTTTGATCTGGCCTAAATAGTTTTTAAATTTTATCAAGGCTCGTCTATTAAATTCTGGTCTCCTAGATTTCTTATGTTCGAATATGAATCTTGAACATTAACAGTTACTGATGTAAACTGAAGTTCGCTGGTTATCAGACTGTTTGAATAACTGAACCATAGCTTATGGGTTGCTTTTCAGGCTTATTTGGCTGAAGCTTTTGAAGAACTCAATAAACTTAATTCAACTCGGCAAGGAAAGCAGACACATTATATTACTCTCAGAGACAAAGTGTCTGCTTTTATGAAAAATCTTGATCTTTGGAAAAGAAGGTTATTTCAAAGTACCTTTGAGATGTTTGATCAATTGCACGAAACCACCGAGAAACCAGAAAATGCTGAAATAAATAAACAAACTGTTGATAATTTTGATTTCTGGTCATATTCAATCAATGCAGAACCAATTTAAATTCTACTTTTGTGATTTTTAACGTTCAGTGGATTTTTGTGGGATTCCAGACCTAATCTCGCACACATTCACTCATCAAATAAAAAAATAACCACCATCTTAATTAAACCAATTCATTGAACTGACTAGCGATACCACTTTGAATATGTTGCATCAGAAAGTGGGCTTAATGAAATTTTGATTACTCCTAACTGTCTCAGCTAGCTTTTAAAATACGTTTACCCTTTGCAACTTTGCTTACAATAAAAACAAAACATCGTCGTTCGTACTAAATAAACTAATATGGCAGTCTTTGTAAATACAAACTACTGTTTATGACTTAATTTTTTATAAATTTTTATTGTAAGCAAGTAGAATTAAATAAGAAGACTATGATACTAATATAAATGACATTTATTCGTTACAAAAGAAAGCCATTACAATATTGTTTTTGGAGCACGCAAATCGTAGCATATTAGTATAGTTTTACTAAGTAACATGTATATTACTTATAGCTAGCTATATACACAGTATAATTATATCTAACTTTCCATCACGGCAGTAGCACGATTTTTAGTAGTGGTCCATAGCTAAGACACACATTTTTCAAGCGGTTATTGAATCTCAAAAGGTTGAGAACCACTGGCTTACAGAATGGTTAATTCGCGTCTCTTTGCTGCATGCTGTGACTCTTTAAAAAAAAACTATTTCCCCAATCCCTCTGTGGAGGGAGTAAAGTGGGAGAGAGGAGGGAAGGTCTCTCCTCTCACGGGCTTCAATTGGTATGTCAGAGCAAGTTGGATTCCTTTCATATGAAACAGCAGACACCGCCTCTTTTTCCTGTCTCTCTGTGATCAAACTTGTTGGTCAATATGATCCACTGTTAGATAAACACCTACAACATGCCCGAGATAATCCAGGTTCAGTATCTTATTTATCACCGGAAAACCAAAATCAATTTATCCACCTACTTGCATCAACTGTAAGGAATCAACTGTTGAGTGAAATCATAAAAAAAAACAAGTACTACGTTATCTAACTTGACTCAACATTCGATCTAGGACACTGGGAACAGTTTTCTCAAGTCATCAGATTTATGTATGTTGATTTTCAAACTAGAAAAAGTAACCATCAAAGAGTCATTTTTAGGTTTTGTACAGATACATTCCAAAGACGCAGCAAACCTGCTTGAAAGAGTTATCGTAGAAAAACTGGAATCTAATAGCATACCACTAACCAACTGTCGGTCACGATGTTATGAAAATGCTGCTGTAATGACTGGGCATGTATACGGTCTTCAAAAGCGAACATGTGCCAGATATCACAGAGCATTGTGCATCAACTGTGACAACCACAGCTTAAACTTAGTAAGAGTGCACTCAGCTAAACAGGATCCAGTTACTATCACGTTTTTTTTAAAACAGTTGAACGTATAAATTTTTGTTTTCTCTCGTACAACAACTCGTTGGGAATAATTAAAAAGAGTTGTGCCAATCACAATGAAGAGGGAGTCTGAAACACGTTGGAGTGCACGATCAGAAGCTGTTAAAGCTATTTATGAGGACTAGATAAACTGGTAGGGCGGTTGTAAAAATTATTAGAACATACAAATATGACGCCTGACACTAGATGTGATGCAGAAGCTTTGCTGGTAGGTATATTAAACTTTAACTTCCTATCTTTTTTACATTTCTGGTACAGCATACTTGGGGAAATTGATTGGGTCCAGAAACAGTTGCAGAATCCTACTGTGAATTTCAAGGAAGCAGCATCTGATCTTGAATCGCTTGAGTCATAAATTGTCTACATTCGTGATAATTTGAGCCAGGTTGCGGTAGACAATGGAAAAAAAGATACGCAACTTTGGGAATCGAGGTTGACAGAAGGATTAAACGACATCGGAGGATGCCTGGAGAATTAACAAGAGATACAAGACTTTCTGCAGAAGAAGAAATTTCACGTGATATGAACAGCGTAATTGATAGACTCCAAAAAGAAATATCTAAACGGTTTTCACGTCTAAAAACCTAAACAACTAATTTGGATTTTTACTAGACGTAAAAACTCTTCTTGCTGAGACAAAAGTCGATACACTTCATTAAAATTGCTTAGATTTTGCTAACTTCGATGACACTGGCGTAAATGGTCACTAATTGTGCACAGAAACAGGAGACTGAAAAATGCTGCTCAGTAACCGGGATGAAGTTCTACCGGAAACTCCTTTGTATCTTCTTGGTTTTATTGTTTCATATGGAGATGACGTATTTCCGAATCTGCGCATTTCACTTCAAATACTTCTGACAATTGCTGTTTCAAATGAAACTGTGAGTGGTCCTTCAGCAAACTGAAGCTTATTTTGTCTTATTTACGTGCTTCAATGGGACAAGATCGTATGAGTTATCTTGCACTCCTTTGCATCGAAAGAGAAACACTTGAGAGTATTAATTTTGACAACGTGATTAAGGAGTTTGCGCCATTCAAATCAAGGAGGATCAATTTTTTGTAGACTATGTCTATTCGAGTCATGTATAATTAATAGCTTTTTTTTTCAAATAAATTTTTTACAACCGTATAGAGAAATATTAGTCTGTATTCTATTTCATTAAAATACCAAATGCTTCGAAAATGAACCATATAAGCAGTAAACTTTCATTTGCTCAGTGAGCCCCCAGAATCTTTCAGACCGACAAGGGGCGCATATTTTGTGTCATGTCCCCGGGCGCACATCACCCTAGCTACGCCACTGGATTCGCCCCAAAATGACTCACTGTACGAATAAGTTTCCTAAAATAGAAACACGCACCGTCAACAGACGTGGTTAACCAAGTTCGGCTTAAGCCGCGAATAATTTGTAAGCTCTGCCGTGATTGGTCAACGCGCTGTAACGTACTGGTATAAATTGGACCTAGACTAGCAATCGGGTAGTGGAACATGGAGGCACACGTCTCCTGCTCTCAGAGCCCTGCACCAAGACAATAACGCTTACTTCGTCTTTGGGGGCGCCTTTTAAGGCCCCCCCCCCAAAAAAAAACCAACAACACCAAAGCTGGGTCTGGCCTTGTAACAGAGGCGTAGCCTGGCTTCGTTCGAAGGAGTTCTCAAACCCAAAGCGACTGCGCCATTGCCCCTGAGGGGCGCTCTGTGGTGGGTGTGAGAATTCCCGAGGACCCCCTCTGTCTAGGAGTGAGGACGTGATTGTGTGTTTTAAATCACCACGTCGCCTCATAGGTGGAATGGGGTCGCAAATTTAGCAGCAGATATCTGATGACGTCACAATGTTAGCCGCAGAGATCTGATGGAGCAGAGATCTGATGTGAGCAGCAGAGAACTGATGTCGTCACAATGTTAGCAGCAGAGATCATGGCGTCACAATTTTAACAGCAGATATCTGATGACGTTAGCAGCAGAGATCTTATGACGTTAGCAGCAGAGATCTTATGATGTTAGCAGCAGAGATCTGATGATGTTAGCAGCAGAATCTGATGATGTTAGCAGCAGACATCTGATGATGTTAGCAGCAGACATCTGATGATGTTAGCAGCAGACATCTGATGATGTTAGCAGCAGACATCTGATGATGTTAGCAGTAGAGGTATGATGACATCAAAAGGTCCAGAGACGACTAACTGACCAGAGCTCGGATAATTCATCATTTAATCCCAAGCTAACGGCTGTCATAATGGTTAAAGTCAACATTTCAAACGATCAGATTTATCTTTGGTTACTGCACTCAGATTTATCTTTGGGTACTGTATACTGTCGAGAGATATAATCTTAAGTCATGTAATTGTACTGTATTATGTACTGTAAATTCATATAATCTTTAGTCATGTGATGTTTTATGTACCATCATTAACTTTTGTTTTGTGTACTGTCAAGTCATACAATGTGTTACGTTTAATGTCAAGTCATTTAATCTTGTCATGTTATGTACTGTCATGAACTTTTTGTTTTGTGTACCGTCAAGTCATATATTTTCTTGTCATGTCCTTTACTATCGTTTCATGTGCTTGTATTTAATTAACTATGGTTTAGTGTCATGCCATGTAATTTTATCTACTGTTGTGTCAATACCTGACCCTTTTGATGGACTGTAATGTTTATAAATAAATCTAGGACATGAACTATGATGAACAAGAAGTAATAGAATAGAAATATTCCTTCAATCAAGTCCACCTCGTGGTGAGGTCACTTCACATGGCCGACCTCATGAAGTTGAAGTATTTAACTGACCAATCAAGCCACATCTTTTCTCTTGACTACGCATAACCGTTAAAACAAACATCGCCCTCTGATCACTTTTAAGGAGCGCCATAACCATCTACGAGATGCTGTGCGACTTGAAAAAGCCTTTAGCAAATTCTAATAAATAAATCAATATATGTTTATGTCCACATGTTTGTGATTGAACTAGGTGCGGTCCTTTGGCTTTTCATGAGCCACTGATGCAAAATTTGCCTACCACTGTATTAATAGTATTATAGCTGGAGTAATTTCTATGTGCAGTTTGGATGCAAGTAATTCAATTTTGGTTTGCAGTGTCTCTCATTTTCATTGTTTAAGCATAAGTTAGTATTTTAATGAATGAAATATTTTATTTTAAAAAAAACACAGAAAGTATAGATAGACACAGAGGCCTCTTAAATTTAAGGAATGTCATCTCAATTAATTTTGTAAGAAAAAAGATAATTTCATCTGGTCACGATGGTGGTATTTTGTTCAACTATAACATGCAAACGTTTTAAAAAATTCCCTCGGTGGCTATAACAGCGCTGACAACAAAAAAGGTAAGAGATATTACCATCGGAAAACTGTGGCATACTAAGAGAAAATCAGTTTGTTCCCTTCTCCCTCCCCCATATGCATGTATAAATACTGACACACTTTCAATATTGTGTGTGAGGACCCTGTCATGTTACAGTCAGGTAAAGTGCCATAAGTTCTTACACATCCAACTACACTGCAGAGATAATGGAGATTGTGAAGACATTAATGAAATGATATTCAATACAAATGAATGGGTTTAAACTTGATTTAAGATCAATGAATTCCATGGGGCCAACAGTGTATGTTTCAAAGGGGCAGATGTAGGCGTACGGGTAAAGTTGACTTTCTATGGTGGGTTGCATCCCCTGCCTGGAAGTTTGCTTCAAAGAAAGACTGTTCTGTTATGTTTAATTGTGTTGTCTATGTGTGGTGTCCTATTGTGATGTCCTTGTGTTGTGCACACCTTTAAGTTCTTGCTATGATCTCAATCGAGGAATCATTTTCCTTCATGTTCTGTGTCATTTCTAAAACTGATGCTAAGAATGGTCCATTATTAGATAAGTCTATTTAATGAAGAGAAAGTTAGACTGGTAAGTCTTTTAAATAGAGCATGATTCTATTCACTGACATCCATTTTTATTTATTAAAAAAATGAAAAGAGTAACCACAAAAATAACCACTCCATTTATTACTAGAATTTATGTACAATTTTTCTTTAGCTCGTATGTTGAGTTATAGTGTGCAGTTTCTAACATTCCTTTGTTAATTTTTGTCTTTGTATGCTTTTAATATTGGACAAAGAAAAAAATGTTATTATCTTTATTGACATCTCTTCGTCTGCGTGGTGACAAGGTGGATGGTGAGGGACTGACTTGGAATATACAATCATTCAGCTCTTGTCATCTGTGCAGATGACAGGAGGACAACGTCAAACAACTGTTGTGTCTATGATGTGTCTTTGTCAGTTTTCTACAGGCAACATTGTTACTAGCAGGCACGATGTGTCGTACCATTTTCAAAAATCAACATGTGTGTTGTCAACAGAAGAAGATTTGTGATGTCTGTCGCGATTGGATGATGTGTTGAAATAGAGAGAGTTGCAGAAAGAAAAAGGTGCAAACGAGTCATGAGTAATGTTGGTTTTTTCTGAATCTACTTGATGAGCGATAGACCTTCGTGGACCTGTCCTAAGGGTTGGTTTGTAGGGGTTTCTGTACATCTGTCCTTTCTCATCCATTTCCTCACTTGGCTGCCACGGTGTATTGTTGTTTGAGTTTTTTGGGCTGTGTTTGTTTTTCTAGTTTTTTGTCGTTAGGTTTCGGTGTGTTCAAAGCAATAGCTAGTACGTTGAGAGACTGTATAACTTGTTATTTGTTTTGTTGTGGCTTTGTATTTGCTTCAGAAGTGTGAGTTGAACAGAGTTTTGTTTAGGAAAGTGACGTTTTCTTGGATCAGTCTAGGGACCGCAGTGT